>LR736876.1:5703520-6042993 GCA_902654985.2 Oryctes borbonicus
TTCGAGAACACGAATGGTCCTCGAAACGGCCGTCCCGGACTAATTATTATATTACTATATAATAAATTAAACTTGTGTGGTGCGGAGGGTGCCGATACTTATGTGTTGTTTACCAGAATATTTTAAAGAAAAAAAGAAATAAAGAAATTAATAGATGAAGAAAAATAAGTAAAGTTAATTCTTTACATTTTGCGAGTAGTGAATTACTGAAAGTAGTCAAGAGAGAGCACGCATCGCAAACTCTAGTAGTAGGAAAGTATTTTGGTCGAGTATAGACTATCACAGCTACTTAAGACAGATTTTGCAAAACTAGTCTTTAGAAAACCAATTTCCGTAATTCTAGCTATCAATTGATGATACATAGAGAGATTGGGTCTATTATCGATTTTTAACATAAATGTTCTACTTGCGCTTTACGACGAGTCTCTTTTCTCTTAATTGTGTGTAATTAAAAGACCTATTAAACGAGTCTGAATTCGAGTAGGCGAGCAATAAATTGCCAATAAATTCATTACATCGCAGTCGGAAAAGCGAATAGTTAATCTCAAATGAGAAACCACTGGATCGATTCCAGGCGCACATGAAAGGCTATTCGGACTGGTAGTGTAGGTCGAAGTCCACGGTTGGTGGAGAGAATAGGGAGAACTACCGGAGCGGCACCATCGTCTGTGTGCAACAAATAAATGTCTATAAAATATTGGACATGTCGATGTCTCCTTCTCTTTGGACGGACGGACATTCGGGAGATATAAGAAGCGAAGCGAGCGATTTTAATTTTACGGCTGTCACATTCAATCGTCTCGTACCTCAGCTCGGTACCACTATTGCATTGTCCTTTTTATATCCAGCCTTCCAGGCGTCACTCTATGTGTTAGCGCTAACTTCCAAAGTGACTAAAAGAAACTTTCGAATAACGAACTAATGGGTAGTTTTCCATGATAGCTAATAACATTTAGCTATACGATCCACTACGATATAGAAGTTAAGGACACTACCGTATTTTAATAGAAAATAGAAAAATTGTCAAAGTAGATATAACTTTTAAAGTATTGTGTTTATTGGATTCAAGACGCACTACGAAAGTCACGCTTGATACAGCCTCTAAATTAATACAATGTTTAGTACACAGGATGTTGCATAAACCGTCTGAAGCGAAAATTTTCTGATAACATAACAGACAAGTATCTTTGAAGAATATTTCCATCTATACAGGGTCATCGATAAATAGCAAACCAGGCTCTTACTTTACTATAAATACAGCGCTCTATATATTATTACGTTTTTAATTTCTTCATCCAGAAATAAACAAATATAATTGGATTTGCTTTATTTTTTATTAAGAAATTTAGAAGTATAATAATATATAAGTTGTTCCATTTAAATTAACAAGCTTGAACAAAGTATCAGTGAAACTAAACATCCTCCATTCTTCAAAATAATTTTCTGTTGTAGGTCACCTAATTTTGAGCAACTTTTATTCCCGTTTTTCCATCAAATGTAATTAAATTTAATTAACCAAATGCACTCGACCCTACGTCCTCCTGCTCTTCTTCTTGCCATCTATTTTACCAGCAATCTGTAGCGATTGTTATTACGTTCATTTTTCTATTTTCAATCTTCATTTTTATTCATTTTCCTTGTCGTTCGAAAATAGGTGGCAAGAAGAAACAAACAGATTGCTTAAGAAAACCGACAACCATACACAAAACGTAGCAAAACAAATAGAGAACAAAAAAAAATGATCCTAAGATCCTCAATCTCAACATTTGGAAAAAGATTTGAAGGGCGCTACTTACCGTAACCGTAACCGAATAATTCCCATTTCCTTATTTTGCAGCTTTTGTAAGTTAACCTGGCAATAAATAATAGACAACAGCGATCAATAGAAGTAGTATTCCTCTATAGCTCAGTGTATCTACCAAGAAGGAAAGCAACTTTTCTATTTAGGGAGTAAGTTCAAAATAACGATATTGTCAATAATAACATTCTTACGTGAGATAGTGTTGCTGCTCGTTAATTAAACATTTTTTCAGATATCTCCGGTTCATACCTTTCTATCTCGTATTTGATTTTTAATATGCAACCATTTCTAGTGTTCAGAAGTTGTAAATATAAAATGTAAAGCAATTCGGTTACCTACAGCAAAGCAAATTAAAATCGAAAATCTTTACGTAAGATACCGCGTAGAGATGCCTATCTGCAAGTTATACTTTTTACTGTCTATAAAAAAAGGACGAGGAAGAAATAGAGATCTGAAAACCAGGGCAAAGTATGTCCGAAGGAGAAGGCTAGAGAAGGCGGGTCGCGTGCGTGCAATATTCGGGTGCGGTTTTTACGAGAGGTCTACCCCCGCGCTTATCAGGCGGAACTACGACGAGACGCATTTCATTTATCTTCGTCACGCTCGACTGGTGCCACTGCGTGACTTTTCCTGAGTGTATCTGTACAGAGACCATTTTCTTAACTCAACGCTTTTCCCGTAACGGTAAAATCACCGACGGAGCTTTAACATGCGAGGAGACTTCTTAAAACTCTGATATATACATATACATACCACATACATTATCATCTGAATGACGTTTGGATTTAATACAACGTACACGTGAAATTAACCATCAAACGACATTATTTCTGACAACTTAGTCTGACTATTAGAGATGGTTTCAAGTTAGTGTTCATTTAATATGTCGTGGAAAGAATGTGTGGCAATCCTTCATTGTACACCTAAAACCATATTTTTCAATCACAAAAATCAAAAATGCCTTCAAAGAAGGGTTTTTTTCAATATTCCTTGTAGATGCCGACAACCTTTTAAGGTTTTAACTTTTGAAATTTTGCCTTAAACTTAATTGTTCTAATTTTTGTTGACATTCCAGGAACCCACATTTCTTACATTTACATAAAAGCAACATTTTTTAATGTTAATGCAACCGTACATACACAACACAACGAACGAAATCATGATTATTCAAAAAACATGTCCTTCCTATTTCATTGAGCCCGTCCAATGATCTAACATAAACATGTTTTATTTGTTGTAGATTAAGATATCAACTAAAACATCCATGAAAAACACACTTTACAGATCGTGAGATATACTGCGAATTGACTGTGAAGGAGTTGGAACAAGTACGGCATCGATTTTTGGAAGTCGCTGTATTTTCAAGTTCATATAACAAGCTCACATATATGTCAGTCCCAGGATAATATAATATTATAGCACAAACAGCTGGTCCTCGGCCCTCTTTCGGGCATCTACAGGACGTCATGAACATATGCCGATATCCTGAATTTGATATGAACTTTCCCTCTATCTCGCTCTCCTTTCATATACGTAGTTGAAATTGAAACGGTTAGGGAGGGGGGAGAGGGGGCGGTCGCTTAACTTTGTCAAAAACACAGTTTCATCCGAAATGAAATTTTACATGACAGACCAGCGGAAAAAACTACAATGAAAATTCATATTTTCTCTGTCGGTTTTTCATTTTTTTCGCTATGACGTATATATGCGACTGAGCTGAGGGATTACCATTCCGTATGTATTAATACTTCCCACATTAAAAAAGGATAGATGTATAAAATTCCGCTGGACAGGATACAACCAAATACAATGATTGCATTGTTGAATATTCCTGTGTGTAAGAAATACGTACATTTTGGTGGTTTATATAATTTGGCAATAGAAACGAAATATACAATGAATAAGTAATTAAAAAGAAATAAATAGTAAAATTTATCATAAATAGTGTCATGGACACATTAACACCTAACTCCTTACTGGTTATTGTTACTGCTCAGAACTTCCTATTCCCAATACATCCTGAGCTTTCTTTAGCGCTTCTATACCTCCTTTACCACCTTGGTTTTCAATAAAAGTTCTAATTCCTCCTAATAATTTAGATATTTCTTAAGATAATTTCTCTAAATTATCTTCCACACGAACATTAAGTTAATTCCAACCATTGGATCCCAGGTTTCGCTTTAACATATTTTTTTTTTTTTTCGTCAATTGACAATGAAATGGCTTAAATGGCGTCTTGATTCAAACATTATTTCAAAGCTTTTTGCTTCATACTGGGTTATTCCCACAAAATGCCCTTGTGTTATTTAGACGTTGCTTTTGGTAATCGTCTTTTGCGGCTCCACCCCAGTCTCTTGGAACTGTTGGCGATTCCAATATATCATTTAGTAATTGCAAAATCATTCCCGACGAAATCGAAGATTAACCAAAAAAATCAAATAAAAGAAAGACCACCATACATTGAATCTAATCAAATGCATGTTCCATACAACACGACCTACATGAGAAGATTAAAATTACCAATCCAGTCTGTTTAATATTACAAAATAAACGAGCACTAAACAAGATATTTTTTAATTTGTACAGTGTAAATATTTACAATTCATGTTTAATTATAAAACATATGGTAGTTGGGAAATAGCAAACTGCTAAAATCGTTAAATGATTCCACGCGTTTGTTTTGTAATTACGAAATTAAACGTTATTGTTCACCAGCGGACAATTTCAACTAGATAGGCGCAGCGACCACTATACATTATCAATAAAACCCTCCATTTTTCGTATTTTGCTAAAAGTTCGAATTGCTGCAGTATCACCAACGCATGCAGTAAATTTTCATGCTGATACTGCTTGTCACATATGCCTCTAATCCAAATTCAACCGGGCGGATACACGTCGTTTATTTTGTATTGCAGCTTATAGCATGAATTTTAAAGGAATGACGATTCCTATCGTAAAAATGATCGTTGGTGTAACAACAAAAAAAAGGCCGATCAAGAGGTTTCTGAACCACAGTTTTACCCAAAACACGGAACGTCTTGTATATGTTTAGCTTATTCGTTGTATATTTAAAATGTCTGACGATCTCTGTAGTAGACTTCCTATACCTGAAGTTAACATATTTTCAACTGAAAATGTGCAAATAAATGCAATAGACTATGACAATTAATAAAGAACTGAAAATCTAATTCCATCTACATATTTATTGTTTTCAGCTAATTGTTTTTTGCAGACACAAGTGGACTGCCAATAGCGTGACCGCTAAGATCTTCTGATCTGATAGCTTTAGATTTTTTCTATTGGGTCACGTGAAGCAGATTATCATAGGGAAACTCCGACTAGTCGAGATAAAATGAAGGACAGATTCTTTTGCTTTTGCAACTAAAGAATTTAGTTCAGCCAAAACTACGTACTAACATAAACAACGAGGGCGGGCATTTTGGTAAAATTTGTACCTTTATTTTAAGGTTTATTAGTATATTTACGTGGCAGCCACGCAATAGTAACATCAGAAACCATTTCGAAGCAATGTCCAAATGCTTTTAATTGTAAATATCAGTGTTGCACATATATGCTTCATTATACAGATATAAATTTCCTAGACGATAGATAGAGAAAAAATATATAATGCCAGTCAAAAAAATTCCGTTCTTTGGGTTTGAATTTGGCAAAGTTCGATGTTCAATAGTAATAAGTCGAATATTAGCAGCATGACTAGCACTATTCAGTCACATGCATTGAGGTACGCTCGCTTTAGACAACTATCAGGACGACAGTTTTCTGATGCCGAATGCGACGCTTCACTGGATAGTATGGGTCCCTCATTAACCACTATTGTTGTCCTGCAGAGTAAAAAAATAATGCAGGAAAATTTAGCAACCAGTAATTTCCTCACCCTTGTTTTCAAGAAGTTATAAAGTTTAATGTATGGTCAATATTGTTTTGCATTACGTTCATTTACATCAGCAATACTTTTTTTTTACGTTTTCCAAGTCAGTTTATTATATATTATATACGTTGTACCGTTTTTATGCAGCCGTAACATATTATTGCAAAGAAATGAAAGAAATTCTATAAACGTATTATTAAAGAGCCCCTTTTTGGGTTCTTGTCGGGAGTCACAATTTACCATCACGTTCGCGAGAGAAAATTCCTAGGCATTCTTGCCTCAGAGTAGTTTTGTAATCATTTCCTTTTGTCTGAACCCTCCGTCCTCTTCGCAAACCCTCAGACAATGAGAGAGACGTGTTTGCGTTTTCCCGTTTCCCCACATTCATGTTAATATAGCAAACTCGGTTCGCACAATGCTAATCGTAAATCAAGGGCGCGATGGGGCACAAACCCGGGTAGATGAGAGCGGGTGCGCGAATCGTCCGCCCCACTCTAGTGCTTTTGAATCCCTTCACCCTCGTCCTCGACGTTGTTGTCGGAGAAGTTGCGGAAAAGTGACACCCGTCAAAATAAATTACCGTCTTATCTATGAAATTGAGGAGAGCGCGCTCGGTCGCAGCTATGCGAGTAATTTTGACGGACAATCGTTAATAGGAATAGATGGCCTAATTATAAGGTAGACAGCGTCAAGAAAATCCATTTCATTAGTGTTCGTAAATTGCTAGTAAAATTGACACCTAGCGAAAATTTTAAACATGTTCCATTTTATATACATATGTGGATGTATAACATGGAGGTAAACGACTCGATCAGGGACGTCGCTCTCGAAAGAACAAGAAGACCACAGTAGTGCTAATAAGCTACGACTGACAGGATCGATAAACAAGTAACTCTTTTCGAAAAGACTCATTTTTGTTCTTCTCCAGTTCAGACAAAAAATTCTGCGTCTAGCAGTCTCACAGTGCAACATTCACCCTTAACTGGTATCGGGAATTATAACAATGCTAAGGCAGGATTAAATTCGACGCTAAACTAATTTGTATACAAAAAAAAACAAAAGGATATAACTTTATATACGGCTCCTGTTAGATATAACATTCTAAATAATTCGTGCAGATTGTAATATTTTAATACAATTTATGTTGGGTGAGAGAAAAGTAAAACAAAGAAAGTTAGTGAAAGCATCGAATTTATTGCACATAATACTATAAATAACAAAATTATACACAAATATAAGAAAAATATGAAGCATTAAGGTTATAGTTTATAATGATTCTAATTAGATTATCCATTACGTATAAAATTTTTAAATTTTCCTTAAGCAAAGAGCTAACACTACGGTAATAAATGAACAATTCCATCTCGCCTTTCGTTCTATTTTAATTTTCTGCAAACGAGGCTAAATTACATAAAACAGCAACGGAGAGGTGGTATACCTACATACATCCATGTATGTACATAAATGTATCCATGTACGCCTGTATGTAGGAAAATGCCAAAGACCAGAGACAAATCAAACTCAAACAGTGTTCGGTTCGCTCACTCAGTCACACACCACTAGAGACGGACAAAGGATTAATTGGCAACGGATGAACTGCTGCTGCTGCCGTCGTCGCCGTTACTGTACCGTTCCCCGTTATGAGAGAAGCCCCGTTCTCTGCTGCCGCCGCCTACGAACTCGGTTGCAGCTCCGATGCTAACAAACGAATCGGTCCCGCCAGCGGACATATTGAGTTAGAACTCATTTTTACAATCAGTTTTGATTGATTGCCTCCATAGCTCTATTCACAGAGCGTCGCAACAATTGCCTAATTAAAATTAGTCAGCAGCAATTCGTTCTTTTATAGACCCTCTTCTTTAGCCTCACTAGATAATTTGTTGTGGATGTGTAGTTTCATTAGTAGATGGGCGCAGTTAATCCGATAATTTTCGCAATAGTTAAAACTTGTAATTATCGCAATTCCATCCTCGAGTAAGAGACACTATCTGTAAATAGAAATATGATCCACTTTATCAGCAATCACAATAAATGTACCCAGCTGGATGTACAGCTTCCGTATAAACCACATTTGCCTCTCATAACCCTCCTCTAGTTAAGCATAGCTAGAGATTCCCAAATATCAAATTCAGATTTCATTAGCTTTATAGCTATTCCTCAAAAAGTTTTAGAAGGTTTTATGGTGTGTACCGACTCCCACGATATAAATACTTTCTAGTCCATTTTTTTTTTGGGCTCATAACGCACAAAATTTAGCGGCTTTGCCAAATTAAAACTTACCTCTGTCTCCAATAGTAAGTAATGAACATTCTTATGTAATTCATTTCAGATGTAGTTACTTCTGCTGAAAATGCTGAATTAATTAAAAACAGCAATGTCAGTATGTTTTGTTTACCCTGGTCGTGGTAACCAAACAATACTACCACCAGAAAACATTTGGATGAATCTGTTTTATTTTCAATGTTCAATGTGTCAATGTTGATGCAGAAAAGACATAAAGCGTAATAATGATTTATTGTCCAACAGAGCTATATGGTGGTATTTAAAAAAATGACGTTTATGGTGTTTGAATTGACAAAGCTTGGTATTCTGTTCTGAATACCCGATATATTTCGAAAGCGTTCCAGTACAATGTCTAGGTAGAACCAAGTATGTAATTTCATCTTATCTTCATCTTTTAAAAAATAGATGTATCTAAGTTCATGAAGTTGAGGACATAATTATAAATATCCCGAAATGTGTTAAAAATAGACATATGAAATCCACATTTTGTATCAACTATGTTTGTATATAAGGGTCTTCAATTTGTCATATCGTACTTTCTTTTAATCAAACTTTACAGATAAACGAGCAACTATATCAACTAAAAATTTAATTTCCCAAATTTTGAGCCTGGTGCTTCTGTGATTGGACAAGTAGCATAGAAAAATTTGATGTTAACACAACTTTGTAAAATATAAGTATAAATCATCCATAGATGCTGTCTCACATAGTGTAGGTGAAACAGTTACCGTACCTACCACATTTTCATTCGCTTTGGGATACTATTTTAGCTTATTCTGCGCACATAAAAGTGTAAAAGATGGAAACGACGAAATCTTCAACCGTACAATTGCAAGTTACACATTCGCGCTCTCAGCGGCATTTTCCTAAACGAACGGAAGCGCACTTTTATACAAAACGTTCCTCTTGCCGTCTCCTAATAAAATAAACAAAGTTCAAATGTGACGAATATTTACCGTCGAAAAATATTTGAGCGTATAATTTCTCTTTATTTTTTTGCTGCTTGAGACATATTATTGGGACCTAGTTTTAAAATTATTAGAAGCAAATGCAACGTTGTTTTATGTTTTTATTATGCCCAGGACCTCTTTATCAGCAAGCATGGCAGTATCAAATGATTTTAATAAAACGAATTATGTTGTTTGCTACAGATCAACAACTGCTCAAAAATGTCATATGCAATTCGACCTATTATGTAGAATGAACTTACTGAGAACGACGTCTGCCCTTTTTTCTGTTTTTCGTTCATCGATATATTTTATATTTTAAAACATTGAGTAATGTTTCTTGCAAGGGCAAAATTTGAAAATAGATGTTTTACGTTCAGTTTGTGGAAATCGGGACTGTCTCAAGAACACTCTATCGGCAATTTAAGTCCAATTTGAAAATGATAAATTGAGTTTTAAACGAGTATTAACGGTTTGAAATGAGAACTAACCTCTGATACACTATCTTTCTAGAATGCAGCTCTTCGTAACCACCACAGGTGACTTGAACATCGAATTACAAGTAGAATTCAATAAACATTGGAAACAGAACCAAACACGAATTACTGGATAACTATTTGACTCAAAGTCGAATGCGATGATTAACCCTCACAATGTTCGGTCAACGGTTGAAAATGAGGATCGACGGATCCTCGAAACGGCTGTCTCGAATTGATTAATTAAACTTCGGCAGAGTGTGCCGATACTTTTGTGTTGTTTGCCACTGGCAGTTAAAATAGACAACTACGGTTTTCATACAAAAATTAGAGTTTATGGGAACCGGAGAGGTTGTCCTTAAATGGTTTACTCCATTCCTATCACAAGGATACCAGTTTGTGCAAATACATAACTAAAAACTTTGAAAAAGAAATGCTTAAGGCTGGATTACGGACTGCACGATTCCAAAGAGCGGTTCTTTCGTCCATTCAATTCTCCATCTTCATTAATATCACTAATTCTTTTCAAATTTGAAGTTAAACCACTTCGTTTATTTCATTCTGTTATATACGCCTCACCGTAACTGAATTCTCATATCGGTACCACCCCTATTGAGCGAATAGAATCAATTGATACTTTAGGCATTTATTTCTTGTCAGAGCTAAAGTAACATACTTATATCAATGACCTAATCTCACATATTCCTCGATGATTTTACAAAACTGTGACATTTAAAATACATAGTTAGTTTCGAAACTCTAAGAACAGTTCTCGAGTCACGTCTACGATATTATCCTAGTTTTATGGGGTAATAGCAACGCTGCAATCACGACACATCTCTGCAAAAACGTGCTATTCGTGCAACGGCAGATGTATTTGCGTGACATCTTGGAGAATAACAGCAGATACTTGAAACTCATTTGTATTTTCTTAAAAATACCTAACAATACCTAACTTTTCGATATTCTACTGCCGTATACCTTTTTTGTTTAGCATTTGTTAATATGTATGTACGCAAGCAATCCGAAAAGTTTGTAGTTTAACACAGAAGCAACACCTGTCAACGTGGTCTCCTTGTAGGTATACACCTTTCTCCATCTCTTTAATCCGTCCAAACAGTAGTTAGCATCTAGACGCATCATAACAAACAAAAGTCGCCGGCGGTCGAATCTGTTAAATAAGGCGGAAGATCTCAATTAGTTTAAATTCGTGAATTTTTACCATGGCGACCAATGAAGTGGGAAACGGTATGTCTTTCTTAATGGAATAAAACTTTTTTTGTTTCTTCAAATGCGGCCATTTTCTTACTTCAGCTTGTCAAGTAATGATTGATTAACACAACTATCCCAAGAAACAGTCCCTTCCCCGACCGATGCAACAATCTTCGTCTTTTTCGGAGCTAATTCACCCTTCACAGTCTACAATTTTGACTGTGCCTTGGCTTTAGAGGTGTACTGATGAATCCAGGTTTCACCAACAGTTATTAATTCTACTTGTTTCACTAAAACTGCTTCAACGGGGCTTTGGAAATGTTTATTCGAATGTATTTTTGATCCTGAGTAAGCAAAGTTAGTTCTTCCTGCCTATTGCCTTCAGTCAATATATGCACGTTACTTCGAGATTTCAACTGTCTCTGCTATCTCTCTAACATCTAGCACCGTTTAGTGAACTTTGCCGATGTTATTTGGGGCAGTTTTTAACCGCGTTTCCGTTCATCATCAACCAACCCCTTTAAATTCAGCTATCCAAAAATTCACTGACGTTACCCGTCCCGAAAAGGTTAATAGCGGCTCAATACTCGATTTTTAGCATTCTTACAGAAACACTAACGTCAACTGACACAAACGACAGTTGTTAAACAACAACTGATCCACTATGGCTGATATTTTCAAAAATATCTTTCAACGCGTGCGCAATTATATTACCAGAATACTTTTAACGAGTAATCAAATCTTCATGTTGAAGCTTGAAATCCTTCAGTCTACCCCCGTATTATCTGATATCTCATACTTGTGTTTTGCGTATTTTTTTTTTTTTGAAATAACACACGTGAAGTGCTGTGAGATACTGCATCACATAAACTGTTCAATTAATTAGGAACATATTTCGAGTAGACTGAATTGAACATTTTGGCATCAAGATTACTAGAAATGTCTTTCGGGTGATGTCGTGTAGTTAATATTTTACTTGACGTTTCGCTGACCATCCTGTCAGCTTCTTCAGAAGATTTCTAAAGACTGCTGTTGTTGTCTTTTGCTCCTCGTTATATATCCTATTTCTGTTCCGCTTTGCTGATCCATTACCGTTCTGCTTTGCTGATCCATAACCGTTCCATTCCGCTAACGGTTATGGATCAACAAAGCGGAACAGAAATAGGATATATAACGAGGAGCAAAAAACAACAACAGCAGTCTTTAGAAATCTTCTGAAGAAGCTGACAGCATGGTCAGCGAAATGTCAAGTAAAATATTAACTACACGACATCACCCGAAAGACATTTCTACTATGGATTACGGTCGTGAAAGCCTACACTCAACCAATAACAAAGATTATTTTGTAATGCTTTGAGCGAATTTGTAAATGCACACATTGTTCAAATATTTTTTATTCTATTTTGGTAGTGAAACAAATCAAGGGACCTTGTTAAAGAGTTTAAAGATCTGCAATAATAATTTGCCTTAATCGAACTGCTAATGAAACAGTTATTTAGTGCCGGAACTTAGTAGACGAAGAAAAAACTTCGTAAGACATCTAACGAGCAGGGAAGCGAACGCACAAAACGAAAACGAAATAAAACAAACGACGATGATAAATGAATGGGTAATACCAAGTAAATGAAGACGTAGTTTAAAATGCTCCATGCAGCAAGAAAAACTCTGAAGAAGTAACGAACGAACATCCATACGTATTATGCAGTGCAAGTGACAGTAGATTTCGGTTTAAGGGAGGTCGCCGTAACGCTGCCCAGACAGATTAGTCAATGCCTGATGCACGGTCACGACTTTGGACTATCCTTCATCTTTATTAACGACTCGTCCGTGACCTTACAAATTCATCAAAGTTTGCGGTGCTGACACATACAAGTCCGTAAACCGTGAATCTTGAGGTGAAAAAGTACATTTTGCAGAGTTAAGTTATTTAACATTGTGACTTCGTTTTATCAGATACAAGGGGTAAATACGGTTGCCACTACGCATCCTTCACGTTTTGTGCCCTCAGGGTAAAATGAGAACATTCTAAATCCAGGAAAGAACATATCCTTGCTAACTTAATTTATGAAACACAACTTCTTGTCTAATATCGCTTTATTATGCTATTCAAGGATTTACATTTTTCTTATTACGCACAGTATTTTTTTTTAACTACCCCGTGGATGTCACTATAAACAAGCATCAGCAAATACCAGCAACAGTGTTAGTAGTTAGAGAGCATTTGTTGTTTTTTACTAGTAAATTGAGATAACACCAATAGTGCCAATCTTCAATGAATTAGCAAGTGCTTTATATAGCGGCTGATCTTAAACCTCCTGAAAATATAAGCAGCTCCTTATGTCATTTTTATTGAAATTCTGCTACAATTCTTGTTGTAATTACCATTTATTTCTCAATAAATATGCTATCATTATTATTATTATTACTATCAGCCGGCATAAGAGCGATTGTACTAATAAGGGTAAGAGAGCTTGCGCTTTATCTACTCATAGCGTGGAAACTAGCCATTTGTTTGCTTTTGGCAATGTTGGCAGTTTGGATGTTATTTTTAAAAACTCCAACATAAAGTCTTTTTTCTTGGCTTTTTATTGACATCTCTCCTAATTGCTAACAAAAATAACCATAAATAAGGGACTCTCCTAACCCTTTCGCTGCTACTAACAGGGGCTGCGTTTATCTTAGAAACGGTACTGTTTTTTGTTTGAATCTTGGTTTTTTTGTTTTTATATGTTTATAATTTCTATTGGCTTGTGTCACGATAAACATAACCATTCTAGGTATTTGCTGATTCATGTTCTATACAGTCTTATGTAAATAAAAGCAACGTAACATTGATTTTATTGACGTTTACAAGACTACTTTTCCGTTAATCGCGTTTTACGCCACATTTTCGAATAACATTCGATCGTAAGCAGCTACCGAAAAATAAGCGTAGTTGCGAAAATTATTAGTAGTTGGTGCATCGCCATTAAAGTTTTACTGTTGAAAATCACATGTTTCACGTTTAGGAAGTCATACATTATAAACTATGTGCATTGAAATGTTACAAATTTAAATTAAAATATGAATTTTGGGAAAGGAATGGATGCCTCTGCATTTTCAATTATTTATATTACAAAATTTAGTAAATGTATGTTATCATATTCTGACGGAAACACAAATATTCATAATTCTAAACGTAAACGCTCCTATGAAACAATAGTAAAATAAAATTAAAATGTACACAAGATACTATCTGTTTCAATTCTAACTGTCCTTGTTATCAATTGGACGAAATTAATGAAAATTTAATTTCCAGTGCTACACATACTGGCATAGTTCCTAAACACTTTAACTTAAACAGGTGCATGCATACATCATCCTGGTACCGTAGCTATATTTTCAGTTAAATAGGAATTGTTGCAGGAATATAGAAAATGCAATCAAAATTTCGCATTACCAGTAACGTGCATCATATTTGCACAGGACAAGCAAACACAATCGCCTGGCGTATTCAGGTAGTCCCCGGGTTCCGTGGCGCTAGCACGGAGGCACATAATTCACGACAGGAAGTCCTGAATTTAGAATGGCCTGTCGTCATTCATCTTTTCTCTCTTATATGGCGAATCTTTGTGTGTGTGCGTTAAAGTCCTGTGTGTCTCGAGAAAAGCGGCAAGGAATGCAATAGATAACGAAAGTGTGCTCGGAATTTGGCATCATCATGTGAAACAAATATGAAACTTGTTTCAGCGGATGAATTACTTGAGAGACCTGAGCGGGAGCGACGAGGAAATAGTACGGAGGGGTGGGAGAAGACGAAAGCTTCAACAAAACTTATGTACGTTTCGCGTTTACGGAGGACTGGAGATTTTTGTTGGATAAGTACATTACTCAGATTAGTTTGGTCCCGTGAATGGCGAAAATGTGTGAAACTTTCATGAACTTTTGCTCTAGCAGATACGTACGGATATATGATATAGGATGATCTAAATTTAATGGAATAATAAAAAATGTTCTTGGACATAAATTGCTAGCAAATAACACGAAAGATGTAATTTGACATTTTTGCAGCGATATATTTCTCCTGTACTGCACCAAATAAGACTAATAATACCAATATAATTAATAAAGCACACCAAATAAATAAACGCACTTTGGCAATACCCTTTCATATTATATGTTATTAAGGACCAATGTATCAATATAATAAATGAATAATACTAATAAATAATAATAATAATAATAATATGTCATCTCAAAGCTTAATTAAAAAATGGATATATATGAGGAGGCCGTCCCATAAGGATTAATTACCCTCACATATAAGCACCTGGTTATTATAAGTTACGTGATAGGATTGTTAATGTTGTAACAGAAAGCTTAAAGCTTTTCACTGAAGAATGTGATACTAATTCTTTCAAAGGCTTTCAGCTAATCAAAAAACCGCCCACTGACGTCTATTACTTCTGGGAATACAAAAAGAGAACCAAAAAAGAACTCGCACAACTCCATAAATAACGCTATTTATGACTTTGTAAAAACGTGTTTCCGGACTTGCAGTGTCTCGTCTTGAATTAGGATAAGTTGACGTTTCGCCAAACGCTGCGTTTGGCATCTTCAGAGCGATCTTGAAGGTTCGCCAAACGTCTGAGGAATGGCGCTTCGACTGAGACCGCTATTATTTATTACTCTCCTAAAACACTATTTAGACTTGTTCGTAGAACAAACATAAAAACTAGCGCAAATTTCTCAATGAGACATTTAGAATAAAAATAGCGTTTTAATAAGAACTAATTCCTTTACGACTACTATATATCTTAAACCTATTTGTATGCACGTTTCGTTTCAAAAAGTTAAATAAAAGTATTCATAGTAAAAGCTCAATTTGCATAAGCAATTTCCGGTCATACATTCAAGAAACGTGGATGTATATATGTAATGGGGATTATAAATATTCGTCGGAAAGTACCCTCAAAGTGAAATCACTGGATTTATATTGCACCGGAAATTTCCGAAAATAATTCTTCATTTGAGTTTAGTTCCTATATCAAATTAAGTACTGATTTCATAATTTTTAAGAAAAGAAATTTTTAAGAAAGAATTATGAAGCCTGCACTTGTAATTGGAAATAAATTTAATTGATAAGTCAATGCTTTTACTTTGCCAGGCTAGCATCACTGCTGGCGGCGTACTTTTCAAACATGAGTTCTAAGTTAAAGTAATCGTTCTGTATATAAATATAAAAATATATATAAACAAAAGCCGATCGGAAAAAACGTTATTTCGAATTATTTTTTCGCCTCCTCGTATAAATCATCCTATATGTGGGATGTTGGTGCTTTATGCAGATAGTTATCTTTCATTAATTCTATAGTAGCAATACAAGCACAACTCGTCTGCAATTGGGATCGCCCAATGTACATATATTGCTTTACATATTACAACTAAAACTTTCTTCGAAACCACTACGTTTCTTTGGAAACTGTCGAATTTTGTACAGAAAATTGTTTAAGATCGTCAAATAATGAAAATACGCTAAAAACAACACAACAGCTCTTCTGTTATTTAATTCTCTTCACTTAATTGCGCAATTAAATCGTCAGATGTTTCCATTTGGAACTGCAGAAGAATTAAAGTAGTTAGAACATTTACTTAACACATCTAAACAAATTCTCCTGCACTCGTTTAAGCAGAGGTAACAACGGGCATGGTATTAGCAGAGAATTGTTTAAACTCGAAAACCAGGTAGGAGAGCCTTTTAATCATTGCTGACGCTAACGAACTGCGCTCGAGATTAAACGAATGTATTAAGTCGTTTATTCCGCGTCTGTAGTGCACGCTATTGGTCGTACAACTTGAGCATATGGATAACTAGACCTTTTTAATTAATAAGCTACAACACCGTCGGTATTTTGCGCACGTGGGGAAATTTATTTCGGTCGTTTACCCTACACGTATCGTGAAAGAACATTTTAAAAGTAACAATAACAAAGCAGGTGCGTACACTACTCCAGGAACAAAACCTACCATCGACTTAACAATGCTTCTAGTTCGCAATAACGAGTAATAAAAAAGAAAATAAGTAGAGCAAGTTACAAGTAAATAAGTTTAAATTTTATATAACATAATTGTAATTTGCTGAAGTCCAATTTGGTACAATCGTTACAAAGTAATTTAAGCAAAGAGAAGATTCTACTAATTCTTATGTATCGATAGTATTCGATAGTCACTATCGATAGCATCCATCACTAATAAATATATCCTGATAGCGCATACAACACCGCACCATTTAGTGATTCTTTTAGCAATTAATTGAACGGATAATAGCACAGAAAGCAAAAGTAATGTTATTGGGAGGTTCGCACGGAAACGTTATTATCTCTTGAAAAGATTGTGTTAAAAAAAAATACATATAAAAATGTGAAACTGACGTAAAATTAATTAACCCAAGAATCAGTATTGATTCAAAAACTTCTTGTATAAAGTTACCATCAAGAACAGCTACATCATAAGTAAGTCGATGACGAAAACGAAAACAAGGAAATCGTATTTTCCATTCGGTTTAAATTTCAGCTGTCCCGTATGAAACCACTTGATGATGATTGGTTGCAATGGCTTCGGACACCGGCGAAAACAAACCACTAAGGGAACGGGAGAAACTCGTACAGTAGGAGTTTTATTGTCGTTCTAACGGCGCAAATTTAGAAATACTCGACGAGTTCGTAGCAACACACATATCAAAGCACACAAATCGTCCACGTTTTCATGAAATGCAGCACCGGCGAAACAGTACATTGTACGTGCGGGGCGGCAGCCGTTAATAATTCCAATTTATAGCGGTTATGGTCTTTGTATGAGTTACGAAAGGGGTTATGAATCTTAAGTCGCACAATTACAAATTTTCTTATTAAAATCCATGTAAGATTGCAATGTCTTATGTCTACTAAAAAAAAAAATAAAAAAATAGAACATTGCATTATCTTTACTGCTAGCATACAATCAATTCATTCGTTTAATAACTTGCTGCGCAACCCGGGGCATCTGGTACACTGTGGCTGCAGAGCTGCAGAACACATTAAAACGTTTCTAACCAAAGGATATGTATTTATATACTTCTTATATCGACGCATACTTTATTAATCTCCTTATAATTCATGCGACCTTTATTTAATAAAATATCCACATATTCGACCTACCAAGTAACGAACCAACACACCACGTACGGAAGCATATCGGATTGTGTTCACAGCTCAATATTTTTAAAATAAGGCTGTGGCAAGTACAGTAATTTTGTGACTGCAGTCAATACAGTTACAAAGGTTATCCGTTAACGTTGTGGGTGGCGCACGGGATGAACGCGATATCGCATTTACAACAGCATAGACTATGTTACAAAGATAAAACTAAAATTAAAGAATTAGGCAGTCCGACACCGGAATAAAAACGTGAAGTAGCAGGTTCTAGCGAAATAAAGGCTATAAATGCCAATTTCGTAAGAAGTTAGAAGCGAGGAAGTTCCCTCGTTCCTTAAATAATAGAAGAGTTCCAAAAACGAGCTCACAGCCACTGAAGGGTTCTTATCTTTGAGCAAGTGGACATACTGAAGTCACTATGCGTGATATATGCGTGGCGCTAATTACAACATACCTAGATGCTGCGGATTACAGGACTACAGGTTGTATTTGTGACATTTTTTGAATACCGTAACATACATATTAATTTCTGTAAATTCCCAATTTTCTGTAAAAAGTTTCAGCGAATATATGTACATACATATATATGTTATACTCATAGTATGGATTAACACGAAGAATGTAGATACGGTTCTAGTGTATCATGTCAACAAATCACGTTATAACATTATCTTCAACAATATACAAGAACTGGGTACAACGTATAATAAATAACCAGTTTATCAGGCAGCGAGCCCGCTGTGTAGGGTTGGTGTTTGTGTTAAACTGAGCTTGTACGTTCATATATGTATATTTAGTTGTGATATGTATAGTACATAGGTGTATGTATGTGTAGCGCATAGCGTGTAACAAGTAACCTGCTGGCATGCACTTTATACGTCTGGCACGGGGACTCGCAAATAGCAACATTGTTCCATTGAATGCACCAGTAATGGGAAACAGTTCTGCGGTCATCCAGTTCCGTCATGTCAGCGGACAATGCGGCTTGTCTTTTACAAACTACTGTCACCCGGACAAGCAATCGTTTTCGTCATAACGTCATACATATTCCGGACTACTCTCATAATGTCCGACTGTGGAAAGTCGGTTGGCAATCCCGTCTCGCCTGGATGATATTTACTCTAATTTGCGGGCAAAATTTTGCGAACAACTCAGAGCAGTGCGGTGCTCTCGATGGTTATGCACATGTCTGCAAGCGTATGTATATAACATTTTTCAGCTTAGAATGGCGCGATGAATAAATTATTTTGTAACTGTATTGTTCTAGTTATATATATCACACAATGAAAACGTAAAACTATTTATGTTTCACTATTAGAAATTGCAATTGAAGTATAGTCCGTCTAGAAAGTATCGAGAAAACAAAAGGCACAGCTATAATTTGACGGTATATATTTTTATTACTTGAATAATAAAATCACAACAAATAATTCCTCTCATTTACTAATACAATCTCCATTTAACTGTAAACACTTAACTAAACGTTCAGGTAATCCCGAAACAAGGTCAACGCTATACTTTTCGGTGATAGTGGTCCAGGCTTGTAAAACTGACCAAATCAATTCTGCTTTATTTCGTGGTGCTGCTCGTTCTACTTCAATTTTCATTAGTCCTCATATGTTTTCGATGGGACTAAGATCTGGGGAACCTGCTGGCCATGGAATTGTTGCCAAGTTTTGATCTAGCATCCAAGTTTTAGTGTAGGCAGAAGTATGGCATCTTGCATTATCCTGTTGAAAACGCCACCCTTCAAGATTCTTAATGGCTTTAAGAAAGCCATTAAGAATTTTACAATACTTTGCACTATTAACGGTGCCATCAATTATGCAGAGAGGTGTAGCACCACACTGAGAGATTGCTCCCCAAGCCATTATTTTTGTGGGAAATTTGGAAATTTGAACGGTAACATTTTCTCTTGATACGATTTTTAAATGATTTGCACCAAGCTGAAAACAACTTTCGTCAGATATAAAAACATCACTAAAATTATCGTCTCGAAATCGTTGGCAAAAATCTATTCTTCGTTGCTTTTGTAGAGGTGTAATTGCAGGGATTTTTTTTTGTTTCCTTGATAAGTAACCTTGTCTTCTCAGTGAAATGCGGACAGTTTCTGGATACGCTCGTATTTTTGGTTGATTTCCAAATCTGTTAGCCAGTTTTCGAAACCGTAGGCGCGGGTTTTGTCGTCCTAAAGTCACTAAAGCGTTTAGATTGTTTCCGCTAATCTTACGCGGTCTTCCAGAAACTGGTCCATGGCTCATATCTCTCCTATTTTTTTATCCTCTTTATTGTCTCATATACTGCACTTTTTCCGAGTTCAGTCAATTGCACTAATTTTTTAAAGTTTTGAACACCTTTTCTGTACAAATATTCCACCAACTTTCTTCTTTCTACTTGCGACATTATTTCACAAATATTAAGCCTGTTGATAATCAAAAATATTTGGCAGCTGGTGTTGTTATATGATTTTTGCCATGGCCTACAATCGGCACAACCTACTTGATGCATTACTTTTGTCTTAAGATGTAACAAAAAAGAAATATATTAAAATTAAGAAAAATAATAAATTCCGGATCTTTGTAGACGGACAATAGTATATACAAAAATACGATCAAACCAAATTCTAAACTATATAGGAAGCTCTAAATATAAGGAAGTATATTTGACCATTATATACCTCGGTATTCACTTAAGAAATCGAAATACTTCTGTCCACTTTAGTTTGATGACAGAATTATACGATGCCTCCATGTTAGGCGTAGGTAGAAGCTGATAGGAACCACACTTTGTATACAAATCTCGCATCTACTATAAACGATTCAAGGTTTCCGTACATTATGTAAAACACGTATAATATATAAAGGTCGGTTACAATAATTATATATGAAATATTCAAAATTCTTTTGTCAACGAAAAACGCGGCCTTACTCGTTCTTAGCTCAGTATCTTCTCTGAAATCATCACAGATTTTGCTGATTACTTCAAAAGCGTATATATCTGCTACAGTGAACGTTATTGCAGATTGTACCATAAAGGAATGTGTCTTGGTGGCTCTGAAGAAATCAAAGAATAATGGGCTTTGATGGAGTCTCAGACTTACTTCTTCGGGATTTATTGCCCCAATGTGTCATCTTTATAACTTGATGCTAGCGGAATATAAATTGATGCAAATTAAAAGTAGACCTCTAACACGCAGTTCTGGAGATTTGACGTTGATAAAACGAACGTCTAACAAGTGCCACGAATCACGAGAATACCGTATGATCAAGAAAGAACAGCGCTACCAACGCATAACAAAAAAAAAATTAAATGAAAACCATCCATTCTCTGGGAGAGACTCATACGAAATCCAATAAACGAGAGAAGATATACGACAAAATAAGACAAGAGTAAGACGAAAATTATTAACAGTAAGAATTGGTGCCCACAGAGGGCGGCACCGACTGGAGATAGACATTACATTGAAAATTTGTCGTCGCGCACTATTCTAATTATTCAACTTAAACATTTCTGTTGTATCATTGTATCAAACGGATTTTTGAATCGTATATATAGACCCCCATAACTGCACTTTCTCTGTTGCTTATAAGATCATTATTTACCGACAAATTAACGAGGAAATGAATTAAATAAATAATTACAATAAAGGAAACTTCCACATGAAGTTGCATTCCAATTACCGCAGATTTTTGTTAGCGTCCTTCGACGACATAAAGCACATATGTATGTACATACACCCAACCATCTGTCGCTCGATCTATGCTGTCGGGTATGAAAATGTGTCGCCTCGATCAGTTGCAGTCAAATGTGTGCAGGATTGCGAAGACGCGTTTGAATGATGCACTCAACTGCATATGCACCAATCGTGACACTTAGGTAGGAAAACCGTCTGCGGGCTGTCCTCTTTTAGTCCGTGAAAAGAGCGCAAGACAAAATCTATCGGAAATTTACGTCTGCCTGCATGTTTGTAGAATAAAAAGTGTGCAAAACATGGACATCGAACACAGGAACAACTGATGGAACGGCACGGCATTTTGTCGGTCGGACAGGAATTTCTTTGACAGACGAACCGTAGACGTGGAAAAATGACCAGGTACAAACTAGATAAAAATAATTCAAAATAATGGATAATGAGGCTGTCGAAAAGGAAAGCTCCGTAAAGATTGACTGTGTTTATAGAAAATGAAATATTAAAGAAAAAAGCAAAAAAGATATTTCGATACATGCCTCTTCTCCTCAGCTGTTGGATATCCACAGAGTAGTTAAAGATTCATCGAGGAGAATTTCGCAAACAAAATGTTGTATGTACGACGGTAACAGTAGTAGATTTCAAGCATCTACATGAAGATAGTGTTACTCGTCAAAATGATCTGGTAATATAATACTTTTGAAAACTCCAGCCATGTTAGATGCTCAGTTTTTATTTAACAATATTAGTATTTCCGTAAAAACAAAAAAAAATCGAATATCAAACCGTCATTAAATTCTTTGAAATATTACACATTTATGCAAATTAAAGCCGAGATAGGGCATAGCACATAGGATACACCATCATTGCCCATAGTAAAACTTTGGTTCAGGTCGGCCTAAAACTGGAACCACTACCGATAAAATCGAAATAGTTTACCAAATGGTGTAGACAACCATCGAATTAAGGTTAGGGAGATAGGCTGTAGACATCTCGAAAGAACCTGTCATATATTCACTGAAGATTCGGGCATAAGAGCATTTTCAAGACGCCGTTGAAACAGTTTAAACGAAAAAGGAGGCCTTCACATTCGTAAACGCTTATTTTGCAGAACAAGATGCCAACTACTATTATACTAAGTACGTAAGTTGTTTCTACGTAAAGCTGAAAATTTTTCGGACTATCCTCACCCACATGTACACTGCCGTTCAGAGAAGTTCGGTCGGTTGGTAAAAAACATGAAAAGGTCACAGAAACAAACGAAACTAAAAACAAAATGCAATTTTATTGTATGTACAGGTAAAAAAGACAAAAATAAATAAATAAAAAGTTATTCTGGCCTAATATAACATACTGAACATTATTTTTTTTTTCATCGAAAAAGCCTCCTTTGCTGTTAATCACCGCTCGAACTATTCTAGGCATTCTTTCGTTAAGTTTTGTTAAAATGGATTGTGGAATATTAATCCATTCATGTTGCAGAATATTCCGTAAATGTTTTTGTGAAGTTGGGCATATTTTTCGGATCCTCCTGTTCAGTTCGTCCCACAACAACTCTATAGGATTCAAATCTGGGCTTTGTGGGGGCCATGTCATTACTTTCAGGGTGTGCTGTTCTTCTTGCTCCTTTAGATAGTTCTTACACACTAACGCAGTGTGTTTTGGGTCGTTGTCATGCATGAATGTAAAGTTACGGCCTATTATACGCAATCCTGATGACACTGCATGATTCTGGAGTATTGCAAAATAATTTTCCTCCCTCATTACACCATGCGCTCTGCATAAATCTCCCGTCTCAGCAAAGGAGAAACATCCCCACACTAACACAGAACTACGCCCTTGCTTCACTGTAAGCACAATGCACTTTTCGGTTTAAGATCTTCGAACATAAACTCGTCGATTTTGCCCAAAAACCTCAAACTTTGACTCGTCACTCCAAATCACGTGTTCCCAATCATCTAACGACCAATCTAGATGGGAACGGGTCCACTGTAGCAGTTTTGCTCTGTTGCCCCGACGTAATAAGGGTTTTCGAATGGCAATGCGTCCATGAAGGTCCGCTTGTTGAAGACGATGTTTTACCGTACTCGCCGAACTTGTTCTTCACGGCCGCGATTGACTTCGGCTGCTATTTGTGGCGCTGTTAATTTTCTATTACGTTTGCTTAATAATACAATTCTCAAATCTTCAGCTTTTGCTGTTTTCCTAGATGCTCCAGGACGAACACGATTTTCTATAGTTCCAGTTGTCCGATATCGGTTTATGATGTCATTTACTGTTGAACTTCTCATATTTATTTTTTCAGCAATTTGTCGCCCCGAATATCCTTCTTCAAACAGCGTAATAATGCGTGAACGTTTTTCTACACTGGTAGGCTCGCCACGTGCCATTTTGAAGTAAATTTTCTTAAAACTTTCGCGCAAAAATGACAGATGCACACCAGCACACGTTTAACAGTAAAATGAAGCACATTTATATCTTTACGCCTGTGATAAATGAACAAGAGTGATACTGCGGTATTGTTCGTTAATAATCCCCAAACGACCCGTTTCAAAAGATCGGCACTTCCGAGAAATTCTTGGAATGATAATAAAAGGGACTTTATTGTGGTTGTCGCAATATTTCTACTTCACATAATAATTTATGGCTTTAATCCCTTAGAAAAGAGTGTATGCTTAATATTTTTCTAATTTTATGTATTAATAATTGTAGACAGTGTGATATAATAGATTTTTATTGTATGACCGAACTTCAGTGAACGGCAGTGTATATAATGGGCTGCACACCAAAATACCCCAGCAGAAGCTCCTTTTATATTCATTCAATCAAATATATCGCATTCACTAAAGTTAATTACTACAAATATTATTCCAGTATTCTGATATAATCAAACCTATGTTTAAAAGTATCGTATCTTTATTAAATGTTCAGGTATCCACCAATCGAATTAGAGTCCTTTAATCCTCTTCCACCTTAATACGGCTCTCGGTACCAAGTACGTACATTTTAATATAATTACTTTTATATATGTTAGTCAATTTTATTTCAGTTTCTTCAATGATTTTCGTCATGTCATTACTTGCATTATTACGCTGTTTGTATGTTCGCCGTTATCATGCACATCGCAAAGAAAGTAGTCGAATGAATTCGCAGTAATTTAAGTTTCAGTCGCATCTGCAGACGCAATAAAATTCTTAATTGTTCGAATGCATTTAACGTGCTAAACTGGATTTTCTGCTAGATAAAATATAGGGAATCAGACGTTTTATAGCAGACGAAACAAAATTGCATGTTTTATGTGCTATTTTTATTTACTTTAACATTTCTGTAGATACGAGGAGAATAGCTGTCATAAATCTTTTGATCTTGGAAACTAAACCTAGACACTTTTTAATACTTAAAGCATGTTACGGTTATTATGTAAGTGAAATATTACGTTCCTTAATAAGTGTACTGAAGGTAATCACCACCTCTCATTAATAATTTCATTACCCCAAGGTTAAATATACAGGCTGGCGCGATACTGGGGCAAAGCTCATTATATCTGCTGTTAAGAAAGGCATTAAAAATACTTTCGAATAAAAATTGTGGACCCTCCTAAACATAAAGTGAACCTATCTTATATTTGTCTCTTTAATGGGACATCCTATATATTAATTTAAATTTGGATTAAGTTCAATTCCTCTATATGAGTTTCATTACGTTATACTGGGCATTTGCAAAGTTATGGGTAAAAACATTACAAACTTAATAACCCGCATGCCATGGGTTTATGAATTTACTCTTACTTTGATATAAACTGTGCTTCCTCAAGTGTTGCATTTAAATGGGGTTAGTCATGTTTTTCAAATATGGACACCCATGTATGTTATATCAAAAGTAGAAGGGATCTTATACCCTATACCTAGATTCAATAGTGGCGGAGATATTTCGAATTATTAGAAAAAAATTGAGATTTATAGAAATTATTTCGACATAGAACATTATCCGATCACTCCAATTAATTTTTTGCTTTTATTTCGATATAAAAAGAAGTTGCTATAATATAAATTAAAGTTAAGCATAACACATCTCCCAAGAATAACATTTACAATTAATAAAAGAATTTTATAGCAAATATTTGAAATTTCCACCCATAGCAATATTAATACAGCATTGTAAGCGCACAACTTACATCCCTTAGCATGCCTATCAAATGCATCTCTTATTCTGTCCTTCATATCATCTGGTGTTGTTGGTGGGCTGCGATATAATCAGTCTTTTAACACCACTTGAAGAGTTCTATTTCTATTAAACTTGGTGAGCAAGCTGGCCTTTCTCTTGTTGTCCATGTACCAGGAAAGTTGATATTAAGGTGGGTATGAATGAATCCAGTGTGACGTACTAGGGCCCCATCACGTAAATACCACATTCTTTGAAGATCCTTTAAAAGAATATGTTCCGACAATAATGGCAACTAATTTTCTAAAAAAATTAAATAAGTTAGAGCAAATGTTTCACAGATAACATGATATATTGAAATAATTTCTATAAATCCAAGATTTTTCGAGTAATTTGAAATATCTCCTTACCTATTGAATTTAGGTATACCTAGATAATATACCTAAACTGGATATAAATGATAGTACGTAATGTATCCCTTCTACTTTTGATATAACACACATGAGTGTCCATTTGAAAAAAGTTAGAAAATCGTAATTTCTATTTTGACTTGCTTTGTATAAATGTAATACTCAAGGAAGCAAATTGCAGTTGATATCAAAGCAAGAGAATATTCCTAAACTCGTGGTGATATAAAAACGATCAATATTCTATGGTAAAGCAATCAAAATTGCCGTCCTCTGGATCGTTCAGTGGTAACCAGTGGATTATCAGATCTTATAATTTTGAAATGAAACAGTTCATTATTTGTAACCGAATTGTATAGCCAAGTCTCAATTAAATATAAAATATCACAGCCAGACAAAATACAAAATATAAAAGTGATTAGTAAGATAAGAGTGGATCACCGTTGAATTCAGTGTGCTTTCCACTGATTTAAAAATGAACTAGAATATACAACGAACCTAGTAATGATGTTTTGGAATATATTCTTCATTCTGTTGCTAATTATAGTATTGCGCTATTACCTTTGGAATTATTAAATCAAAAACAAATTAGAACACTGCAATTACTTATTTATTTCCCGTAAAAATTAAAAATCGGATTCGGATATATTGTTTTTTTTTTTTTTTAATTTTCACCTTCCACTCTCCATTACCCCTAAAACGTGCTATATATTTCTGAAACTATAAACAATAAAATATACTTCGCAAGCTCAAGCAAAAAAGCCCAAGATAACTTGTGCCGCCGCTAAAAAGACAACAATAATTTGTGGGATTTGCATCTCTAATATTTGCGTGTCTGAAAAAAATGAGTGTCACTTCAATATGCTTGAAAGGTTACGCTTTTAATTATATAATTCGATAGTTTTTACAAGCCAAATTAAAACCCAAAATTCGAAAACCGCTTTTGAACCCATTTTTAAAATTTCAGAAGCCAATATTTAAAACCATCATAAGACATCAACTTTATGTTTTAACATATGTAGTATGACTACAACATTATATAGGTCTTATCGATCTCTATAAGATGCGCTAATATACAAGGATTTATTGGCTTGCTTTCATCGCGCCACATCCGCCTGCAAACATAAATACAACGGCATCCGATTCGGTCATGTATTGCACGATTGCGGCCGCAGTCCAGTCCATTAAGATCCGTAGATAGACACCAGCTAGGTGAGAAAATATCTGTTAGTGCTCCGCGAAATTAGTTCCTTTCAGACCGGCACACAATAGAAAGGGCGTGTTTGCCAAACGGATCACCTCTTCAGTCACCAGATTGAAACCTCGAGGACGAGCACGGTTCCTAGTCAAGTGTTCTATTGAAGTCGAACAATGGCTTGTGTACCCTTCATCGCTTTGCGAATATTGATAAGCTGTTTTGCAAAGCTCATCACGATTTTCGTGTCATCATGACAAAGGATGAGAAAAAGCGGAATAAAGAATACGACGTCGTGTTTAGTCATAGAATTCAAGTTTGCTTTTCAATGTATCACATCATCAATAAAATGAATAGTTTTTGAGATAAATTTAAATATTGTTAAAAGTCCCGCCAAAGAAAAATCTATTGTATTACTGCGAATTTGCATTTTTGCACGAAGCCTTTAATGTAACCGCTTGGAATTGAGATTGCGATATAATATTATATGTACGTTAATACAGGTTGGCACCAGCTAGCGGCGTGTCTGTTTGCAGAATGCCAATATTGCCACGTTTGCAAGAAAACCATCAGATGTTCATCAGTCAAATGTCATCTATGTAATATGATTGTTTTAAAAATATAAACTTTTACTTCTACCGCCCTATTTAATATTTTAATGTTAAGAAATATAGAAGGACATTTTAAATATAAAGCTAGATTGGATTAAACTAAATGGATTGCCTTTTTCACCAGTTGTAGCAGCCTTGCGTGTGATCCCTCTATGTAAGTTTCCGCTTTTGCATATTCT
Source organism: Oryctes borbonicus (assembly GCA_902654985.2). Taxonomy (NCBI): domain Eukaryota; kingdom Metazoa; phylum Arthropoda; class Insecta; order Coleoptera; family Scarabaeidae; genus Oryctes; species Oryctes borbonicus. The sequence goes on from LR736876.1 coordinate 5,731,542, forward strand.
GGCCTCGTTTCTGAGAGCTGTATTCCTACTAGTACAGTGCATTTGCATAGTACCTAGACAAAAGTCTCATTTTCACCTAGCAGAAACTATATATTGTTTTCTCTGTTAGGCCTAGGTCGCTCATATATTTCTTGAGTATACCAGGTCTATTCTGTCTCGAGCGAGCAAGCTTGTGGTAAACTTATGTATTTATCCAATTAGATCGCTTTGACCACCGCAGCTCGAGGGATACTAAAGTATCAGAAGATGTAAAACAGCTGTTAGCTTTAGAGCCAACATTTCCCTTATCCTCCGATATCCAATATTAGCTGGCTGGAATTGTAAGCGCTTTTTGAGTTATATTGAAGGAGGAGAAAGAAAATATATGAGCGGATATCATATTTTATGTAGCTGACTTCCTTAAGAAATTTAAGCATACCGGATAGACCAGTACAGTTTGTGTATCTTCAGTTAATGCAGCTGTACGGCCTTTTGAAAAGAATAATAATGGTTGGACTTCAGAGATCCCATAACCGTATGTATCACCATCTGCTTCTCGTAATAAAAGTGTTTATATTGTAATGAATCAATAAGTTCCTTAAAAACCATCTTGGAGAAATCGAAAAATAGAAAATGAAAATCTTTTGCAAAATTTGCAATTTGGTACTATTAAAAAAACCAAGAGAAACAACATTTTCAAGTTTCAAAAGTGTAAAAAATTCACTATATATCGCATATTTAACAAATTTGTTCTTACTCATAGCAAAATTGACATTCATTATATCGAATAACTTTCAATTCTTGAAAAATTGGCCAAAAACGAAAGTGTCTTCCTCACAGTGGTTTTTTTAATATAAATAAATCAAAATGGATCCTTTCCGACGCTCATTTCAATTTTTTCAATTTTCAATTTCAATTGTTACAGATGAATTGTAGCTCAAATTATACACAAGGATGTTACAATATTACTAGCAGGATAATTTATTACTTAAAATAATCTTCAGTATAGCTAACTATTATTCCCTAAAGTAAACAGTTACGGCAGCCTAATTTGAGGGAATCTAAACGATTTTATTACGGAAAGGGTGTGCCGATATTTTGGTAGAGCAGGCGCAATGATACATATGTCAACACGATTAAAGTTATTTATGAGAACCAGTTAAAATCGGCTTTAATGATTACCCCCTTCAGTAAAGGAGTAATCCACTAGCGTTACTAAATCAGAGGTTAATCCACCTACGTTACATAAATTATTTACTGCGGGACGTTTGATAATAGATCATTTCGGTTAGTTGAAATTTATGGGTTTATCTTCGAACTACCGTTTGCTCCTTAATATCCCGAAAGCCTTCCAATATTTCCGGACGGACAAATTTAAAGTCGCGGGTTAAATCCGGGCTTTTGAAAACTTTGCCCCAATACGATAATGGAAAATTTTGCATATATGAGCCACGCATGTGATCTACGTATCACCAGAGTTTTTTAACGCAGAGATAACACTTTTTTAAAGCTAATTTATAAGGTTTAATATTCTTAACGGGCAAAAAATTACTTATCTCTATACCTATTAATGAAAAATACATTAAATGATTTTTTAAATTATTACAAAAAATGGAAAATGGACGATTTTGCTTAGGAAATCATTAATGCAACGATGCCAGTTTACTCTTTGGGCTATGTTGCTAGATCTTTGCTCTTAAGTCGACTAAGATTTACATTTCAAAAAATCTTTTTCCTAAAATGTTGTGTAGACATTTCACGATCAAGTGGATGCAATAGTCTGAATAGTCTGCAATAATAAATTGGAATTATGGAAATTTACGTTCAGTATGTCAATTCACCACGTTAGCACATTAAGAAATACATACCTGATTATACGAATTAATTTAGCGTGGGCAAGTGAGCTCTACCCAGAACCTGTAACCACGCTTTGGAGATGCAGGTACATGAATGGGTGACCGTCTACTTGAACAAATAAGCAACAAGTTGAGCACTTCGGCTCCGTGTGTCCGGCAGAAAAGGTAGCGTAGTGGAGCTTACATTACCTAAACGCGTTATGGCGTTCAACTGGTCCCTTTCCTTTACTCTTAAATTCATGCGGCAAGAAGCTGCGTGAACGCATATTGACCATAAATTCAACAAAACTAGTATCGCATTTGGGCAATATCGCAAAATGCTGGGAAGTACGTTTGTTCCCACTCCCGAAATAATGATTTGAATTGCTAATGCTAACATACGGCGTGGTCGCTTGGTGACCTAACGTAAGAAACGCGGTCGCAAGCAAAAAATTGATAACTACACCAACATCGGCTACAGAGGTCATGCTCTATCTATCGTCTCTTGGCTGACTTGTCGAAAAAGTGGCGTTGGCTACCATAATCCGGCTGCTATGCACAGGTATAATGCTGGACAAGATTGTGAGAGATGATGAAATGCACCGCAAGCTCTAGAAGAACAATTGCCCATTCTGAACGCTCGAGCGGACAACATTTCACCTCTTTTTATCTATATCAAATGCTACAAGCAGACCGCCAGCGGTGAAGACAGCTTATCGTAAATAGAATAAAGACCACCAAATATACTGGACCAGGAGTATCTTCCGAGGAGCACCACCTAAAAGAATCGTGGCCGCTAGGGGTGGAGATCACTACTTCATAGGCAAAAATCTCGGTACTAACCCTAGCAACGCATTGCGTAACTGGCCTTAAGATGGTAGGCAGAAACATCAACCAACTTACTGACTGAGCAAGCAAGTAGTATTAGTATTGAATCGACCAATAACGTCGAATTTACTACAGAGCTCTGTCCTTAATCTTTGGAACAAACAATATCAACGTAATATGGCTGATGGACCGCAATGCAAGTCTTGATAATGAAGATATAATGAAACCATGGCCAAAACCATGGTTGTACACGGCGCCGTACCTCTCACTCGACAGCCTGTGTATCCGCTTTGTGGAGGGTTCAGAAGTATCTCCCATGGACAATCGCGAACGCATGAAATTAATTTCTGCTTTACCGCAAATGCCATTTGACGTATCCGAGCAAGTGGACGGCAGTAAGATACCTGTTCAGAGCGGACATTTGCATGGTTGTTGGAATTTTGATGGACATTGCCGACTAAAGACGCACTTGTACTGAATGAGATTAGTTGAATACTTGTCATGCAGGAACCGCCGCCGAAGACGGCTAATGTCGCACTAATATCAATTAGAAGAACCATTTTGGGCGACGAGTGATTACATCTTGTCGCCATTAGTACTCCACTGGACAACGACCTAGCCTATACCACCTCTCACTCTCTCACTGATGATAACCCTAACTATAAGTGCGACTTTTTTAAATATTAATGTAGAAGGGTTTTCCTCTGCAACTAAAAATTAGAAAAAGTATATTATTTTCAAGTATATATTTACAATTTACAATAGCTCTTTAGGAACATTTTCTACTGTAAGAGGAGCGGCATTATAGGCCCATTATTATTAATGACTTTTGCCACCTTACGCAAAGGTTCCTTTCGATTCCTTTTAAAATTCAAAAGTCTTATTCATTTTCTAATGAATTCGTCCATCTTTTGAATAAATGATAACATATAAATTTAACGTTAAGCGATCTTTTCCATACTTACTAAATATACTTTTGTTATTACAAGTTAACTGACTTTTTGCGAAAGATGACTTTAAAGGAACTCCATTACGCCGTCCAATTGTAACAGACTTAAACGCTAATTTAAGTTTACTTTGTAATTATTTTTTCGGGACACGAATGTAAGAGTAGATTACTTTGCAATTTCCGGAGCTACACACGTGTCGCCTCCCGGTAAGATTATCACACAGCATCCTCCGCACAGTTAATCAATCAATTACGGTTTTAAAATTAGAGATCCGATAATGGAGTTTCGGGACGGGCTCCAAGAGATAGAAGGCAGAATAGTCGGCGCTCAATCTTAATCTATCTAAATCTACCTATAGTGAGGACTTATCGACGAAGCACAGGAACTAGGCGAACAAAAGTGTTCCACTACCTACGAGCTGCAGTATCAATTTGACGCGGGAAAATCCCGACGAGATAGTTCAGATCCTTCCGCTGTTTTTTTCTATTCGTTCAATATCCCTCGCGATGCTCAAGATTTATTCATATATTTTTTAAGATTTTAACATTCTTCTTCACGACAAACCTATGACAAAAAAAATAAGTCTTACCTTATTCCTACTAAATTTTTAATGTTTGCGAGCAATTTTGTATTGCAAAACTAAACCAAAATCCAAAAAATGGAAGTGACTATTGCTTTAAGCCCAAGTTTAAAACCCATTAAACTTTATTCACTTTACTTTTTGTTTTACTGCACACGCTTACACAGAAGCGAATACATAAATCACACTATCCATAGCAAACCGACAAATCACCTAAATCTTATTGACCGAAACCCATGAGATCTTTTTTTTACGAAACCACCGATTTACCTCCGTAATCATACAGACCGCGGCAAATTCCGCCGGGCTGTATTTAAAATGATAAATTGTTACGTTGCTACTTATACATTTTATATTTACTGGACGGGAGCGATAATATAAAGCTATCCAATAAATAACGCGGCTGAGCGGATGTTAAAAATTCTCCCATATCGCAGTTATACCCGCTGAATTTCAGCTGAAACATTTCGCACTGACATTATTTTCTCAAAATATATTCTCGCCAGCTATTTGTTTGCGTATTGTCATATACAGTGCATGTACGTTGTATTGCATGAATGCGGTTATAGCTCCATTGGGTTTCGTTTTAAAACTCATTCATCCCATGTGGATTTAATCAGATATTTACAATCTAAAACCGCTGTTTATGTATTGCATTTGTAAATCATGGTGCTTATACCAAGATAGAAATGATAAATCAAAAATAGTTGCCTAACTAATGCTCGATATAGTTTTTCTTTATATGTACATATGTACGAACGGTACCAACATATATAATAAAAATAATAATAATAATATATTTATTGGCCCAACGTGTAACACTCAATTACAGAACATTACATTTAACGTATTATAAATACGGCTACAAATTATAAACAAAAGCTTGTGAAAGCTCATGCGTGCTTGTAATTGGGATGAGGAACGTTGCAAGTTGCCAGGACCACCCCCTCTATGTACTGCGAGGATGAGCATGGATAGAGAGGATAGCGCAGGACGGTAGACTTAAGTAGTTGTAAGATGGAGATGTTGCGAATAAAGGAAGAAGACAGAAATAATCCAGGAATATATAATTTCCCGTATGTAAAGGCCGATATATCACACTGACGACGAGGATTAATTAAAAACACGGTAATATAGCTGATGAAAGCAAAGAAATAAAAAATGGCGAGCAACCACGTGTCAAGGTGCATACCTGAATTCAAGATGAACACTCAAAGAGTGCATAACTATCAATCAATAGCAATAATGGACAAATATTTTAGACCCAGAAAATCTATTCTTGCGGAAAGAATATATTCCTATGAAGCAAAAAGAGAGAGCGGTGAAGCGATAAAAGAGTGAGCTGCACGTGTAAAAAGCTTAGTAGCTTGGTGCTAATTTTAAGAACATTTAAACGCGGCAACAAGAGACGAATTCATCTGCGGCGTTGGAAGAGGACCAGTTCTAGACCGATCATTGGAGGAAAAAGTATCTATAAAATTAGAGCTATTGGTATCGCAGAAACCAAAACGGCGGTACAAACCTCATACGATATTTTTGGAGAGGCGAAAATCCACATGTTAAGCAAAACGGTAGGAAAGCAGGACACAATTCATACCACCGAAGAGGTAACCACGGCGACGGAGTGAGGAGTGAGAGAGATTCTATAAACCAACAATAATCTTTCTTGTTATTAACTAATCTTTTGCGGTCAGTTTTGGAAATAACTATTTTTCAAATCAACACTAAAGGTAAAACTGAGTTTATCGTTGTTGCCAAGCAGCTGTTTTTAAAACGAAATTTTGCGAGTCCGCTGCTTCATTTTTTTTCTTGATTTTCATTTATTATATTCAATTCCAGTAATGACATCTACTTTACTTCAGTTAATACCAAAAGTTGCTATAGTAATCTCAGTTAAAATTTCTAACACGCACACGCAAAATGTTTCAAATAAAAACACTCTTGGAGTTTTCTCATAATTCGAAGTAATCAATGATATAGCTACGTTTGTAAAGCGAGTAGATATGTAAATCCCAGTAGACGTAGATATTTCTAAATGAGTAGCTTCTTAAAGCTGGATTCGAATTTTCCGCTAATTGGATGATCTAAATAACATTTATGTATACTCGCTATTTTACGAATTCACTTTTAAGAGATAACTAAACAAGCCGCAAACGTAATAACTTTGTATTTCTGGAATATGCGCACCGGCTTTACAGCTAATGCATCTATCAATTCATGCTACACAAGAGAGGGCTTCTCTTTCAATTTATGCGAGTAGTAGAATTTTCCAGCGAACAAGCTCCCTGAAGTACTGCTTGACACACATAAGCCTCATGAATAATTTTGCAAGTCGCCATTCTTTGTACGGTTTTAATTATGGACGCAACAAAAGATACTGCAACGCTTCATTTTTAAAATAACCTCGGAGAAGTTTCAAATTGCCATGAGATAATCTGTGTATATACCTACGTATGCATGAGGAAAGATGCTGAGAGACCTGAATGAGTTTTTAAAAAGTATACTGAAAACTACGTGCTATGGCGATATTATTTGCATTGTTATTTGAATTGCACCTTTTCTATTCATTCAGTAGGTATGCATACATGTGTATGTGTAATTAGTATGTAATTTTGACTTTGGCCTAGTTTAAATGCGGTATCAATTAACAAAATTTGATATATTGCATACATTACTGAATTAGTTATAACGCAAGAAGAAAAATTGTAAAATTTCTCTCTTCGTACGGATTTTTATTTTATCCGAAATTGAGAAAGAATCGCTTAAATTTTTCGCGCAGAAAGTGTGCGCTTCGCATGGCCTCGAATAAAGCCGATTTACACATTATTTCTTGATTAGTTATCTGGCAATTTGTTAGTTAAAACACGAATTCCTTTCTAAACTTCTAAGTCGTCGAATAATGAACAATGAAGCAGTTCAACAATTTTTACAGCTAGAAAACATTCTTGTGGCAGACATTTATCTAGCATTCATTGAAAGCAGGTAATAAGCCGTAATTCTGTCTGATGTTTCCAATGCTTAGATTAGACTGAAGCGTGCATTTCCCATTATTTGTGTACCAGAGTCGTGAAGAAATATAAAGAAAGTAGCCAACTTATTGCAGCTAAAGATGAACTGGTCGTCTTCCAAATTGAAACCATTTGATGAAGTGATGTCAAACAAATGGACGGGATAATATACTGAAAATGAGTCATGCAACATTACACGGATGTTTAAAAACCATCAACCTTAAGTAAGCTTTAATAAGCTTTCTTATTTCATTGTATTATCAGCTTCACATTAATGTCCACTATTAATAGGAAGTGATACGATTGGGAAATGAAGAAGAGATTATTTGATGTGGCGATAAAATAAAATGGAACGAATGACAGACTAGTATTTTATTTGGACTAGACATAGGCACATAAAAGAGAAAGTGTAAATCGATGCAAGTGTCGCCACCTTTCGACAAACTTCTGTTAAAGGATCATCAGATCGATCCATTCCCATATAGATTTCGTCGAAGATGATCATGAAGAGATGGAAGTACACTATTTGGCTAATGGTTTGAAAATATATTACTCAACTTACCTGACAAGTCTATAGTTAACATCGCACCATTAAAAAAAAACAAAAAAAGATTCCAGCTTGTAGCTGGAAAAAGTGTGACATTCAGGGATGTCTAGGATAAAAAAAGTATTTCTTTTAGTATGGATACGGTTCGTTCTCCCCGGTTTGTTTGCTACACTTAGTATGCTTTAACAAAAATATATTTAATAGTTATATTGTCAAAGAAATTGCAACAAAGACAGAGAAAACTGTTTTAAAATTACTACCATATCATTGTGAGAAGACATCAGCCAACTGTAGAAACATGCCCGCTTGTTAATACTTTCTTTCTTCCCATTACATTTGTCGTAAGAGGTGCCATGCCATGAGAAACTATATTGGCATTGCTTTGGCTATTATTTCTAGACATTTTTGATGTATTCTTAATATATCATTGTAAGCTTGAGGAAATTGTGCACTCAACCGCCCGTCATCTCGAGTTCAGTAGTTCCAGAACTGCTCGAGAGTTGGTTTGGAAACATTATGTGGCCTCTGTCGCCGCTTTATTGACGGCAGGCGTGTATCTCTTGGCGCTAAATGGCGTCAAAAAGCACAAGCACTTTGCTCGTTGTTTCGTTGATGTTCGTTGGTGAGTGTTTTCTTTCCTTAGGTTTCTTTTGCCGTAAGCAATTCCATCAATATAATGACGAGTTATATTGGCTCTAGGCTCTATACTTATTATGAGAATCGATTAAGACTTATTGGAGAAACAATAGTAACAAACCAATTGGTTGGGATTATTCCTATTACATTTTTTTTTGTTATTTATTTTTTTACTTTATACTGAGGAGACATTTGACATTCGGATGTAAAAGTGGTAAAGCTAGCACCTACAAATAGTCAAACATCAATTCTATGTTAGCTCAAGATGGAGTCCAAAATCTCTTTTCTCTCCTAGGACCTAGGTTCGAAGTCTCCTCAAATCACTCGATCGATTTTCGATATGAAGCGAGTTCATTTTTTTATATTAAGCAATGCTTTTGTTACAAATTTGTTAATCCTAAAACCTCATTTGAAACGTACATATCCGCTCTAAACATTAAAATATTGACCCCGAAAACAACGAACGATCGTTTCAACATGATACAGCCATACGGTTAATTGAAAAACAAGAGCGCGAGATCGACACCATATACGTAACTAATAGAGCAAGGATCCTGCATTTCGCATTTTGCAAATACAGACACACGTATCACATAAAGATAGGAATCACCCATACGAGGTATTGGAAATAATGGAGATACTCCGCATATAGCCGAATAAAAATGTTAATATCCTCTCCACTTTTCACAATTTACCAATCGAAAAACGAATTGTCATTTCATTCGAAGCTTTTTTTTGTTCAGGTGTCCCGCTATTTTTCAGATTATATTTTTACATACCGCTGGTCAACGTGAATTGAATTGTAGGATTGGATACGGGTGTGTGATGTAGATATCGGAAGTCAAAGTTCCGCGCGTGCATGCGTTAGTCTATATTTTTCTGATTCGCCCTTCTCCGCGATCCACTGTCCATACTGTTTCAAATTGCCGCAGCGAGCAGAAATTCCAATTATTGTGTTGCGACGTTTTAATTTATTTACAAAATATTGCTTCTATTAAAACTGTACCATTCTAACATTGGTATGCTACAGATGTATTTCCAATAGACTGAAGCCATTAATAACGTATGTACGTATGTAGAGGTTGCACATTAAGTGCAGTAGCACCGGGCGAGATGCCGATTTATTAATAAAACTAGGCAATTACTTATATTGCAGCTTCGTTAAACTTGAACTGTTCTAATATTATAGTTAGTTATATTTCTTTAAATTGTAAGTAGGTTTGTGCCGCACTAAGATTTAGTATGTCAGGTGTGAAATTCTCAACACTCCGGCGTGGTATAGGTTATTAATTAAAAAGGAAAAGAGACTACAGTCAGTGGTGACTTCAATGTAATTTTTTTTAGTCGTTTCCGTTCACTTGATTTGTTGACTGACCTCTTTAAGTACTACTCTAAGCGTACCCACACACGCCTTCATCGTTTTTAGACAATCTCTTCTGCTAATATTAGTGTAGCTTGTGTGGATTTGGATACTTACAACACGATTACTTCTCTCAAATTTTATGTATCAGACAAGTTAATGTGTTCCCCGATCTACATGAAGATTGTTCCAATTGTGTTTAATAAACTTCTAAACATCTTCCTGTTTTACCTCAATAAACGCATTCCTTTTGTCAAAGTTCATATGCTTTCCACAAAAAATCTAGTACATTGAATGCTGTTGAACTCAAAAATGAAATACATTTTTAAAAGACGAAAAATCTTACCAGGGCCTACCCTATATTTAAATAAGCCTTCCTTAAATGTGATCAAAAATGATGTGTTAAGGCATAAAGAGTGGAATATGAATAGTGATTTTGTGTCTACAGCAGCCAATAAAACCAAGGCTGTTTAGAGTGTTATTAGTAATAAACGGGGCTACCGTACCGATAACCTTATTCTCCCGGAAACATATGTAATATTCAATCAAAATTTCACCAATCAAACAGAAGACCATTCAGGACAGGCTCGAATAGGTCAAAGAAAGTTCAGCGGTGCGCAAGGAATTAGTTTTATCCAATCTTTAATCAAAAAGCTTGCATGGGGTCGAATGGGAAGTTCTGGGTTGTGAATCGTTATATTGGAGCCCATCCTAACCAGTCAGCCCGCTTACCAGGATTTCAATTGTGGTCTTTTAGCCATATTACGTTATTTGCTCCCTGATAAAATCAAGGGGCAGGTTCAGAAAAAAACTTAAGGTTCATGATTAAAAGCTTGTCATCAGAAAAAAATCATAACGAAATTTTTGTTTTGTTGCATTAAATGATGCAGTATAAATAATCTTTCACATGTTCTACATAGTTTTCCTTGTGTCACATTCTCTCGTGTCTTATCATTCTCACAGTGTAGTGCTGTTTTTTTTTTTCCATATAACAGTTAATCCTTTAACATATGTTCATAATTTCATTTTCCTATCAGGATCAGATTATCCTGTTTGCACGATGTCAGAGGTAACAAATTTCAACAGTAAAGATGATTATTGGGTATAATTTCCAACATCTCATAATTTTTCGACAAAAAAACATCTATTTGAGTAGATGCAAAGAGAATAAACTACGAACTACGTATACAATGTAAACTAATCCGTTAGAAGGCTTACGTACATTTACATTCATAATACTCACGACTCAGAAAACTACTTAATAAACGCATCTAACAAGTTTATTGTCGTCCCTAAAGTCCCAACAGCTCGTTTACAGAAATAGTTTATACTCTAGTAACATTTTCATCGCTTCATTACGAAACTGTATATTTTTAATGTGCATCGCAAACTTTTTAACTGCCCCACTGCATATGTAACGGGTGTCACGAATACACGAAAGAGTACGCTAAAGTAATTAAGTCGGAAAGTGTCCCGCTTCTCTATTCTTCTAGCACGTTAAACGAAACAATGAAGTTTAATTTTCAGAAATAGTACATTCACCTCACACCCTTATCTCAAACTAAAATCTAGACGAAGCAAGAACGTTGATTCTAAGAAACTTCCTAAATGGATGTTTAAAAGTCTTAATTGAAAGTCAACTGCAATGCCATTTATTTAGCAGTTATGTAGGTTAAAGAAAGATTTTATACATCTTCACTTTTCAAATATTAAACTGCATAAATTGTCAAAAAAATAAGACGAAACTTGGAAGTTTAAGTACGTTGTTTTGTATTAATACTTCAAGCAACACTTAACAAGAACGCAAAATAGTCCTAGACCGCCGAATCTGTTATCGCACTCTATACAATCTCCTTTCGGAGTGGAATTCTGTAAACCAACAGTGGCCATATGCTGAATGCACACCCCACATTTCCACATCAAATCTCTGCTTCGCTCTTTTGTTTCCTTGCTTAAATACAAGCATCCTCTGTGATAGTTCGAATATTCAGAACACTTTGGCGGGAGAATTGGCATCGTTCAGGACGTTCTCTGGACAATTTTCCTTCGCTACTACAACCAATTTCGAACATAAATACAACCGCACAATATGGTGACATTTATTATTGCCCCAAATACTTGCGTAAATCTTCGCCATAAATAGCACCCGAATCTACGTAAGTGAGATTTTATGAATGCGTATATAATCGTTATACAATTTCGGAAACTATTTATAACGATCACATTCTAATAGTTCGTTAAATTAAGACCTATCGCAGTATAACGGAAACTTACTGAAACGTAAGATATGTATCTAAGATGAATTTATATTAAACCATATACGTACATTGCCCAAGTTGCAAGTTGCCATTTATTTCATTTCTGTCTATAATACGTCGTTTTTAGGAAGCAGTATTAAATTTGTACAGTATATAATCTGCTTTTTTAATTTGTTTCTGGGATAACTATTTTCTTCGCTGTACAAGTTTATGTTTCTCTAATGCATAAGAGATTTTCCGATATAGGTAGCCTGGACTCTTTTTTTTTAACTTTAGATCTATTCAAAAAATAAAATCATTGAATACGTATTTTTTTAGATAATTAGTTATCTAGAAAAAATTAAAATGCCCAGGATTAAAAATAGCACGTGTAAGCTTTTTTCTATTTATTTCCAAAATATTCTAGTGTGTGGCAGTACTAGACGTACTTTGCCTCTCTTGCCGCTAACTAATGAGAGGCAAGAAGCTCGAAATACCGGTGTCTGTGAGTCTGCAGATTCGCCTATCAAACGCTATTTTTATGCTTGTACTCGTAACTTACAGGAGCGATGGGCTATTGCAAATAAAACGTGTACAAATATTTTACCTTTACATGTGAAGAGTAGAGTAATAAGTAAGAAACTAAGTTATTGCGTTGTTGGCATATTTAGTTCAGATTAGACTTTCTTCGTTTCTATCATTGTTATTGTAATTTTTAGTGTAAATTTTGTTTATGTTTTCTTGTGAATTAGTATTAAGCGTAAAAAAATCCTACGATTAAAATGCCAATAGATGTTGTTACTGTGGCTAAGGCTGTCGCAATGATCGATGACGGACGGAGTCACTAGAATTTTAGGAACACTACGCTCTAAAGTGAAAGATGCTGTAAAATGATTCCGTGAGACTAGTTACTACACGAGAAGAACTGGGCAAGGCCGTAAACATCGTATATCTGGTCGTGATGACATATTTATTATCAGCACTGTGCTTCGAAATCGTTTTACCACTGTAGTTAAAGTGCGTAACCGCCTTCATGAGGTAAGATCAGTTGTTGCTAATGAGCGTAAGACTTGGTGAACAACAACTGAATTGCTCCCATTGAACAATGGAAGCAAGTTTTCTTCACAGATGAGTCAAGAATCTGTTTAAGGGTACCAGATGGAAGAGAGCGAGTATATCGATGTTCCGGAGAGCGATTTGCAATGTGCAACAATATGCAAACAGTGAGTTTCAGTGAAGGGTCTGTTATGGCTTGGGGTGGCATTTGTTACGATCCACGTACAGAGTTAGTTATTGTTGATAAAGGCAGTTTAACAGGTGGCAGATACTTGGAAGGTATCATACTAGAGCATATGATACCATTTGCACCTTATATAACGTTGGGATTGAGAGAATAGATTGGCCTGTACAAAGCCCAGATCTCAATCTCACAGAACATGTTTGGGATAAATTAAAAGGTGGGTGACCTGCACCTCAATCCTTAGTGGAGCTTAAAGATGCCTTAAGAAGAAAAGTGGGACTTCATACCTCAAAATGAAATTCAAAATCTTATTAATGGACTTCCAATGCGCTTAAATGAAGTTATAAGAGCAAGAGGAGGCAATACACATTATTGAAACAACTTTAGCTACTAATCCTTAAGTATATCCAGTGAAATCCTATTATTAATGCAGTGTACTTTCCTGAACGTTATACCAAGTGAGTTATTTTTTTCCCGTATGTGCTTAATTAAGTAGATGTTACTTATTTCCACATATAATAAAGACGGCTATTAAAAAAAAAGAAAATATCAACTATTTAGATAGATTTTAAAAGGTGGGAGGTTAATTGTGCCGCTGAGTGTATTTCAAAATACATTAATACATAAAACATAATACACGTGCTTGAAGACGACGAAAAAGAAAGGAAACCAAAACCAATCAAAGAAGAAGCCAAACAAAATACAAAAAGGGAAATAAATAATTATAAATTCAGCCTAAAAACATAGATGCTGCAACAATTTATGTCTTTTAGCTTTTTTCTTAAAGATATTCCTAGATACTATTGTTTTGATATCGTTAGGCAATTGTATTGAAAAATTTACAGCCAAGATATTGTAAACTCTTCCGAAAAATTCGTTGTTTATGTGGTGAAGCTGAGTGATTATTAGTTCTAATACCGTATGATACAAATTCCGATTTAGTCAAAAAGCGTCAACCTTAAATGTATCGTTGATTTCTGAATAACAACGTTATTAACATTAGTAGAAGAGTCCCAATAGATTATCACATATGGCATTTTAGAATAGAAATTGCTGAAATAAAAGGCAAAGCAAAATATATTCTTGTTAAATGAATACAAATTATATCAATATGATTGTGCCATTTCAAATTTTCATCGATTATAATATCTAATATTTTGCTATATTTGCTTAAACCTAGTTGATAGGGCTAACCTTATAATGTCTGTTCTATTGCAAAACAGTATACAAGAAGCCTTTGATCTTAATGTTTTGCAAAGTGGTATGAAGGTGATAGATCTAGAGGTATTCATCAAAACTCATAAACATGCAGATAGTGAAATTGGAAACCAGTGAACGATCAATTTAGAAAGAAAGTCCTGGACTAAATCTAGATTTTGCTGTTTGCAAAAGCACATGAAACATATTCGAATAATGAAAATAAATGTAATGAATCGAGAATAAAAGTCCACGAAGATTGACTGTCCAACTGAGTAAAATTATATTCAGATTGTAGAACCGGACCATGAAATGAAAAAGAGGAAACAGAACAACAAAAATGTACGAGAGCAACATAAGGCAATAGATATGATAAGGTAGACCAAACCTCACTCTTTGCGGTGAAAGTCAAAGAAATGAAATTATTTATTAAGAAACTACTGTACATTCTGTACGAATTTTATCTGATTTGTACAGTGACCGGCATAAATATTGTAACACGTGGAAAATTTCTCAGTTATTCAAATATAGTAAAACTTCTTATGGGGAATAGGTTCAGCATGTCCAAAAATCCCAAAATAAATATTTTAGCACACATTACTTAACGACTACTATAGCAGCAAATTTTAAACATGCAATGAGTAAAATTATAACAAACGCAGTTCGGTTGATTCTATATAAATTACCTTCTAATCTAGACCACACACAAACGGTTTCTCGCTTTGATATAAAAAATGATGTTATGTAGTCATTGAAGTATGATAATGCTAGTTACGGAAAGTACAATAAAGGCACGGCGTTTGGAGAATTACATCACGGTAACACATTTTCAATTAAAATTGGATTTTAAAAAATTCACGGTTTTAATTTGCTCCAAATCGTATTATTTCCACGTATATATACAATTCCAATGCGCAATTCTGCAGCTGTTCAACCGATAGCGGCAGTGGGAACAGGAAAAAATGTACGCCCGCGCCATCTACCAGGGTTCGATTTAATTACCGGCGCAAAAGCTTTGTATTTCGCCTGTAAACTTTTTAAGTGCTAATTCGTGTTCGGAATTTAAATTGACTAAATAATTTATTATGTGACATGACATTGATTTTGTCGCAACTAAAGTTTACATACATGCACATATTGATCTGGCGTTTTGTCTTTATACCTACGCATACAAGCACATGCTGATGCAGTGGGAAATAATACATACGGAAATACCTAATGTTAAAAAAAAAATCTTTTTTATTAAGATTTCCAATAACGAAAGTACTTCCCCAAACAAAATCTAATAACGGAAGCATTTCTTTGAAGAACAGCATCTTAGCATTTTATACATGCAAGACATATATCAATCCGCAAAAACCATACTTGAGAGTAACATTATCTCGTTTACCTAGCGGATGAAACACTGTCGCAGCCAAGAAATTAATGCGATCCCCAACCTATTTTTTGCATCAACCCCTTTCAAAGGGATGGTTTTCTTCATCTACCTCCTTACATTTTTCACTCGATATATAAGATACAACACAAATAACTGCACACAAACAAGTTAAAGATAAGCATTGGACTAAGAATGCGAGCAACGCCTGGTTCAAAAATATTCGATCTATTTCTTCTTTTTCCCAGTAAGTCACTGTCTTACACATTTGGCTATCGACCCCAAACAAACACGTGATCATCACTGACCTTTTTTAAATTTCATCGACCTCCAAAGGGATACCGACTTCATTGGGAGCCCCTGATCTATACCAACGGCACCAATTCATACTTTGCTTGCTGCCTACGTATTTGTGGTAGACGCAGACGTTGGCTACTATGATCTGGTTGATACAATAGTATAAAGTAGGATAAAATCGTAAGATCAATAGAATACACGGCAATTTCTGGAAAAACACCTGAAATAGATTGCGGATCTCGGAAGAAACATTCCACCTATTTTAACCTTCGAAAAACCCTACAAATCCTTGACATACTAACAGATTACCAATGATGAGATCACCTCATGTCTCTTTGTATACGGTTCAAAAACCGGCAAAGAAAATCTCGACGTTGACTTAAGTTGAGCATTACTCAACTGATCTTAATATTAAACAGACCAATAATGTCGAACCTGCTGCTAGACTGTCGCAGATCTCTAAACTTGGTTCTTGAAGCAAATAACATCAATATAATATAGCTAAACTAACACAATGGAAATCGTGCCAATGAAGAATAAGGCAAACCTGGCTCGCAGGAGTCCTGGCATGACTATTTACGGACCAGAACTCGCCATTTGACCGCCTGTGTCTGCGGTTTAGGAAAGAATCAGAACCACCATTCGAAAATTTCTTAAACTGATGGAGTGAAACTAGTTCGTAGCATCGCCAAAATAACTTTTGAGATTGTCCAGAAACCTTCGCGGGCGATTGAAATTCTTACTGAACACTGCTGGTTAAAGAAGCACCTCTTCAGGATAGGATTAATCCGAGATGCAAGCGCTGTCAAGCTCGGCAACCGTAACGCCTTGTTTAATTATTCGAGTAACATTCTCTGTTGATCAAATTAGCCCACAACTCGTCCACAGCCTTTTAACCGTATTGTACCACAAGACAGGGAAAAGGACATGGAAACGCAGTATTTGCAGCGTGGTAGGTATCAAGTATCCTTCTATCGTTAATTAACACGATTTTATCAAATAGGTAGTACTGCCGGTGAAACCGGTAGTACTGACGTTGCTTAGCCCATCTTGCCCGTTCAATCACAGATACTTCAGATCGTATCATTGCTTTGATAAATTCTGGGCCAACTCATGTAGACGATCGCTTTCGCCACAGTTAATTCCTCTCCCAAGAAGTTTATTAAAGGTAATTCTAATATATTTTTCTGCAATAATGATAAATAATGATGATTATTTTTCTGTATACAAAATTAAGAATTGTTTATATTAAACCATATACATTTAAATATCAGAGAATAAGGAGTGATACTATGCAGAATTGCGATTATTAACTATATTTCACTTTTCAATGATTTATATAGTTTTAAATAAGATTTCCTTGCATCTGACCTAAGTAACATTTCTTAAAAAGTATGTATCCGCACTTTATTTTTGCCAGAATCAACTAAAGGTGTCGTGCTGGAAGAGAAATTGTTATCGCTATTGCCAATTCAGAAACACTTCATAAATGTGGAAGGTCCTATTAATATCTATGTAGCTAGTTTAAAAACGCTCAGTAGAAATTAACAAAGAACTCAGAGTAGCACAGTTCTAAATGTAATAGAAAATCCTTATAGAGACATTTAAATTAAACAGTGTAAATCTATGGATTCGGGTATTTATTTAAAAGGTTTCTAATTTAATCACTTCATCAGGGTATATATCTTAGAATGGCGCTTTTGTAAAGATAACTTCTACTAAACTTGAATGTTTATAAAGAAAATTAAATTTAATAATGTTCCAATACCGTTTAAACTTATTTAGGCTCCATTAAGATGATGAAGAGAACAATCGCCACAAATTATTACTAAAACAATGGCTTTAAAGGTAAGATTTTTTATATAAACATAAAAATAGCAATTAAGAGAATTAAATAATGATTGCATTATTAAAATTAACGCAATTAGGATTTATAAATCAATTTATAAACTTGTAAGTGCCATCTATTAGAGAAGTAATGAGATTAAGCTGTCTGTTATATAACTCTGCCGAGTGTAGAAATCATTAGACTTACAAGCCCAAAATAGAATTCTATAATTTATTACATCTGCAATTTGTATATTTTGTTCATGTGATGACGCCACTTACATATTGTTGTACTCAGCACAATCATATCTATTGATTTGTTTGTTGGTATTATTCACTTTTTCTTAAATACTTACTTAGTTTCACGTACTTACCACACTACGGTCCGGTATTATTAAGGCATTGTGCACATTTTTAATTGTTCTAAAGACTAGGAGAACTTATTAAAGAGGCTTACCCAAATTTTATTGGGATATACAAGGATGGTATAAGAAGTACCCGTGTTTGGGGACAGATGGCGCTTCGCGTCAAAATCTGCGCTACCGATTGTAAATACTATTCCATAGTCAACATCTGGCGAAATTTCTAGGAGATCCATCGAGTAGTATTGTATTTAGATTGTTGAAATTGGGTTGAAGTTTATGCATTCCATGCAAAAAGAACAATACCAGTTAGTAACTCGATTCCTTTTTTTCGGATGAAAAAGCGTGTGCAGAAATCAAAGAGAAATGCGGAATTATAAAGATTACAGCTTAAAACCAGTGTTCAATGTATAACGCTGTCTAAAAACATTAAAAACAAACCAAATCAAAACAACTTTACGTTCTTTATTTTTTTTTTTAATTATCTGTTTGCTGACTTGTTCAGAATCTAATCGATAAAGGAAAAAATATTACAATTTAATTAATTGACTTTTATTATCATAACATTAATACACAACGAACAACGCTGTCAATAATCATATACACACTTGACAACTAACACAAATCAGCCGTGAATCAATTCCTATAAAAAAGTACATACATACATATATCGCATGCAATACTAATAAAATTATATTCATCCTATATTGAAAATTTCCGTGCAACTCTATATGTGCACCAAACGCGCCGGTTGTTATTAAATTGACATGATTAAAAATCTTAGAGTAAGATGTACATAATGTGTCATACTACGCAATTGGAAGAGCAGTATTTCTCAAAGTGTTATCTGCGATATACTGCCGATTAGTGAAACAATAAACCTTGGATTAGGAAAACAAAGAAAACGTACAACAATCCATCTCCATGCAAAAATCAAAAGTATCTTTTTAGAAACACTTTCAATATTTCGAACCAAACTCATCACACTACCCGAGGTCAGAAACAATTTGAGAAATACAAAGCTAAATATGTGAATTGCGCCTACAGAACTATTTAACCATAAATATCAATAAAAAACGTTCGAGATTATGTGAGAATAGGTGTAGAAGGTCGAGATCCCACAGTAAAATCCTTATACTGGGAGAAAACGCAGATCTGTAACAAATAAATTTAGTTTAGGCAGTGTGACTCGTTGCTAATGTGAGTAATGTGTTAATTTTGAATATACGACTGTCTCACGACGAACTACATCGATCGATATATGAAAGAATGTACACTGTAAAATTCTGAAAACTTGGTAATATACTACATGTTCTATTAAACTAAAATATTTTTATCTATTTCAAAACATCTACTCTGTTCTAGCCTTTAATCTGGAAACAAACACGTACGTCGCGTTTTAAATGTTAGGTGTGTGAATGGATTAGTGTAACCGCGTTGGCTATTTTATCTATTTAACAATTTCTATCTTATTTTAACGATTCTTAAATTTGCCATATTACTCTTCAACAACTTTTTCTCAACGAGTTCCGTTTTCTGAAGAAGGTAACATACATATTATCGAAACAGCTGCAATAAACCACACAATTTTAATTTAACGACACAGCTAGCAAAATAAAAAGAATATCTCCCATGGTATATTCCATCAAGTAATAAACCAACCATTGGATGACACGTAGACAAAAGACTATATTTTGTAATAGACAAATACCGGGTTAACATAAAAGTTTGGGACGTCCTGTATGTTATGCAACACAGTAATCGACGATAATATGTTAAGACACGATATTTGTCGCAAAACGTGACACTTTTTAGATAAACCATGCAGTAGTGAGGGAAATTAAAACGTATTATTATCAAGGAGTGTATCAAAACAAACAGATATATATGATCTTGGTAATTCTTTTATAATCGCATTGATTCTGCAAGATACCGACAAAGATCAATAAAGCACTTCCGATGTTTCTGGTACTCTTTCGACCTCTGATGAAATTCTCTCCCGATTCAAGTCGAATCGATTCAGTGATCCCAGTTCCAGTTCACTCAGTATTGTTAAAGCAAGATTGGAAATAGTATTATTTTAAAATGACTGCGTATCTGCTATAATTTGAAATAGAAACTAATTGTACATTTTGCCACTGTATAGTGTAAAAAGAACTCCCCAAAATGGCAAAAGGGAAAGCTTTTAAATTGCAAAAATTACTAAATCATTGGGCACGTTAATCCAAAAGCATAAATATTTTATTTATAACAATTTTCTTACCGGAATACATCGGTATTCCGGTAGATTATTATCAAACAATCGCAGGCGATTTATGATTAATTTTGTCACATGAGCGTTAAAAGTATATTTTCACGTGATTCTATTTTCACCAGCCGAAAATCCCTTAATCACATACACAATCCAGTAATACAAACATTAAAAACAAATTCATAGAAAATGAATACAAATCCAACTAAGTCAGATATCTATTTTTAATTGAATGCTGTACATATATTTACAAGCTTTAATCAATTACATCCATCTTACAGATTAACATAATCCTTAGACTACCAGCGCGAAAATGATTGTACAAACTCACAGCCGTACTGTGCTTAATCGTAGTTATCAAAGTTAAGCAATAATTTGATATAAAATTATTTTTGTAATGTATAAGTTGGATTATATACAAAGTAAATACTAAAGTTAATTAGTTACACACAACATTCCAACTTTTGAAACTACGCACCTTATCTTTAAGTTGTTGGCATAGTTGCAAGCCAACTGTGAAAAGGACCAATACTTCGTTCAACCAAGGTACTGAACATTCAGCGTGGGACGAATCATATTTCATAACACCTTGATTAAAATAGATTTGGTAGACGGCCAAAATCAATTTGTGACTTTGAATGTAGAAGCTAAGAGCCACGTCTTCAGAGAGGTTGGGTGTTAAAGATTTCTGTAACAAATTAATTTCAATTAAAGTTACATAACACTTTTGAAATGTAAAACTTTTTTAAATTATTGTTAGACTTCAAGAAGGCCTGCAAAATAGAAATTTCGAATGTTTAATGTATGGCTTTGTTACTATCACTTCCTCGCTGTAAAGGGCGAAGCGCAGTTAGTTACAATTAACATGCGAATGGTGACTTGGGATTGTATTGTAGAGAGAAAGGTGGGCGCAAACACAACACTGCAACAAGAGATGGTTTGGTGCCTGGAAAGAACGGCATTGCGAGATTGAAGAAAGTCGGTAATAATTTATTTAGTTGAGTGTAGGCTTTCACGACTGTAATCCATAGTAGAAATGTCTTTCGGACTAGTCTTTAGAAATCATCTGAAGAAGCTGACAGCATGATCAGCGAAACATCAAGTACGCGACAGCACCCGAAAGACATCTCTACAATAATTTATCTAGTTTTAAGCGCACTATACAATTGGAATTTTAACGGGAATGCCTTAAAAAAGTGAAATTAAGTGGCCGAGAAATCTTTACTGACGTAGGATCTATTGAATTGATCAAAAATTGTATAGTTTAACATGCTTTCATTTCACTGATAACGATATAAAATTACACTTACGTTTTTCAATATATGTAAAGAGAAATAAGAAAGAAAGAAGTATTCCACCCTGATTGTATCGTACAGTCAAACACGGTGGTGGAAGTGTGAAGATTTGTCAAAGGAGTTTATTTAAACGGAGGCCGTATAAATACCGTTCAATAAACAACGCCCATATTAAAATTATTTGAAAATGATGATCCAAATTCCTACTTTCAACAAAACATTTTGCCACCGTACCAAGGAGGTATTATATGAAAATAGGATAAACCTTTTAGACTGGCCTGCACGGTCGCTGGATCTTTTACCCATTGAACATCCGTGGTCCATTATACAGGGCAACATCGCTAAACACAAATGCGAGACATGGAGGTGCTTAAGACACTGTGAATTAATACGTGCAAATTAATTAGAATCATCAGTAGCAAGGCTAATAACTTATTATGCTCTATGTTAACTTCAAATAACAAGTATTGTTATTTACCAATCTAACTTCATAATCACAGCTATAGACATGGTACTAGAGACTGATAACATCTAATAAGAAAAACACTTGTATCAAAATATTTTCAATATTTCAAAATCGAGAGTTTGTTCGGATTAAAGCATTAAGTACTGCAAGCTTTATTCAGTGATTCATTGCGATAATCATATAAAGAGATTCTGAAGTAAAAGTACTTCAAAATAAGCAAACACTGTCTACAGACAGTATCTACTTAATTAACTTTTTTTAATGCTTATGTACTCCTATTGTACAAACAATGATGTTTGCAAAGACTTGTTTACTTGTAATAGAAAAGCTATAGAAGATTGACAAAAGTTATGCCAAACTTGTAGATAAAGGTGATATAAATAAACATGTAATTATATTTGCTTCTACACTTTTATTGATTATTATTATTTCTGAATAGTTAGCTAGACATGATAGGTATAGTGATGTAACCTATTTGATAAGACACAACTAATATGAATTGTTTTGAATAGACCCATTCATCAGTAGTTATGCCCAAGAAAACATAAATGCCAACTTATGAAAATAATGTATATTTCAGCTGGACACTGCACTCTCTAGAGACAAACAAAATAACAACAAGTTTTATCTAGTTTTTTATCTCATTATATAAGTTTGAAGTACCCTTTTATTCTTGTAATCAATAGAAAACTCTATAGCTAATAATATATCGTCATAATAGCAATCTTTTTATCTGAGTCTTTACTTTAAAACAAAAATAAATTTATCCAAAAAGAAAGTAACCGAAACTTACCATATTACGGCTTTTAATTAAATCATCTATAGTTTTCTTTCGAGGCACAATTAAGCTAGTTCG
This sequence comes from Oryctes borbonicus, assembly GCA_902654985.2. Lineage (NCBI taxonomy): Eukaryota > Metazoa > Arthropoda > Insecta > Coleoptera > Scarabaeidae > Oryctes > Oryctes borbonicus. Next base: position 5,754,668 of record LR736876.1, read on the forward strand.
ACCACGTTGTAAACTACCTAAAATGTTTCCTAATATGTGAAGGACCTCATCAGAAGATCTAAAAGCAACGTATTCGTTTAATATTTAAAGATTGAAAAAGGTTATCTAAAGTACTTGAATTTGTAATTTTTCCCAACATCGTCAATATGGTATATTGCTTGTTGTAAATGATTTGCAGCATCTTGGACTTGTTGTAATTTCCAAGGATGTTCTCCCAGAATGTGAGTCTTAATAAAATTGGCAGTTCTTATGACCTTTATTGATATTTCCTAAAATTTCCAACAAATCCTTTATTGGATATTAATAGCATAATCATAGTATTTACCGCATGAGTTATACTGTCGCCAGTTAATACAGCTGAGCATTTTAATTGGTCTGGTGGTACAGTTAATTGAAATTTATCTTGCTTATTAGAATTGTCACGTCCATACAATTGTACAGGAAACCTATGTGCACACTCCTAGAAAATGCAAATCATTAATATTATTCCTATTTAAATTTACCATTGTTTTGAACTCATACCACTAAAACTTGATGTATTTGTTCAAGCGCAGCATGTACTTCTTTGTGGAGTACCCATTCAAATTCCTTTTGCTAAATAATAATAACAAATGGAACAACAATCGCCTATATTAAATGGAATATTTTTAAAAAAATAATTTAAATTATTTACCAAATTTAGTGCCTCTTCCTTTTCAAACTCGCTCATTTTGAAGAGTAATAATAAAATGAATAATATTCGCTATCAATAAACTTTCCCATCATGTGGATATGGAATATTAATTATCAAATGTCAAAATGCGCGCTGCATCTCGCGACATCTATGTTGTATGTTTAATATATTTTCCTTTGAAATTAATACTTATGCTCTAAATCGGTAGATGGGACTATCTGTACCTAAAAATCGATGAAGGACTAATTATCTTAAATCCTTCAGTATTTAAATTTATACTATAAATGCCAGCGCTTTCGGTTATACGTTGAATAGACATACATATAATAGAATCAGAAAAGAATAACGGACGCCACGATTTAAGCGCGAAATTGATTTAATTTGAAATCAACCTGAGAAATAACGCCTATACCCAACTTAAATTCATCCCCATCATACACGAACACCGTATATTAACTTAGCCTGTATTACCACTATTCCACTCATAACTTTGTTATTATTTAAGTAATCTATCCACAAAAGAAGCCGAAAGTATTGTTACGAAGCAACGTACAAAAAACTGTAAAAGTAAAAAGTTGCGGCAAACCATGTCAACAGAACACTAAAAAAAAATTAAAGTTCTATCGCCCTTAACAATATTATCGCCTGTGAACTAAAGGTAGAATTCATCAGCCTAACGGCTAAACTAGACAACTTGCTAAAAAATGTTAGAGAACAAATTATGCTATATCTTGTCCCAATAACAGGAAGAGTGATTTAAATTTTTCGCGCAAAAATTAAGCGCTTCCATTGGCTCTGATCAAACAAGATTTACATACAAACAATATCATAACGGAAGTCGTCGTTGACCATGTTTAGTGTTTACTATAACCATCTTCTATCCGTTTTGTTCGGAAAAGTCATATTATGGTCGTATTTCATTATATTGTATGCGTGTGAACCGTTCTGCTTCCGCTACTCCTCCTGTTTTTGAGACATAGTATGGTTAATCATGTAAATCAATCTAAGAGATGAAAGAAAATAATTATTTGTAGACGGTATGACAGTAAGACAGGGCTTAACATTATAACATAACAATTTTTTTGTTAATCGTCATGATCTACCACATCATTTATTTGAAAATTACAATAAAAAATGCGCTGTAAGAATTAAAGGGATGTTATGTGTTATCAGTATACAATGTGTTCCATTTGAAAAAAAAAAACGAGCTTCAACTGTGATGCTCCAATTAATGTTATCTTCCTGAACACTCTACATGATAAAATAAAGATGTTTTGCTATTGATTAGTGAACTTGAACTATTGTCACAACGACAGCAAAAAAATAAATAAAATGTAGAATAATGACAAATAAAAGATATACGCAATATTTGAGAAAATACCACAAATCCTGCAAACGTGAATATCTCAAACCATTTAATATAGCAAACTTAAACAGGGTACCAGAGCTTCAATACTTCAAAATAGTTTTCCGTCATAGATCACTTGATTCTAAAAAAACTTCATCTTCCCTTTCAAATTGGGAGAATTTAGATGATGGAAGCTTAGGAGTTATAGTTCTCCTAGTCCATATGGAAATTACCACCAGCATGGAATTGGCACAAATGCATTTATAATATTAAATCCTGAATTTGCATATCTACAATTGTAAAGCTAGCCTTTCTTAATAATCAAAGAATCCAAATTACCTGATCTCTAAAGAATTAAAAATTATCTTGTACCATCGCCCATTGTCAAACAATATTCAGAAACCAACAAAGCAAATTGAGATACAGAATGGTATAAAATATATAAAATATCCTACAGCAAATAGGCAATGGCATAAATGAGCAATCTAAAATTGCGAGCACTTACTAAATTTATTTTTGTTTATTTAATTTGCCTTAAAAATAGAATACGTAGAACGTAGAAGAAGCGTGTCATAAAAACAAATAATTTAGATTAATGAAAATGGAATAAAATTATATTTTTTAAATTGCATTTTATTAGCCAGACACTACTGTTGAATTTACTTAATCCTTAAAAATTTGTAGCATCATTTAAAGAAACACACGAAATATCTGCGTTTTGTGCATTTTAATTCGCCTTTATTCCTACTTAGAAACAGAACGGTCTGTATGCAACTCAAAATTCATCATGGTGTGAAACCTTACTAATTTAAAATAATATTGTGGCGTCCTCTGGGCGGTTATTCGACAAAGTTCTGAGGTATGCGTCCATGTGTTTGTGATAGTATATTCACAATGATATTCACATTTATATAATTTGCATTAAAATTATTTTGTGTGTGGTACGTATGCACATAATTAATTTAGAAAAATGTATAAGTCTGACACGCTAAGATCTATCTATTTTCTTTAGGAAGAGATTCTAATAAATTACTAGTGATGTTTAAAAGAAATAAAACACCTCAACGGAAAGAATTCAGCTTTACCACGAATCAAATTTTTGAAGATATAGAAAGTATTAAGAACGATGTGAATCAAAGGAATAAGTTATATCTATGTTTAGATGACAAAATTCCTGTGGTGGAAAAACAATTTGTTAATATTCAGGAGTTCCTAAAAGGTTCGGATGACTTAGAAAATACAGCAGAAACATTGCAGCATTTAGTTGAACAATTAGAAAGTTTAAAGAAGGATGTGTTAAAACAAAAAGAAACTATCAAGGATTTAGTGTTAGATGTATAGTAATATAATATGTACAACCAGGGTAAGTTCGATAGTTTATTAATTTTAGATATATATGTAGATACGTACAGTAATATCAGTGTATAACCTAAAAAAAATTTTAATTTCAGATTACGATTATCAACAGAATGGCACGATTATGTTATTATTTCTTTTTTAAATAATAAAAGAACACGCAGTTAATGTGTGTAGTATTGTCAAATTCGGCAGTTTGGTGAGTTACTATAATGACTATATGAATTAAGTTGAAACTACATATAGAATGTGACTGTCTTCCTAGTTAATTGGTTGTACTTATCAGATTCTACCGGTCACAGGTTAAATAAAGAATTATAGTACAGCGTTGCCAAAGTGGTGGATCTGGAATAATGTTTTTTTCAAAATCAAATAAAATTACACATATACAATAACCAAAAAAATAATGTTAAAATAGCTTCCTCATGGTATTGAGAAAAGCGCACTATCAATGGACATATTTCTGCCTACCCGGCGTCATCAGCGTTGTTACGAGAGCGTTTTTACTCTACCTTGTATCGCTGTTTGCCTCACAGTTAATACCACAACCTTTGAAACGACAAGCCAGACATCCCTGGTGCAAACAAACATATGCCTGCCGTTTAGAAAGCAGCGACATAAACCGGGTGCTGTTCCCTAAGCCAAACCTCGAGTAGTTCTTGGACTGCTTACCACGCACTTACTACGGGTGCGCGGAAGCGCTTTGGGGAACTGCACGTGTGGACGATTCCCCACAGGCTTACCATGATATAGAATAAAACATCAGAAAATGCCTAGAAACGATAACCAAAAAGAATAATGCCAAAATAGCTTCTTATGGTATTAATGAAATAATTTACGGCAAAGCGATGCAAGGAGAGAAAGAACACACAACCTACGGAGATGTTTCTGGTTACCCGTCGTCACCAGGGTAGTTCCTAGACTGTTTTTAGCCCATCTTGGATAGCTGTTTGCCATCAATACCATGAGGAAACTATATTAGCATTACTTTTTTTTATTGTTGTTTCTATGTATTTTCTTCTATTATGTGAGAACAAATAAATAGAAATAGATAGATACCATGTTTTTTTTTTTTCCGGTGACACAACGTAAAGCCATTAGACTAGGGTAACAAACAACAAACTTTAGAGAAAACGTAATCAGAACGTGTTATAAAATATAATAGCTATTTAAAAAATAACTTAGTTGCGCCACTATGTAGATAATCGTCCTATCAAACTAAAAATATTTTTATGCGCTAATAATTACCATGTATGTAAAATTTTGTGCTGTTTCAATGGAGAGTAAATAGACCAAAATGTTGGCTAACCCTATGCATTTTTCATATACAACTCTATAGCTGGGAATTAAAGCAAATGGATTTGTACATATTTTTATTACTTCAACTCTAAGCATACACGTGAATACCTACTTATTTGCCAATAAAACTGTTAAATTGTTGATGTTATAAAACCAGATTTCGACCATCAAACTCCATTACTTTTCCCAATACTTCGATGAATACTTCTTCGATATAATCAGAACGTGCTGTTCTGGCGTTTTTTTTATTATTACCACAGAAAGATATGACGCAACTGAAGAGAATATTCTGGTTTCTGTTCCTGAATTCATCGCTGTTTCACATAAGTCTGAGTGAACTAATATATTTAAAATGAAACTATTACTTAACACACACAGAATACATGTAATTTAATTTGTCTTCACACCTGCTTATCTGTAATTTCAAAATCTGTTGAAAGTATACAAGTAGCGCGCAAAAATTTATAAATTCCGATTAAATTATTTCCTACAAAACGTAGTTATAAGTAGAAGGCAACATTCTCGCTTGCCTTCCAGTAGTGTGTAACCGCGGGAGGTTGGGGGGATACAGAGGTGCTTCGTTATATATCGGCACTTCCCGGCCTTCTATGCGGTGTGCTATGTGTAATACATATCCCAGTGTGAAGTTGATAAATGTCGGAATTGAACGGAAAGCATTAAAAATATTGAAAACGTGTAGAAATGGATCAACTTGTTCGTTTGTTAACAGAGTAAACACGTATTTATGGCAATTTCCAGACTTAATAATAGTAAAGAAATGTTTACTTTGCGAGAAAAGTTTGTGTTGGAAACCATATATGTGTAGGAACCATGTAAATAGCGCAATACACAAATTAAAAAAAAACCGGAAGGGGACCGTATATATGACCGTATATAAGTGCGTGCAATATACCGTTCGCAAAAATCGGACAAACAATGTTTCGTCAGTTTTGGAAGAAATACAATCCAACGAAAAAAGTATTTCAGTCAGAGAAAAATTTAATACTATATTACGTAAAAATGTCGAATTTTCTAGATTACGCCATCTTTTTAACAATTGTGTTGCGAAAGATCCGTTATACAAATTCAAAGACCAGTTTAAGTACGCGAATATTACATTGCTAGATGTAGAACGAATTTTTTTCTGCGTATAATCAGATATATACGCCGCAACGGACGGATCTCAAAGAAACCACTGTAGAAATGTACCATATGATACAGGTGTTGAAGGTCCCACTTCCGGATTTTTTTTCAGCCATCTAAGCATATTCGGTAAGTTGTTTATTCTATTATCTTTCCGTTATCATAAATTATCTTATTGTTTTTTGTTCTAAATAACCCGTACGTTTATTTCGGTTAACCCAACGCAGTGACGCTACTGCTAGGCTTGTTGCGCTCTAGTTGTAAGTAATCGAAAAATTTTTCAGCAAGCTTTTTAAATACGGTTGCCTGATGAATAATAATAAGTGAATGAATTTATTAACCTAAAAGAATGTATATCCACCACAATTATTACAACATAATAAATACTTAAACCTATACATGTGCGGAATTAGTGATGGAGAGAAAAAAAGGAATTGCATATCGCTCCGTTAGTATAAATATTACCTAAAATTAAAAACAGTTCCTAAATGATTAAACATATTACGTGCAAAACTGAGTTTATTAAAAAGTTAGTGCTATTTTATTCAAAAAGGTATGTGAATTCGTGCAATTAAACCTCGGAACATAAAAGTTAATTCCTTAAAATATAATGGATCATCAACGATGTTCTGAATTAACTTATAATACAATACTTTAGAATAATAATCCTAATAACGCCTTATTTGAGCACACAAATGTACAAAATGCAATAATGCAAAAATCTTAAATCCAACCTTTAACAAAAATTACATATAAAATACCAAGCAAATGCCTAAATAAATCTTAACGTAGATTACACTGCACGGAAAAATCAATGGGTTCTTGAAAGATACAAATTACTTTGTATCTTTCAAGATTAATACTACTAGTAAAACTAAGGACGTTGGCGCGCAAATATGTATGCATGATCCAAACGAGTGTACATTTGTATTTTTAAGACATCAGGTTGAGAGCCATACAAATGAGTAAAGATGACCAAGATGGGTGAAATTATTACTTTTTTGCAGCGACTAAACAGACTCGTGTTTATTCGTCTCATGAGAATGTGTTCGTGTTGCCTACTGGTTTTCCCAAGAATCGACGAAACACGAGTCTGTCTAGTCACTGCAAAACAGTAACAATTTCACCAGCCTTTATCATCTCTACAAATGATACACATTTATGAGAAGCAACGTTCGTAAAATGTGGTTTTATGAGGTGCTGCGACTTGTATCTGATGAATATCTGCTCGATACTGAATTTTATTGGCTAAATATGGCGAGGCCGGGGTAGTAATAATTTTGTAATAAAGTTTTAAGGCCTGAACTTCACTGCCATTCGCCATATTCACTCAGTACAAATCCACAAGTTTATACAGGACTCGATCGAATTTTGGAATACCAAAAGCAAAATTTGCAGGGTCCGGTTCGAAAACTAAATTCAGCGTTTTTCACGTTTGAGAATTAGATTTAATCTCTTTTGATCATTATGCCAAGGATTCGAATACGCTCCATTTTCTCCCTGTTAACTCTATATCGTTCTTGATGTTTGGGGCGGATATTAAGTACTAAATGTTAGTAGTAAAGCACATGGGATATGCCAAATTCTGACAAAAATAACTTGATAGAAAGATCTAAAGTCAACCTGTCTGAAATTATTTCCATATTTCAGAAATTAATAATAATCTCAAGATGTATAGTGCGCTGGGCTATCAGTTTTCGAGGTAACGATTCGAAACCCTGGGTTCGCAATAATATTGTTAAAAAAGTTTGAGAATCGAAAACTTCATGGAAACTATCCACATTGTGCTAATACTACCTAATTTAGATGGTAACTCTCTTTAACTCTGTTATTGACTTGAATTTCGCACTACACAATTTTTGATTCAAGAACATTCGCGTGCGTGGGTGTGTTTTTAAAGCAACATAGCAAATAAAAAACAGTCCACAATAAAAATGCCAAGTTATTAATTCCTAAATTTACAAACACATTGTTGTAGTTTTTTCTTGGAGTCTAGCCATTAGATTTGTTATGAGCGCCGTTAAAAAATTTCATATTCAAAGCAGAAATCAAAAACAAGAAAACCGTCGTGATCTATTTAAATATTTACATTTGCCAATAGGAAAGCTAGTTTTAAGTTACAATAGCACTGGTAAATCCAGGCTCTACAACATATTTGATCTCCAAATCCGAAAACTTCCTTTTATTTTCTTCATCGATTTGAATTACCTATTAGTAAGCTGGGTAATTTTTTTCCTTGTTTCAATTAATTTCTTATTTGAGCTCATTATAGGTTGAGAATAAGGCATAAGGCACGAGAGTTGTATTGGATATATGTGTACCGAAAGCGTTCGAATATTGCATCTGCCGCGTGATTCATATACAGGAACAAATGGAATTCTCATCTCTATTGTATATAGTGACATGGGAGAAAAGATGTCGGGCGCGTAGGTTTTAAGTTAGCTTAGCTTAGCTTTAATTAGCTGCTATTTTTTTTTCATGCGATGATATAAATAGATAACGTAGCCATTGTAGTACTAGTTGCTACTACAGACCTGTCTAGCACAACGACAAACAAAACAGAAGCCGTGGAACTGGAATTAGAAAAATCGTAGAAAGGAGTGGGTGTAAGATTTATTCCGACGTTCCGTTCCATAAAAATTTGTGCTCTTTTTACCAAAATACTACGCAGAAGCCGTCAGTGATGACGTTATCGCTAAACTTAATACTAATGCATAAAAATTCGAGGCACACCCTAATTTTTTTTTGTTTTTACGAAAACTGAAAGAAAATAAAATGTTAATACAAATCGTTTTATTCCTGAAAATATCACCATTAAGATTTATACGTTTTGTCATAATTGTGCAAGTTTAAACTTATTCGAACGTAGACCTGAATTTGAAGGTAACAATTAAACCAGTTAACATACATTTAATATTACATGATTACTTCTCAATCGCAATATACACGGAAAAAAAGGCTTTGTTCATTCAACAAAATATTAATCGAACCAACCAACGGCATGCTTGTGTGTGAGCAAACAAATATTTGTTAAAGTTAAATAAATAGTCACTTGCTTGAAATAAATACCTCTTATAAATTCTTTTTTTCCCCGTATATAAACATGTCTTCCAGATAATTATTATTTAACCTGTCTATTTCGATATTTTTTAAGAATCTTATTTTAAATTTTGCAAGGTCACGCACAAAATACAAAATAAGGGTTCGTGGACATAAAAAAAAATGCAGAAATACGTGAGTTGAGGCTTCATTTTCATCAATGAAGGGTTACCTCGATGATGCACTTATTACAAAAGAACAATTATTAGAGAAAATTATTAATTATTTATTTTTATAAATTTCGCGAATACTACTGCCTTATTAAAAAAATATATAGGGTGTTCTGTATAAAAAAAACCTTGATAATATCTCAAAAAATAGGAATTAAAAAAAAGAAAAAATTGAAGCATAGGATTCTGCGTCAAAAAGCGCCCTAATATAGTTTTTATAGAAATCAAGCATTTTCACAAATAAAAAAGTTACAAGGGTTTTTAAAAATTGCACATTTTAAGAGAACGCTCTGTATCTCTTATATTAAGGAAGGTATAAAAATAGGGATTCCACCAATCGATTTCTCTTTAAAATCGAGCTCCAGAAGCTTAGGCCAGTTTTTGTCTAATTCCTTTAGAAATATAAGTTCCCTATTAAAAGTATCGAATTTGGCCCACCTTGTACACCTTACTTTTTAAGTGGCTTTACAGAAAGAACTTCAATGGCGTTAAATCGGGGGATCAGGTGACCATTCAACAGCTCTCCAGCGGTCTACCCATCTGTTATGGCATAATTCGTTTTGAAGAAAGTTTAAATAAGACTCAGCAGTAGGATTTTCTTCTAAGAAATAATAGTCAATAATTTGATGGCCTACAATTTCTTCCCAAGCATTAATCTTTTTGGTCTCTAAGTGTAGACTTCTCGAGTCCGATGCAGATTGTCTCGTGACCAGTAGCGGGGATTATGTCGTTTTCATCATACCATCCATATATGTTTCATATCACATTTATTTTAATATTACGCCGATATTCTTGTATAAATACAATTCATGATTTTTTTCATTCTAGAAAATTTTCTGGAAACTATCATATGCAAAAGTATTGATCAAAATTCTTAAATACCCTCTTTGTTAAACCTTAGCACATAGCAAACCGTACACCTGATGTGGTTTTTCTCTATTTGCCAATCTGAAACCGCTTGTAGGGCTTTCTTTTCTAGCATCTACCAAATCAAAAGCGTTATTTTCTCGTAAAATTTTTGTTTGGATTCGATCATCACCCAATCTCAGCCAATCCATACAACAAATTTTATTGCTAAATTTGAAACCGTTTGAGCGTAGGAATACTATCTTCTAAGTTGCATGTATATACATATGTTACTCATTATTAATAAGTTACATAACATTAAAACAGTGTATCACTGATAAAGCAATTTGTTACTAAAACGTCTGGTAGTAGGTTGATTTCCAAGTTATTGCGATTATTTTCGAAAAGTTTCTTAACAGTAATCACTTCAATACTGCAAATAATATCGTAGATAATCCTGCAAATTGTGCGTAGTATTATAAAAATGTAGTTAACTTAAAATACGTTATTTGATACTAGTTCAATTGTGTGCAGAGCATAGTTTTCTCTATTACTAACGCTTTGTTCTCAACATTTAAGTATGTAAAACTAACCGGCAACGTGCTAACGAAAACTTTCTGTAAAAATACTCGCGGACGTCAAAGTTCTACTACTTTCAGAACTTTATTGCACCAGTTCATTTTATGTGTGCATATAATTTATGATCGCCGCAGACGATGCCAACTTTTTCAATAATTAATGTGGTCCACCCGCTTCTGTGTCCGTTGACTCATTACACAATTTTATTTTGAGCAGTATTTAATTTTATACCGCCTGCAGGTATCTTCCACATGTCAACGGTTGATTAGATACGCTGATAGAGATGAAATATAGAGTAGTGCAAAAATATAGTAGCTACAAGTATTTTAATAACTATAGTTTCATGTGTTTCATATAACAACAAACAATTGATATGGAGGGTCACTCACGACGATAGCCTATTAAACGTATATCTGAAAGTAATTAAAACATATTTTAAAATTTTGGTGGACGTTATGTATAAGGATCTACTTTAAAAATATATTTTTGGTTTTCTGGTATTCTTCATTAAATTGGGATCGGATATCTACTTTTTTATTTAAAAAGGGACATCCTCTGTATTGTAGATTCTTTGCCCAGAAGAAGGTCCATGCAACTGAGAGCGAAACGTCGGCATTTTCATAAATTCTTTATTAGAAAATAACCTTTCAGATAACATTATTTAGAGACTTAAATCCTGCATATAACATAAAATTATACAAATTTGAGTTTTTAGATGGAATGAACTGTAACAAAATAAAGATGCCTAAAACTAATATACAAATACAATAAAAAGTAAAGAAATATAAGATAATAAATATGATGACAGAAATGATATGCAAAGTAAATCAGTTATAATTTACCTACATTGTTAACTAACTACTTTTAGCATTTGCAAAGATTACATGCACTAACGAGCTTGGATATCAAATAATTTACATTTTAAAGCTTTTGTTGAATTGAGAAGGTTTTGTACATCAAAGAATTTGATGGAAGGTTGTTAATGTTAATGTAGAGATGAAAAGAGAATGATCTTTCGTATAATGTTGTCTTATGCAACAGTGGTGATATTTTTTTACTCAGAAATCTAGCAATTTTTTTGTGAGTTTGAACCTTGTCATGGTTAATCGAAAACTCGATGTTTCGGTCACAATCATATGTGGCTTCTTCAGGAGAAGGAAAGTTGGTAGGCTACAATTAGCACGTGTAAACGGTCAACAACCTCAAAACAAAAAAGGAAGTATTAGTAGAAATCATGACAACTAAAACAGATCTCATAGATGCAAATGGCGGTGTTCAGCGCATTGAACTGGTAATGCTGAGTTGAAACAATTTAATTCACAACTCGCCAGAAAATATTTGTGCGCCAAGCGAGAGCAATTAAATAAATAAATTATTCAAATAACGTGCTTTATGAGCTTTTTACAATGATTTATCGATATTTCCAAAACAGATGAATTTAGACGTAGAATGTTGTAATAGAAAACATTCTACATTAGCCGAGAATATAAAATAAGCAAGTCCACGATATAGAAATAAAATGGGTGATTCATCAAGATACTTAACTATTCAAAGAAAATAGCACCTACACCGCACTACAGATTAATTTTAGGGTCGCTTCGGACTTAACAATTTACTTAGAATTAATAAAAGTAAAAAAAATATAGGCATTTTCATACTAAAGTACCTTAATGAATCAATGAGCCTGCTTACGCCTTCATAACGCCAGTCGTTAACCTTTTATAACCTTCTTCAAAAATACATCTCACATCTGGCGTGGCTCTTGCTTTACTTTGATCTTCCTGAAATATTATTATACGGATATTGAACATACATGTGTACACATATAAGTTCTCCGTATTTTCGTTATTAGCGTGCAAATAGATAATATAAATATACCCGCTACAACTAAACGTATCCCAAGATATTTTCAGAAAAGATACTGGAATAAAAAGTTTATTATTGCGATTATTTATCCGGAAAATCGAGGCGTACGTTCTATTTATTTTCGATTTTCGGCGCGTAATTACGTAAATAATTAGAAATTTCAAAGATAATTAAACGCTATATTGGATAACCTTTTCTAATAATGCTTCTAAATGTTTTTTTCTGTCAAAGACTTTTTACTCATGCGTCCCTCACAACAGGAGGTTTGGTTGATTTCGGCGGACAAAAACCAATTTGTAAAATTCAAAAATTTGCAAACGTTGTAGTTTAACGTGGTGGTCAGATTAACTGTTTTGAATAAAAAAGTTGATATGAAGTAGTGGAAAAGACTCATAAAGATTGGAAAGGAAATAAGCCCTGACATTACGTAATTGCTATAATAAATCTTCCTTTTCGATCTCCAAAATTCAAGTTTCCTCAGCTTTCTTTAGTTTTCCGTAACTTTCGTAACATTTTCACAATGAAATTATACGAATGCTGCATTAATTAAATACATTTGGGAGTACATAACTTTTAGAAAATTTGCTCGCAAAGTGGCCGCACCTACGCTTATTACGTTTATTCAAATTGTAGAACGATATCAACTATACAGACAATTATACATTAAAGAAATTAGGTACAGGAACATGATACTCTGGGGAGTAGTTTTAACATGGCCATTCAACGTGTTCATCAACTAGTACGTAGTTACGTGAGTTAAATAAAAATTTATGTACATGTAAACGTTCTCTTACCTTTGGATTGGCTCGCATATCTTAAACCTTCGCACATAAAACATGTTTAAAATTCCTTGAATTAAAAGGCAACGTATACACAAAATAAAAATTTTATAACCAACAGTAAAGTTTTATATTTGATAGATGTTGAATAAGAAAACGATGCTGTAACCGTTTCAGATACACTTAATGTTGTACAAATCGATTTTTTGTTATTTAATGGAAAATAAATATTGACTTTGCTTCACGGCACCATTTCCGAAGTTTATGCTTCTAAAGTTTATAAACAATTAGCTGGGATATTAAACTGTGAAACATAAGACAACATTTGTTTAATTTTCACCCTTCGTATATTACCGAATGTTATTATTTACAGTGCTATATTTTGATGTTCTCAAGAAGCTACCATTTATCAAAGCTTGCGTTAAACGGAAAGTCTATTTTTTAGTAATCAAAACACGTAGGAAGATCTGAAAAAGTTTCAACGTAGCTGGGGAAGCTAAAAGGTTTATGCTGCTAATGCACTATTTCCGTAGCGTATTAATTCTTCAAACACGTACTCACTATTCGTTATCTATTTAATGAGTTTAAGCGAATATTTTAACTATGATAAGTAACATGGAGTGTTGTGTCAACTGAATTACTGCGTATAAAAATTAAAATAACCAAATTTTGTGTATATTTATGTATATTAGAAAATACTTTCAACAAGTTAACTATAAATATACTTACCTTAATCACGTTTTCTAATTACGCGTAATCTATGTTAATAGGTTCACGAATAAGCGAAGTACAGTGTTTCGTGATCCACATTAACTGCAATAATATACAAACGCCTTCGTACTTGGCTCACAATTTTACTCGCGATGATGATACTCGTACACCACTTCGCGCCACATTAAACATTATTAAATTCGTCGTTATGTCATTCACAACGTTTAATACGCCAAAAATACTAAACATTGCGTTTGGTGTATTTTAGAGCTCAATATTTATCACATAAAGCAAAATTAGAATCTACTCCTTGCAGTAAAAAACAACATACTGATTAAGTTTCAGCTCCTCTAATATACGTGGTGTGACAGAAAAGAAATTAGATTGATTTTTTGCAACGATTTTATTTTATTTTTTATATCAATGTTCAGAAGTAGTTCCCTTTAGGCAGTTATACATAAGCGGAGGCAGTTTTTCCATTCATCGTAACAGTGCTGAAAGGATTCAACTAGAATCGTCAACAGCCCTTTGGTTGTGTGCCTTAGGAGACCCCAGAAATCCCTTTTTTTGTAAAAAGCGGGTTACGGAGACAAGGAACATTGTAATGGTTGAGCATCCAGTTGAGTATCCCTTTCTCTGAGTTAAAAACGGTTTTCGATGTTGAAGGCCTACATGAACGAGGCTCGTTTTCCTCTGCTTCTCGCCCCTACAAAAAAAAATATGCCACGGAAAAACTTGGTCTCTTCATAAGGAGCAATGCTCAAAGGGTCGTTGCAACTTTTCGTAGGTCAAACTCGCGGATTCATACCGTTGCTCCAAATTTCGCTGTTCTATTTTTCATAATACACTGGAAACGACTGGAAACTTCACTCTGTGAACTCAACTCTGTGGGGTCGCCTTGTTAACGGTTGAGGTTGCACCTTGTACTGTGTCTCTTGGGGGGACTAGTGGTGAATTGGAAATCTGCAGTGTTGGCAGATCACCCGCAATAATACCATTCTCATTAATTTGTTGCCACACACGTACATCATTACATCTTTAAAATTATTGATATAATCTTTTAATTTTTGTTGTAATTAAAGTATACAAAGTACTCTGTATCACCAAATTGTGTTTGTCTATTGCTTACTTCTTCAATTTTACGTCAGAGAATAGGTGGACTTGGAATGAGTCCTGCCTTTAGCGAGACTTTACTTTCATATTGCGCTTTGCTTATAAATTTGTAATTGGCGTAATCGATTCAATTGATCTGTTATCAAATATTAATTTTCACGTCCTTTTAATCCTGAATCGTTGTCGAATATTTTGCTTCCAGATTTACTACCCGGTATTTCAGATCCGTAGTTCCTATTTTGGAGTAGATCTGGCTACTTTGAATAGATACAAATTGTCGATTAACTGATTGAAGGTATACGTATTTATGGATTTAATTGGTATGATACGGTTAAATTAACACGCAAATAGGAAATACATCTTTACATGTAATATACATGAATACTCATATAATGAGGGTGTTAACTTTCATCGCTGCATGTTAGAAAAAACTTACTTGCATGCCTTCATATTTAATTTACTAAAGAAAAACGCGTTGTAGGCGTGGAAAAATGTTTATAAAAACATGTTTAAAACATCTTCTCTTCAGATTATAGAAAAATAAAGTGTTCTAACATGGCAAAGATTTCGATGGCCATTTTGTAGACGCTAACACTAAGCTTGATAGGTATAATGAATCTTGAAGAAGATTGACATGAATTGAAGACGTGTATTCAAAAATACATAAATATACAGGATATTCCATTTAAGAAACCAAAGTCGTATCATGCGTAACAGAAGCTGAACAACCTGTATATTCGAAAATAATTTTATCTTGTGGAAAACTTGAAAACTTTTTTCCTGTATTGCTCAGGCAGTTTTCTTTTTCCAAAAAGACACAAAAAAGCACTTAATATGATGTTACACCTACTAACTTTCAAATATTTTATCGTAATTTAATCAAACTCTCAATAAAGTGCACATACGTATGTTTGTATGAAAAATACAAAATTTTATGTTTACGAAAAACGTGCTCTGTTTGAAAAGTTTCTCTAACACCAAACCTAAGCAATTATTACTGGCATAATCATAACTTACAAAGTCATGAAAGATTTAGACTGTATAAAACATACTTACGACGGACAACTACATTACGAATTCATACAACTTCTAACTTTACCTTGAATATTTTCAGGATTTTTGTTCGTGTTGATGTATGCGGTAGTATATTTAACCTGTAAGTGAAAGAAAGCATTCTTCTGCGGGGTAAACTATAGCTAGATAGTGTAGCAACTTACTTCCATAAATATAACAAATTCTTCAAGAGCTGCACAACCAAAAGGCTTAGACAATACCATTCTTAAATATGTGACACTTTGTACCTCTTGCTTAGTATAATAAATTGCTTCCTTTTATACATATATACATAATCTTTCTTCTTTGTCGAGGTTCTATTTAATCTTTTATGGTCAATGTTTTCCTGAATTCGGCTGATTGTAGCCTACTTCTATGTCTTTCTGGTCAAAATCCAGTTGTGGCATCCACGTATATAGTGTTGGTGATATTTGTTTGTTCTTTAGAAAACCCTTGTTTAGTGTGTGGTATGATCTGTTTTTTGTAACCTATTGTTTATTTTGTCTGTGTATTATTTAGTTTAGTTTTCATCCGAGTCCGCCGTGTGCGAAAACGCAGATCCTCTGCATTTATACCATTTTGTTTTCTGTGGCAATAAACATCTTTGATATTTTCTTTTATGTTCTTTTTCGATTCTTTCTTTTAGAATAGCCTCAATTTAGAAATGTAAAATGTACCAAACACTTTAATCAAAATTCAGTATAATAAATAGAGAAGTTAGACAGGGTGGTGTGTTGAGCCCATTATTGATCATATGCCTCATGGACGAAGTCATAAAAGAAAGCTGGAACAAAAGCAGTAATTTTGCCATTCGCTATAAACACCTATAACCAGTATAAACAGATATGCGTGCCTTTCCGAGTGATGTCATACTAGTGCCCAAAAATCCACAAACTCTGGAGGAAAAATCAATGTTTAGTCAAACATATTAAGCAATAAGAACAAAAGTAAAGTGATGGCAATATTATAGATTAAAATGTAAAATTAAAATAGACCAAAAAAAGCAAGTTAACACTTATAAAAATTTGGGAATAACTTTAAACAGTAAAAGAACATAAAACACATATTATGCAATAAAGACGAAATTCTCGTAAACTTGTAGTCTACAAAACAATACACACCCCCACACTAACATATGGCGCGGAAAATTAGGTGTTGACTGACAGGCAGGCGAAAAGATTGCAAGATGCTGATATGAGAAAAGCAATAGGAAAGAAACGATAGACGAGATAAGAAATGAAGAAATCAGAACCGAACTTAAAGTAAAATATTTAAAAGAAAGTTAGGGCACTTCATAAGAATGCAATAAAGGACAATACAATCGTGGTATTGATGGAATCACATACGGCAAAAGCAATGAGAAGAGATCATCAGCGTTATTCCGAGGGTATTCTCTACCGCACATCACTATTTGCCTCTGGCCTTATATCACCCTCCTTCGAGAACAACGAGCCAGATATATCTCTTGTGACACGATACGTAACTGTAATACATGAGTAATCGAAACCTTGTCCTTCATCACCCATCCACATTATCACCAGCTGCAATTGATCAAAGTTCTGCTATGTATTGACATCTATTGCTATATCAAAGTACTATTACATCCTTAGAGACATAAAATTCCATTATATCCCGCTATCAAGGGTAATCAAGGTAAATAACCCGTAAATCGCACTTACGTCCTTCCAATCAGGGCAGTAATAATAGACTTATGTAACCGATAGTAGGGAATAGCTATTTATGTTGCAAGGAACGTAAGTGCAGTTTTGTAGTCGCTGATGTTGTTTACATCAGGCACGCGTTTGGCTAAGCAATAGAAACGTTAACATCGTTTTTGAATAGTTATGTTTCGATAACGTAATGTATCTTTCTCTAACGAAATATAGGTACATGATGTCTACGCTTACGAAATGCATCTATCATCAAAATGTTTAAACAATTTCACTATGCTCTTATTATATTTTTCACTGCCAAAAAAAAATTGCGTGGGATGCTCGAAATAAATATACTCACTCACTTTATGCTGACCAATATTTGTCAACATATTTTCGCTATTTATTATTTATAGGTGCTTGTCAACTTACTAGGATTACAATGTACGTAGGAAAATTATGCCTACTTGGAGTAGATAACGTTTGTACATTCGCTTAGAATATTTTTAGCGGAGCGAAGGTTCGTAGCAATTGTCACAGCGTTCTATGTTATTATACGAAAAGCTTATTTGCATAGAATCATCACTAAAAAAGGATGCAGTTTAGGCAGTGAAATGTTTATAAGAAAATAATAGCTTTTCTATTGCAATTTAGGCTATTCCATTAAAAAAATTGACATCAATCACACTTGACAACGATGTAGATGACCATCTTGTAGAATCTAGTTAAAGAAGTACTCATTCGAATAAAATTTGAATCATCATTCTAGCGTATAAGGCGTTTAAGAAATAGCAGTATTTCACAAAACTCTGGAATTATTTGAAATATTTCGAAAATTAAGATAGATCGGAATGAAGAATACTGCAGAATTTAAACATAGTCACGTTAAAAAGATGAATTTCTTAATATAATCTTTTTAATCCAACAGCTTTTCTTTTTTGGAATAAAATATGCATGATTTTCAATTTTACTGTACTTGTGCTTTATGGTAGGTACTAAGGAAACGGGTTGTAATGATCGGTATTCCCTACTTCTGTTCATAGAGGAATAGGCTTCATATTGCATCATTTGACAAGATTCATGTCGTAGTGGTTTGATATATTAATAGGTCTTTAAAGTTGAGTTTGTTCAGTATTGCTGGTGAAGATGATAGCTTAGCTATTAAAACGTGTGTACAGTGTCAGTGTTTGTGGTAAGGGGTAATAGTGAAGTGTTTCAGGACTTTAAAGGACTAAAGGTATGTGCTTGATTTTTATATAAATGTTTTATTGATTATTGTTACATACCGATATTGTTAAAATATGATCAGAAAATAAAATAGACTCATTTGAGATGAAAATGTAGACTTCCACGACCAGAGTCAGTTAAAACTAAATGTGTCCAGGGTTTGGACCGTGTCATGTCGTTATTGGTTAAATGAAAACTCGTTTCGCCCACAGTTTTCGTTTAACAAAAAACGCTATGACACGGTCCAAACCCGGAACATATTTAGTGTTAAAAACATATTCGAACAGGATTAAAAGACACTATTAACTAAACGTTCGTTTAATCTGTAGTTTATATATTTTTATGTCCTAACTAGTTTTGATAGCTATAACTTAACCAAATATGTCTATGTACCTTCCCGCCTTTTTTTCCGGTTCCCTTTCCTTTTTGGCGGAGAATTCCTTTTTGTCGATGCTTCCCACATCACGAGATTGTGTTTAGCGATAATATTTATTTTATAAATAAAGTATAAACTTCCATACTATTACGTTTTTTTCATAAAAGTTCCTATTTATATTACATTTCTCATTAACTGATATTTGATACTGATTGGTAATGATTGAAGATAGCATCTCTTGTTATTTTAAACAATTATTCATTACCGCTCAAAAATTATAAATTGCTTAAAATATTGATTTTAGTAAATAAATAGGTAAATATAGTTATTATTATGTGCCACAATAATTTTATTTGCCTATTTATTTATATATCTTTTTTAATAAAATCATTATTTTAAACTTAAATAAGAAGAAATACTTACCTTCTTTGAAATATCTTAAAAGTCGTTATTTTGTGGCACGAAAACCGCTTTTTTGAATTTCTACGGTATTTATTTAATTCGAAAACACCTGTTTTGAGGTAAGTGGTTCATATTCTTAGTACAGCTTGCCAAATTCTTAAACCAAGAAAATTAAACTGACAAGATAATTATCTCATCAGAAAATATTGTCTTGCGGATATACAAAATGGATATCTTCTTGATGGATCGCATCTTATTTGAAACAAGTATGTATTTCTCTGTATTCAGGTGTTTCCAGTTAAAAAATCACTTGTATGGTACGCAACGGAAACACAACATCCCGTATACTTGAGTACATTCTATGTTATGCAGCATTTGTGCCAGAATATTTTTTTATTTGAAAACTTCTTCGCTAGATTGTTCAAGAGCGGAATTATGCACTAAGTAGGACACGTTTTATTTACGTAATTGTCAAAATTGTTTACGCCAACAGGGGAGTAAAATCCCATTACATCCCGCTGTCAAGGGCAACCAAGGTAAATAAGCTAGAAATCG
Source organism: Oryctes borbonicus (assembly GCA_902654985.2). NCBI lineage: Eukaryota > Metazoa > Arthropoda > Insecta > Coleoptera > Scarabaeidae > Oryctes > Oryctes borbonicus. Next base: position 5,774,915 of record LR736876.1, read on the forward strand.
TACTTACGTCCCTCCAATCGGAGTAGTAACGTAGGAAAAATATACTTTACGTGAACTAATGCTACTATAGCATATTAAAAAAATTATATTCGAATGACTTTTTTTTTAAGCCTGAAGTACTAAACGGGATGAAAAAACAACTCAACTTAGTTAGACGTACATACCCATTACTCATATAAACTATTTTCTGAAAGATTCTTCAGTTTAACGAATGAAACTAAATATCGCCAGAGTAACATGAAAATCAGTGCCGGTTAAAATGCAATCGTTTTCGAGTGTAGTACTATAAACCTGATGCTTTTCGAACTAGTTTCTTTCACGAATTAAATATCACATAAAAATCGTGCGCTTGTATACATTTTCGCTTTAACGAAAATCTAATCTGCACACTAAAAATATACATACAGGAACACGTCTATATCTATATGTTTATGTGTATATAAAATACGCGCTTGTAAGTCTGTTTGTGTGCTTTGCAATGCTGTCGTTTTCAAGAAAAACACTACGATTGGTGGGAAAACGCTTCTGGTAACCAATTGCAGTACCAGAAATATAAATTGCAAAAGCCCCATTGTATATCGAGTAAACTGGGAACACTTTTATAGAAATCCACTATAACGTTTTGAAATAATAATACGCCCTCGATGGCCAGATCATGCCAGTCTTTCTGTGGACTCCGCCGGCATCGTAGAATTTCAGGCGTGCTTGTCAGTTTTTAATTCAATCCATTTAACGTATACACAATCAAATATGGTACATACGCACGTATAAATCTTACATGTTACTAATTCTGGAGTGTTGTTTGTTTATAATTAAGTGTTAGTTCTATAATTCCTACTTCAGTTTCTCGCTAAAACGAAAGAGAATATTACCAGTGTTTCAGTGGACAAAAAAATATATCCTTGGAAAGTATAATATATAAATGTTTTGTTTTAAATATACTGGGGCTCCCATATTATAGGAACGATTTCACATTCTTCCCTTTATTTATAAGTGAACGAAAAAGTCTAAAGTAAGATCGTTAACGTTAGGTATTATATGTAATAGCAATTTTTTGCACATATATTTAAAAATACCACATTTATTACTTCCAACTCTTTTAATTTTTGGGAGGTTGTTCTTGCTAATATTTCAGCGTAAATAATTCATTGGGCATATATGCATGGGTTTCCGCGTTAAAAAGAAGCAAGCGTAACATGCGCATTATCTCGTATTTCTTCTAGTGATATGCATCGATAATAGATTCAAAACATGATTATTTCATTTCGCTCTATTAAAATTGATGGTGTTTCGTGCCACAACTTCAATTTTAACCAAATGTTTTCCATTTCAAGTAAATATAAACTATGACTAGTTGTCCATAAATGTGGTAAATAGGATATGCATCCTTTATTTGAAGGAAATAAGAATATCAGAGAATAATAGTGTGAGCGAGATAAGCATATTTGTATATTTATTTTTAATATAGATACTTTTATATATCTATCCTTTTTGATTTAATAACATATCTAGCTGCCTTATTTTAGCGCATTACTCGAATTCTCATTGTGAATAGAAATAACTCACTCGTTGCCAAAACAAAATCCACGAAAATTATTATTGTTTATTCAGTTGGGATCATTTAAAACTGTCAGAGAGTTAAATTTGATAGCTGAATTACTCGAAGCCATACGCAAAAATATAATTACGTCGATTATAAAAATTATTCTATATTTATAGGTAATGTGTCAATACAAATGTCGTCTACTACTTGAATACAACTTCCGAAATTATTATTAGGCCAAACACTGTTTACTGAAATACTGGTTTAAAATATAAGAGCAACGTTTACGTGAAATCCGTTTGTTATTCTTAGATAAGCTTTGATAAAGTATTATACTAACACCTGTTCACTACATAACACCCGCATTACTTTAAAAATATAACTACTGAAGCTGATTTTAATAGAATATCTCTTTACATCAATTTATATATTTAACATGTTTTTTTTTTCAGGATGATTTGCCGCCAGAACAAGTTGCAGGTAAGTTTTTTTTAACGCGCGGTGACGACCCAACGGGGTGTATGAACTTTGCAGCTTATGGTATTCGAGTCTTTAATGTGTAAATTTTCTATCTTGCCGTAACGGATGAACGGATGAAGCGCAGTTAATTGTTCCCTTACAAGCGAACGGTGATTTCCCAGCACTAAGTCTGCAGAAACGAGTTGCGCTTTACGAAATTAGCAGGGAATACTTGTGTTTATTCGTCTCATAAGTTGCCTACTGATTTCCCCGAGAGTCGACAAGTCTAGTATATGCTAATTTAGTGAGGCGTGCTCGTTTCTGCAGGCTTAGCCCGGACCTACTAAGAAAAGTTTATGCTAGTCGGACTTGAGCGCACTGCGCCTAACTCTGCCCTGCAGACGTCTTACTACTGGACTACGGAGCAGTGTTAGCAATAATAATCATGCAATAAACTAACAAGATATTTAAATAGTTAGTAGATGCATTTTTGTTTCCGAAACCGACACGCGACGTGGATTACAAACATATATTCGACAGAATTTCCGCGCGTACATGTTATTTCCCTTCCAAACGTTAACCCCTTTTCTCCTCCATGGGCTTCCATGCACGCTAAGTCCTTATTAAAGCTGCCGTTTATAAATGAAGTTATTTCTATTTATTTTCGGTCATATCAGTTTTTATTGATTTCTATACGTAACATTATTTCCTATGTTTTAAATTGTATTTAGTGTACATAAAATGAATTTATAATTATTTTTCGGTTATGAGAATGGATCATTTCTATGATCATTGTTTTTTATAGAAAAATTTGATTCCAGCTACGAGATTTCAGATTACAAAATGTTTTTTTAAGCAATTTTGTTACATAAATAGAGGCATTACTTAAATAAATGTCCGTTAATTCATGTGCTTGGGTCGCTACCTTTTTCTCTCCGCTGTATTTAGCAGTTTCTTACTGATATTATATTATTTCCAATGTAGTTTGATCGAACGACTAACGCACATTCAAAGGAATAAACAATAGAACTTAGACAATAAGTTAATAACCTTCATTATAAGGATAATAAACCTTATTTCAATATCTAAAGGTGCAACATATGTATATTATCATACTATTTATTAGAAAGGTACATTAAAAGGCATTATATTTTTCATACCTGATAGTATCTATTTTTTTTGAACGTAATACAGCACAGGCCACGCAGCTTATATTAATATCTAGAGCACCCAATGTTAAGAGCCGTTGTAAAGCAAGAAGTATGCATCAGATCGAGAACTTCTTTATTGTTAACTCTTGGAAATTAACTTGTATCCAACAGTATGTAAAATTATACTTCCGGTTTAGTAGAAATAGGTAAAGTGCTAGAATATTAGCGAGAATAAAATACACTTATTTGGAAAAATATCGAATCATGCTGTAAATAAAAGTTATTTAGAAATTCGTTTTCAAAATGAATACTATTAAAAAAATATATTTTTCAAATGATTTGATTAATTTAAAGCACATATTCTGTAGTATTTTCACTTTTTAAATCATTTATCGTTTAAAATTTAATTTTTAACCACTTAGGCGTCATGTTCCGAAAAAATAAAAGAAAATAATGGTATTTTCTTTCACAATTAATAATTCTACACAAAATCTTATCCTAAATAACTAAAGGAACTGGAAGTTAAGTTTGCAATAGAAACCATTAAAGATAACAAGCAACTGACCTGGTTCAATCGTTTGGTAAGGATGGAAGGTGAGAGACACGCTTGAAAGATCAAAGTAGAAGGCAAAAACCGAAAAGGAAGACCAAAAAAAATGGAACTGTAGAGTGGAAGGAAATTGGAGAGGACTGGAACTCGGCGAAAAAAAGGGTAACAAACAGGAAGAGATTGAAAAGATTAATGAAAGAATGAAAAGAGACAGACACAGTAGAGGAATTCTCGACATTCTAAAGGGTAACAAGAAGGACTCGATTATGTATGTATATGTATTGCTCTAAACGGTACTTATGGCCTGGGTACATGCATACATAAGATAAAGATTGTTGTTCGCTTGCCCTTCATGGCACGTCATGCCGTGTAACATCAAAAAACGAATGAAATTAAAACAATGCAAATAGAAGAAAGGCGCAACCCATCCATTCATTTTGAATTGGTTTAATTCTATTAATTTTTTGACTGGATGCGTCCCGCTCCATCCTACGAATTTTATTTTTAAACTGACGATACATTTCGAAAATTTGCAACGATTACGATGCAATGTAAAATTTCAACTAACTAACCACATCCGAAGTAACCTAAGCTATACCTATGTCTATACCAAAACTGCTAAAATTAAAAGGGTTCTCGTATGTTGCAGATTTTTCCGCGGACACTGTATAAATATTATCAGATATGCATATGTATAAGTTGCTGAAATCTTAATCTATATATAAATCAGGTTCATGCACCCAACTAACGAGTATTTGATTAAAACTAGTGGGGATATCAAATTACATTTGTACATAAATGGGAATAAATGCAAAAGGATGTGCGTATATTTTTCGCTTATTCAATAGCACTGCTACAAATTGTCTCGTGGTAGCAATTAGGCAAAGAAGTGCGATAAGAATTATCAACAACGAGAAGATGAAGCCTTGAAATCAAAACAATCCAATAAGTCGTGCACAGAATGCGTCCAATAAAACATTAGTAAAGTAGGTTGCACGTTCAAGCCAAATGTAAACAGTGGAAATGTATGTTGGAAACGTTTGTAATTTCTTGGCAACATGATCCTACTCAGCGCTATATACTGAACTAGATCTAGTGGGAGTTAACCAAGAATTAAATGAAATATTTTGGTCAAAGTTGCAGCTGTTCCATTAGCACAAATCACATTGATTTATTCGCGTCAAAATCGAGCAAATGTTAAGGAAATCTCTTTGCTCTTGATATTTTGCTTAAACTTAAATTAATATAATTTAGAAGAAAATATATCAGATGAAATAATATGGTTTCCCCTTCGGTTTAGAACCAAAAACAAACAATGTATATTGACAAATATTTTCTATTTTAACGCTTTTTATTAGGGTGTCTGCTTTACGTCAACCGATTTATAAACTATCTGACTTAAATTTTATTTATAATATTCCAAAGTTAAACCAACGCTTGCTTGCTAACGTCCGCCTGTCTGTTCATCCCTGCGACGTTTACTTTATTTCTGAGAGAAGACTAAGTTCTAAATATAGCGTCAAATAAACGCCCGTTTTATTATTTAGCTTTAATTTAAAAGTTTTATCGCTTCCGACAATATATTTGTTAAAATAGAACAGACATAGGCAACATTAAGGCGGTACTAATACATATCATACGTTGTAAGTTATAAGTATGTACGTAAATAAACTTAATGGAATAGCCATAGAATGAGCTAGCTGCCGGAGAAATTGTTAATTCTTAAAAAAGTTTAACAATTTAAATTAAGACAACAGCTACAAACAATTTGCGAAATAGATGATTAATTTTTATAGGCACAATTAAGGAATATATAGTATGAATGGTGTTTTGTACCCCCCCCCCCCCCCCCAAACGACACTATACACGTTTCATTATCAACAATTTAGCAAAACGTGGCTAGTGCCCCATTGCCGGGAGACTGTTCAATAATCATAAGTTGCTTTTAATCTGACTTTTTAAATAAATAACATCCTATTTTCAACGGATGAAGTTTAAACATCCCGATTGTCCAGTAGTATGGTGCATAATGTATGTTTGAATACTACCAAGGTTGATACCAGACTTCCTGGTAGGAACACACACCGCTAGAGATTGTCGTGGTTACAACAAGCTTAATACCTTATATACCTCGTTGGGCTGCCACCCATGTATCAATAAGGCAGGGAATATGGTTTACCCTCGACATTAAGTTTCTACTTATTATGTAATTTAAAAAGTTTATTTAGACTTTTAATCACATTTTTCTAAAACATCCTGTATTAATGTTTTATTGGAACTATGGGTGTTCTTAAGATAATTATATAATTTGCACTTTTAATAGAATATATTTAAATAATCTCCAGTCTTTTCTATAATTCTCAGTACTCAAGAAAGCCTTCGAGGCGTTCGATAGCCAGAAATCCGGAAGCATACCATGCGATATGGTAGGCGATATTCTACGTCTTATGGGTCAACCTTACGACAAAAAGATTTTACAAGAACTGATTGACGAAGTTGATGCAGACAGTAAGTAACTAATTGAAAAATCAACGTATAACAAAATTAGAAAATCCACCCAACGAAATCTATTTGCAGAATCCGGAAGATTAGAATTCGAAGAGTTCGTAACGTTAGCTGCTAAATTCATTGTTGAAGAAGACGATGAAGCAATGCAGAAAGAACTTAAAGAAGCGTTTCGTTTATACGATAAAGAAGGTGAGTTCAAATAATTAGAAGTAGGTCAGAAGCAAAAAGCTAGTATTTATTTAATACGAAGAAAAGAATAAGATAATACATTTGGCACAGAAAAATTAAATTTATAACTTGTCATATCTACAATCTTACAGTAGTAATACCAGAATTTCTGTTGAAATAACGCCAACTACTTTATATATGTATATACGTAACCTTTTGTATTTTGAGTTTTTATTTTCAGTGTTCTACATAGAAAACTTTTTAAATCACAAATGAAAAATTTTATACCGATAGTTTTGTGTTATATAAATGAACTAGAAAAAAAAAATCTCGTCTCCTGCATCCTTTTTATTTGCATAAATTAAAATACGATATGTTAAACATCAATAACAATTTTTCAAATTCATAATCTTTCTAAAATTATTTTAAAATTCATGTTAATTAGAGCAGATTTATATTAATTTTAATGAAACAAAAAATAAAGGAAATATATAAAGAAAACATCATGCTTGGATACAATAATTTATAACTCTCGAACGAATTGTGAAACGAAGGCCCTCAATATGGGCACCGTCAATTTGATAATTATTCTATGAACATTTTCGTTTTGTTTTTTTCAGGAAACGGTTACATTAAGACTTCCAGCTTAAAAGAAATTTTAAGAGAACTAGATGATCAATTAACTGATCGGGAATTAGACATGATGATTGAAGAAATAGATACTGATGGCTCAGGAACCGTTGATTTCGATGGTTAGTATAACGAATATTATTACTATTGTCGCATCTTTAACATTGCAAATGTTTCTCACTTTACACGAGACTCGCTTGGAACGATTTCACTTTAATACTAATGAATATCTGTAACATATGGCTTTCCATATGCTCTAAGCGACAGTATATGCTTTAACTTATAGTAATATAAAATAATTCCATTAAATAATAGTATGTCATCTATCAAGATTTGAATGCTTTGTTGTTGCATATTTCCCCGTTCTCTAAAAACAACGTATTCCAATTTTCATAGGTGCAGGCGGATGTTGCCTTACATTTCTTTTTACAGGATTTCAAATGTATTCGAATTGATAGAAATCTGGGCTTTATGATAGCTAATCCATTACTATTAGTATCATGCAAGTAGTCTAAAACCTTTCTTGCTAGATGAGAGAGCATATATTAAGAGAGGAAATGGCACATGTTCTTCAATAACGTTTTCTAGATAAAACATAGTATTCATAGATATTTGGTGAATGATAACTAAAACTTTGAGCGACTATCACAACAATTTCCACTCCGTGACTACTAGTAAATAAAGGCACATTCGATCTTCACCAAACTTTCCCTTATTTTATCAAAAATCATCATTATATAGACAAACCATAAGCATACAGATGATATAGTTACTACGACCTAGTAGCTTATATAAGATTTGATGTCGTTTGTAATAAGTGGTTACATAGATTATTCTGTCGTATCAAAGAGACCATATTTTCAATTATCAAAAGTCCAAAGTTGCATGTTCTTTGGCAACTCCTAATGAACCAACTGCAACGGTTCCTTCGACCTGTGTCCGGTTTGCCTAAATCTACCCACCACTCACGGAGCTGCGAATAGTTTACGCCCAAAAATTCGACACATCATACGCATCGTTCTCTAACAAGTTGCTACTTTCACATATTTATGGTTGGTTAAGAAGCGGCGTGGAATTAAAAGGTAAAAATATAAATTATTCTCAACGTTTAACCGATCTAAATCTTAATCATGAATTACAGCGAAGAAAAACCAAATCGAGTGCTGGATTATCTTTAAGCGTAACCAACTGTGTATATTTACTAACCATCACATTTTTGTTACAGAATTCATGGAAATGATGACCGGCGAATGAAAATATATTCGCTTTTCCTTTCTAAACTATGCATTTTGTTACCCAAAGAATAATTATTTATTACAATTTTCTGTAAATCTTGGTATAAAAAAATTATTAATACATCACCTCGATTCAATAGAGCAATAGTTGTTATATTTATGTATTTAACAATATAAACTAGCGTTATTTTAAAAATAAATGCTGTTAATTTACAAATATGTGCACAAAACATAAGTAAAAAATAAAACCGTTCTTTTTAAATAATTTGTATTTCCTAAACAAGCATTATGAAGATATTTATTTTTGGTCATTATTTGCAAAAATACCGAAAAACATATTATTTTATGCGAAGATAGGCATACAGACAAAAATAAAACATAATTTCATATATATTTTTTAATTGCCCACATATGGCACATATTTCTCTATGGCTTATAAGGAATAACAAACATACGTACCTGAATACTGCTATCTGATGATTAGAGATGACCAAGGCAGGTGAAATATTACTTTTTTGCAGCGACTAGATAAGCTCATGACTATTCGCCTCATAAGAAAGGGTTCGTGTTGCCTACTGGTTTTCCCCGAGAATCGACAAAACACGAGTCTATCCAGTCGCTGCAAAAAAGTAATAATTTCACCTGTCTGTCATCTCTACTAATGATCTAACGGATCTGAAATTAAGTTTAACGGAGCCACCTTTTTTTGCAAAATTTTCGAGAATTTTACCAAAATTGTATAAAAACTGTATAACTGAAGTGGTTATTTTAATCAAACAATTGGAGCAAAAACATAATTTTGTGGCGTCAAAACTAAAAATACTCAAAAGTCTAGGAGTAAATAAAATTACAAGTAAAATGTAACGTTTACTAAATAAGTATTGATTTTACAAATATCACTTATAGAATTTCATTTATTTTGATTAGGTACCGTAATATAAGGCATATAGAAAATGTTACACACTTGATTTGCATATTTTATATATAAGTGCATTAATCGCCGTTCGGGAATTCACACATCATTTAGGTAATAACAGTGCACCACACTTCGAAATATTCAATAAAATAATAAAGTGTACAAAACATGTAATCCAGCGCAACAGTCTAAAAGTTCTTAAAAAATCTAAAAGCACTAGAATTTATCAGAAATAAAAGAAAAATTGACGTGGCATGCATTCTCTGTTGACATATAAAATATATCTGTAAATCACATTCTTGACTATACTTAATGGCAAATTTGGTTAAATCCATTTTCTTAATATATATGTAGGTAAATAAGCAGCCGCTCTTTGCATCCCTGAGCATTATTTAAAATACTGCGGAAATTCATTCATGATGTCCCTTACTAATTTTTGATCGTTCTTGCTTTGTTCACTTTCCTCACAAAATATTCTTGTGAAACACTTTAATATTTCTTCACGTCTATGTAAATGTTCCTCATAAGAAGTGTTTCTCATTACTCTTCGACAAAGTTCAAGATATTGATGTCTCCTCTAAAAAATGTTATAACAATACTTCATTAACTAATAAAAATCAAATCACGACTATTACTACTACCATACGCAATAAGAATTATATGCGGCCGAGTATTAAATTTGACCTACAACTAGAAAGGATATTTATTGTATGCGCCGGCAAAACGATTTTGCTGAATAGTATTTTTACACGGAGCTGATTGACAAATGAGGTAGGCCTGTATTAAAGAATTTTGTTTGGAAATTTACAAAAAAAAATTCTACCTTCAAATCTGAATGAACGTATGAAATAATTTCATATATTACTGATCTGAAAAATCCCATGTATCCCATTGCCATACTTACATCGCTTGTGTCAAATAATAATTATTCCTATTTCAAAATGTTACTTACCGTGTCGCTTACTGATAAGTCTAACATGTATCGCACCATTATGTCAATTAGAACTAAAATGTCATTGGTATAAAATAAATTAGCAGTGATACTGTTGCTAAATATATCAAGAAATAGCTTTAGTAGTGAATGAGGTGGTTTAGGTTCATGATCAAAAATCTTCACAGGATCCTCTGAAATAAAAAAAGAATAGATTATAAAGAACGTTCTAAATATGGAGGATGTTATTGTTATTCAACTCCGTTATTTAACAACAAGTGGCATCGTGGCTATAGGTTCCTCTTTATTTAAAGAGGAACCTATTGCCACGATGCCATTTGTGTAGTGGATGAACAGTTGTATATGTAGGATGGAGTTTTATTTGAAATATTGATTCTTATTTTTTATATTAACTGAGATAATGGACTCCCAGTAATGAGCCATCATATATGTTCGAGATTTTATTTTTTGAGAATTTCAACGGCAATAACCAATAAGAACAATAAAATCTGTATAGACTAGCCTTAATAATTGTCGGGGATTTTAAGAACATTGCAATCTGATTTTCATTTCAAGTAGAATTTAATCTTTACTTACCCTCTCTGTTTAACAAGAGAAGCAGTCTTTCAATAAGCGCCTTGGCCACCGATCTCTCAGAAAGTGCTTTTAATATGAGGTTCTCACTGCATACAGTAAATTGTAAATTATAAGCTGTTATTAAATTTGTAAACAGCTCAGGTATTTGATCATCGGCATCGGTATCTGGAGGACATTCAATATTATCCAAAACAAAAGTCACAAATGGTACTCCTAAGTACTCTAAAATTACCATCGCTGATGTTATTTACTTGCAGAATAGGGAGAAAATAGCATACCATAGTGGGTTATTGGCACTGGTTCGCCCATTGACATTATCATAGTTAGCAAAAGAGATGAATAATTCAATTTGGCAACATTTCGTGGACTAGCCATCATGTCTCTGAAATATATGTTAAATTGAATTAATTTGTTCAGCATCCAATTGATGTACAATATACTACCTTGCAAGCTCCCCTGGTAAAATAGAATTAAGCATAATACTAACAATGGTTTTGTCAAAACTGCATAGAACGCCAAAAGCTTGTAGAAGAAGCTGTCGTATGGACCATCTGGTTTCCATTTGGTAATATTGAATTAAGGTGGTGATTACATGATATTGTTGAGAAGAAACGACATATTTTGATATGCTAGCATCTGCGTTTGTCTAAAAAGGACATGAATACTCATTATTTACAACGTAATAAACCCCGTTAAACTTTAACGGGAACAATCTAAATCTAACTAAAAACAGACATTCACGAAGTAAGGTTCTGACTTAAAATCAGGTTGGAACTAGGCTCTTGTCAATATTTAGAGATTGCGATTTGAAGATGTGAAGAAGAATCACCTATTAACTCAGCCCACTGGACTTGCACAGCTAATTATTACGCAATAACTGAAGCTGAGTAGTTACGATACGAAATCCAACTGTTTCCATACAACCCACTTCAAAGTCAGCGACAAACTAGTAGTTCCGCACCTAAACTAGCCGTGTTTTAACTGAGTACTCGCTATCAAATACAAAATAATAGCTACGAACAGGGAAAGTATATTTGCAAGAAATGAACTTTATCATTATGATTCTTACAAGAAATAGGATACAGAATTAGAATTTGTTTAAAACATAAAAGATTCTGATTTGAATATCATTCTAGTAGTGTAGTTAATAAAGTTCTTACCAGAATTTGTATTAATTCTCTTAAGTATTCCTTAATGACAGATTCATCTTCATGCAACATCCAACTTCGTTGCTGTGAATCTTCCTTACACGAAATAAGTTCATTGAAAATAATTTTCAATCGGCTGGCATCATGAGTCTGCTCAATTTGTACATCATCAATTTTTAAAGATTCTTGAGAATAGGACAAAATTGTACTTAAATAAGGGAAAACAGATGCTGGAAGGAGTTCATGAAGGCCTTGAACTACGGTTACTAGAGCAATCCGAGACATTTCATGAGATAATTGTGTGTTTATACGAACATTTTCTATCAACTCGTACACTGAATGATGTGATATTACTGGAGATACTTTTGTTAAATTACTTTGCGAATTGCTTTGAATACCACTATCAGATTTTCTACTGTGAGACTCATCACGCATGTAGGTTCCCTGAATATCATCCATAGATTTTTTCAAATTTTCTTTGCTGTTACTTTTTTTATGGATAGGTTTAATTGGATCTTCAAAAATATCACACTTTCTATATTCCAAAGATGAATAACTAGAATTGGAACTACATTTTGAGGCGGCGTTTTTAATACTTTCTAGCTGTCCTTCCGAATTCTTATATAATAATGGAGGACCATCATCCGCTGCTATAGAAGGGTAAGTAACTTCAAGCATTTGCTCCACATTGCTTTTCATTTCTTTTAGTTTATCTAGTAATGCATCAATCGCATTAGTAACAATTTCAGTGGATGCTTGACCTCTTTTTACATAATCTATGCACTTATCTACAAATTGTAAATAAAATGCTGGAGTAACACCAATTTTCTCTACGTAGTTAGACGGTACGTATCCAATTTCACCCTTATCGTTCATCACTTCCCACCAATTCTTATGTTTTGTAAAGGCAGAATGTAATATGAAATAATCATTCTCTTTAAATCCTAACGTCTTCGCATATGTTGGTTTAAAATCGTATAAACTTCTTAACATATCTAAGGTAGTTGCTGAAAGAAAATATATTGAAAAAGTTAAATGTTTTGAAAAAAATATTTTTACCAGCAGGTACTTTCTTCGTGGACATGTTTGGTGATGCAATTGAATAATATATTACGCAGATTAAGCAATCCAATTATTTTAGAAAGTATAGCAAAACGCACATTTAAAATAATGACATAAACAACAAACCACGCCTCTTTTTTGTTTATATCGATAGGGCTTAGAGATGGTTGGCGTAGTAGTAGGAACAGTTTCGTACCATTCGGAACTTATCGTAACTGTTCCAATAGAGGATGTTTTGCATATAACAGCATGTGGAATGGTCGCTGGTTTAAACCGAAAATACGTTGATAATGATAGTCATAAAGACAGATTTTATACTATAAATTAATTGAAAATACTCAAAACACTTCGTTAATAAAAAAAAAAATTCATTTCTTCCCTAATAGCCTTGTTTATTTGCAATTTACTCTTTGTAAACTGCTGAAAGAGTGTCTATGTGATACTCCTGGACTTACGAACATAAAAATTATCTTTTAATTTAATTAAATAAATTTTCACTTTTTTATAACATTACAGGTTAATAGCCAAAGTGCGCTTTGTAACTTGTAAGTAACAGTGACATATTGGGCTAGGGAGTTCAAATTGCTACTTATAGGATACAGCAGGCTAAAATAATAAACTTAATTTTAAATAGACCAAACAAACTGGTAGTCGCCAAATGCCCTTGAAGGTTTAAATGTCTATCACATCGTCTTGGACTTTATGTTATGTAAAACAAAAATTTATATTCGTTACATTTCCGTTCCGTTATAACGAACTGGTGATGGTGTTGAACGGATCCGGCTAAATGGTTACATCTCTAATAGGGACAATGGTGCTTTTGTATCAAGCAAGCTAATAAAAACTTTTATTTTCTAACCGGACTGTATTATCAATTGAAATTTGAATGAGTAACTAACTTTTAAAAATGTTGAAATAAAAACGGAGAAAAGGATTTGTCAAAGCCATAAAATGTATTTATCTTAAGGGACTATTTATTTAACTTAGCGCCTTGTTTATTTTTTTTTCAATCAGAAATCTGCTTGTGACAAAATGATGTGTTTGAAAGAAGTAAATATTTGTTTGCCCACATACAATGAATATTTTATTAAATTCTTCTTGTAACAGGATCTGTGATAGGTTTGCAGGTTACTGTAGGTCTACGGTTAAGGTTGCCATCTGTTAGAGAAATTATAAATTATAATCTAATGCTTTGGTTTGTCATGTATTAAATAGCTGGCGCTACCATACTGTAACGTTAAATAATTCTATTTAAATTTATTTAAAGTTATTCCTTACTCTTATAATTGATCATGGAGATTTATCTTTAATTTGTTCATGCTTTTTGTTATATTAATTAATTGGAATAAAATAATAATTAAAAATTAAAAAAATATCAGCGTGCAAAATCAAACCCATTTTTTTATTACTTAAATTGTTCTCGTATTGCAAAATATTAGCCAATTTATAAAACTTTATTTTTTAATAATCCAATAGTGTGTAACAAAATTAAGGAATATTTTTTTAATATCTCTCATTCAATTATTCGCGCCCTTCAGGCATAAGTGTATGTTTGTTCCCTGTCCTTCCCCGAAACTGGACTAGGTCGCCACGCTATTTGGGGAATTGCCAATAATTCACCAGTGACCTTATATGTTCTATCTCGGCATTCTTCAATTGTAAATCTGCAATAACATCAAAATTAAAATTGAAATTCATCGTGGTTGAGCTTAATGTTGAAATGTATTTGTTAGAATGGCTTTCAGTAGGTATTTATAGAACATTAAAATAGAAAAGATTTATGTAGAGAAGCAAGTAGTTATATGAAAAAGAAACCAATTTGCTCCCACAATTTTTGAAAGAAAAGTTTTATCTTGTTTTTCATGCAGTCTGCAAGGCCGGCGGCACGTACCCCATTACTAGTTCTCTTTTTCGTATACAGTAAAACCTCTCAACAATAGGCAGCTGTGGTATGGTGTGGCAGGTGCCAGTTAATAGAAAGCCTATATTTAAAAATCGTATTTTTTTTTAAATTTCGTAATAGAACACAATAAGAACATATGTACATAAAAAAAGTAAGTTTTTTTTGTAAGAAACGAAACTGCAAACAAAAAAAATTAAAACATAAGCAAAGGAGTTTTAACTAAAAATCACTGTAAAAAGAGAATTTATTTACAAACTACATAGTAAAACATGTACATACATAATATGTAATTACGTGTTATTATAGAAGACAGAATATTGTGTAGGTATTATTACACTGACTTCAAAAATTTATCAATTGTTTATTTTTTGGTTGAAATCATTTTATCTACAATTACTTTTTGTATATGAGATACAACATCGATCATTTTTTCACTTCCGAAATAAAAACAAATTTGCAAATCTTTTAATTTTCTATAAGCGTCTTTAATTCCAATCACTTCCGTACGTATTATTTCTTCATTATCACTATCACTTTCTTAAATTTACAATTTTGCACTGAGCGCGGTAAAAGATAACAATTCTATGAAATATTTTATTACCGTTATGGCTTCGGGAATTTCACTTTCAACTTATTAGGACATTGCAGAGAAATGTCATTAAAATTAAGTTAAGAAAAAAGTATTGGAAACATGTGCGCTTGTGAATCTGAATTTTACAAAATAAAAAGGTTTATATACACTACACTGGGAAGTTTGTAAACAATCGTCGGACTATCCCGTTATTGGGAAATATAATAAGTCGTTGTAATCCCTTTAACGTATTGTCTTTTATTGGTACATAAAATAATATGTAACATTTCATTGTTACAGTATCTCTAAGAACCACTTGTTTATGAATTTAAGATACGGTAAGGCAAGTTATTATCCCGGCAATATTTGTCAGTTTTTAGAAATTGAAGAATTGGAGCAGTTGGTGTGGCTTGGATGTAGCAATAAAAATGAGTAAGAATACCGAAACGAATGGAACTAAGTTCCGGAACTCGTAGTGCAATAATAACCTTGTGCAAAGAAAAATTGTCAATGCATGTAATTGCGAAAAAGTCAAATTTAATTTATCGAACAGTACTTTTTTGGGTTTATTGTGCCCATTATAAAGAGGCAAATTTCACAAGAATTATGCTAATTGGGGAAATTTTTACTGTGTTACCCGTGTTCGTTATTGAGAGTGCCCGTTGTTAAGAGGTCATTCTACGTTAATTCTCCTATATGTTAGAAAAGTTCTCAAAAAAGTGCCCATTATTGAGAGGTGTCCGTTAATAAGAGGTGCCCGTTAAGATAGGTTTTACTGTACTCACTTCTCCAGGTTCGAGAGTTCGGCCGTTTCTCTTTCGAAAGATATAACAAATTGTTCATTGTAATGTGCGCTCATTCTACTCATTCAGTTTTTGCTCTAGCTATGACACCATGATTAAAAAACATGTTAATGTTTGAAATTTTGTTTATCTAGAATTACGCTATAACTTGAAACAAATGAAAATCGTATAAGAACATGAGTTTTTTACATTATTTTCACATGTACAATGCACTTCTGGAGTTTGGTTTTCCTCCGGACTTTCCCTGTAGTTACTAGAAGTTGTTCTGTTGTTTTATAAATTTCATAATGTATTGATTCTCTTTGTGGGAAGCAATTGACCTTCCAATATTAAGATAACTCCCCATATTAGGCCACCCTCCTCTACTTACATTTGTTGCGGCAATTGTACGACTTGTATCATTTTATTATTGGGATAATAACTGAAGAACAATTAGCAAACCTGTGTAAATGTTCTGCTTAGCGGAAGCGTGTAGGAGTCATTAGGACGATGTGAAATAAGTTTTAACTTCATTGTGAAGTTTAATGTCTGGTATTTATTTCATTATTGGGCATTAGCACCCCAGAATGTGTGGGAATATGTATGGGTACATGTATTTATTTTTTATGGCTCTAATTTGCATTATCACCTCCTTCGAATGTTTGTAGCAGCATTTGATCCTGTGCTCCATCTAAGGGCCATGCTTTTTTAAAATATTTTTTTTAGGTGAATATTTGACATGCTATATTCTCTTTAACTGAAAAGTTACATGCGGCTACCTACAGGGACGTTCCATTGAAAAAGAATTATCTTAATATCAATTTTGGAAGCTATGGAAAACTTAAATTAACTCAGATAAGCTATTGCATGACATATGAGAAAATATCCTGTATATTTTAAGGATGATGATATCCATATATTGCACTCGTTCGTTGCTAGAACTCATCAATTTCGTACTTAACTCCATTCGATCCTGTAAATTTATTACTTGAATCTTACGTGATTGCTCTTCAGTGTCGAAGAATTTTGTAGCGTCACCCGCTTTGCCTCTAGGGTTCACATTAGGAAATTTAACTACTGTAGATCAATAGCATCAAAGGCACAGCAAAAGCTAAAAAATGGATCGATTTGTTTTGTTACAATGTATTTGACCGAGCCACAATGTAACTCCAGACAATCCTCCTTCTTGACTAACTGTAAATAAATATTTTCATGCAGAAAAATGGAGAAACACAACTTGTTCATATAAAGTATATTTATTCATAACAGACCGGTAAATATTTGTTGCTTATAAATAAACGACCAAAGTTTATATCATCGTTATTGTAAGCTGATGTTGCGATCTATAAATAGAATTTTACCTGCAGCATCTCGACATCTATAAATATAGGTGTCAATTCGTGAGAAAAACAAGCTTCAATTACATTAGAGCATAAGTGGTGAAAAAGAGAAACAAGGACGGAAGAAGAAAAAGAGGAAGAGGTGGGCAATAGAAATATTGCGGATAATTTCAGCTTAATTTTATTATCTGAACCCCCTGTTGCCGCAGTAAATATCAAGTATGACGCTGCGTAATTCATTTTAGCGGTTCATGATCATCACATTCACTTTTTCGCATGTTAACTTTGCTTGCTGATTAAAATTGATCAGCTTGCAAACGGCTTTTGTTTTACGGAATGTTTTTCCGGTTGAAATTTTTGTTATTCTCAAAGATCTGATGGGATTATCTACACTTTATTGTAAAAAAAAACATGAAAAAAAAAGACAAGTGATACATCGGTGATACCTTAAAGTAACTAATAAATGTTATTTGGATTTACGTAAGTATTCGTATATTGTAACTAATGATAGTAACAATTTTATTCGTCCAAAAAGGCTTATAAAAACAAGGATTGGATAAGTCAAAAAACAATAAATAAGTGTATCAGGACGCAAGACCGCTCGCCCTCGTGGACGTGATGAAATTGCGGCCCTGGTTTTTGTACTAATGGTATGACCAAACAACCAATCACAGTCTAGCCGGTGTATATACATTTGGGACGCACGATTTTCCGCGTCCACTCTTATTTTAGCTACGACAGGAAGTATTGTGGTATAATATAGATTTTTCGAGCGTTTTTAAATAGTGACAAGCAACTGTATTTACCTTAAATATAAAAAAGTGACTTTAATAGACTTCCTCTTGAAGAAAAAATAAAAATAAAAGGGCACGCTTCCTTGTCGAGTTCTTACGCTTGAACCGCGGTTGTCTAAGATTGCGCTTTGTACTTTTACCCTACTCATTTATTGGACCTCTAAATACCATATTATATAATTTTTGAGAAACGAAACAGTTGTCAATAGTATCAAGCACACGGTGATACAACATTTGCAAATTCTTCCAGGTCCAACCGATTCTGGATTAAGTGTTTTTTCATTTCTAGAATAGACCTCTCTGATGATAAGCGCAGCCTAACAACTTGTTAATATGCTATGGTGATCGAGAGTCCATACACTAACTTTTCAAGATCTTTGGGAAACATACTTAAGTTAAAAGATAATTTTTCAAATCTGTTGAGTCACCGCCCTTGAAAACCAATGCTACTGCTGTTGCCTTCAGCGACTCAGGCAACATACCCTCGCTAGGACATTACCTAATTAATTTCATAGGTATCCCATTAAGACTGGTTAATTTTCCAGCAACTAAATCCAATATAACATCATGAACTTCCGAGATTCTCACCAGTTGAAAGCATTGAAAGCGGGTTTAGTAATAGTACAACTTCCCCAAATTTCCCAAGTGATTCTGCATCTTCTTTTGAGCAATTTTACATGACAGTTGTCAAATATGATATGTGTTTCGCGTCTTCAATTAAGTAATTTAGTTGTTGGAGATCAAACCAAACAAGTATGTCCTTCATTCAGGTGGTTATGCTCAAGCACGTTTGCTATTTGTTTTTTCGACCATCGCAACGTTTCTGCAACACAAAAAAATTCTTTAGTTACATGTTTGATTTGATATTGCACAGATTATTTAGTAAAACAAAAAGGAAAGATAATAGTCATAGTCTATACAATACAATTTGTTTTTACTTAAAGATATCTTAAATCTACATTGTTAAATAATGTAAGAGGAGGGTTGCGGTCCTCTTCAAGGGGAACCAATTTTATTTTTACTCTCTTTTTGTAATTTAGTAATGAGGTGGCAAGCAGACAAATGTCATTGGCTCATTAAAATTACGGGGTATTCTGCAAAGAGGCGATCCCAGTGACATATTCATTCCTTTGTAGCGAATCACAAACAAAGATATTTGTTTGTGATTGATATTTGAGTTTACGGAGAGGTACAAATTTTACCATTGACAATAGCTCGGCAGTATTCATTATGAAGCTGACGATTTAATAAAGAGTTGTCAGATTGCAGAGAAGGTTGCCAATGATAGAATATTGTATCTAATGCGCACGTTCGATAACTGATAAGTCATTGTAGTTTAAATGTATTTTAAAAGCCAAGAACTTTAAGAATATGTCCTGCACGGCTTGATACTTACAATACGAGGAATCATCATTATCGTCGCAAATTAATCTTACTAAAGATGAAAGCATTTTGAAACAACTCGGTTTGTCTGATAACGAAAGCTCTTAAGACTGTTAGACACAAAGGAATTAATGTGCGAATCAAATGACAAACTACTGTCATATATAACGCCAAGATTCCAAATGCCTTGAACACGGCCTAAAATTAGATTATTATTATTGAACTGGAAATTTATCGGATCGCTGCGTCTTGCGAAATTAATTGTAGGACATTTTTTATATCATGGATAACAGTGGTCTTATGTGGGATCCTTGAGGCATACCAGGTTACTCAAAACATTGTAGCTTTTAACGAAGCTTCAGGAGGCAGCCATTTCCGCTGTACATAAACCATAGAATAATTCCTTTCTCAAAAAAGTACACATCTCTTAATAAAAGCTAGTAGAACTAGTAACCTTTGCTGTGTGTCTGCTTTGCTATTTAGTTTTAAAGTCAAGTTTTTTTTCAAAAAAATTGCTCAGAGATTGTCATCCTTATCTTTCCTTATTTTTCGCTAAGCGGTACTTACTATTCCGACCATGTTTCAACAAAGAATTAATGAATATTCAGTTTTCCCTAATTAGCTTCACCGCTCTTACTGTTGCTATTACATTGCGGAATCTTATTTTTAACACAGTAGGCGTAATTGTTAGTCATTGGCAGACACTTACTTCTTACTTCTACAATAACAATAAAAAGAGAACCGTGTAGAACTTCTATCGGGCAGGGTTCAGTGAGCCGCAAGGTCCACCAAGGACGAGTTACCTACGCGAATGACGTCATTTAAATATGTTGTGAAGCGGCGTTAGATTCTATGCTTGCCTATTTTACTGTAGCATGTTCAGTTCAGCGAAAAGTGATATTTATTATTGAAAAATGGAGTCGTACTGCATCAGGATAGCTTTTATAATGCTAGAAATAGATGTATGACGATAAATTTATATTTTCACAAAAGACATATGATGACGGATTTTGTATTACTTGAGGCCAATACCTGTGGTCCGTGTGTGTATATATAATGTAAAAACTATTTCAGTACAAAATTAACACATAGAATTATAAAAGATCGAATAGAAACGTTGAATGAAAGTACACTAAAACTTTTTTTTGAATTATTTTGAAAATTTAGGGAATGCAAACAACGAACGTACTGAACAATTTAATATAGAAGCTTTAATAATATGTAATATTGATGTTATGCAGCATTAATAGTTGTAGTAATTGGAGGTTCCTTAATTTATAATCAAATCTCATTATCTGAATCTAATTAGCCATAGATCCGGTAGATACGTCGCAATTATGGAACTAATACCGTTGTACTTAATTATTTTTTTAACGAGTCAATCACTTGATGATATGTGTGGAGCACGACGTCTGTGCTTTTCGCATTGCATGCGAATTTTTTTTTTTTCGTCCTTAATTACGACTCATGGGCCACCAATTGCAGATGAAACAGTTCTCCTAGTAGAAATCCAACTGAAATTACAAATTATGTGTTACTATGTTGCAGTTGATGTAGAAGAGTTCGGAGATATTCAAAGCAGCCATTTACGTGGCGTGCTTTTCGATGTCTTACAAGAACCAATTGGATCGTTTGTGATCGTTTATAAAGGATACGCTGATGAGATCGCACATAATTACAGACATCTAAAGGTGTATGCAAAACAAAGTGATAGATGTTTGCGAAACCGATGTGGCATAATTATCAGCAAAAATGGGACTAATTTCTACAAACAAGCAGTTCAAAGCGTCTACTAGCTTTGTTATTACTAGTGCTATGAAATTCGTTGAATGACGAAATATGTAATGCGTTTTCCAATGATTCCCATGATTTGCATAACAAGTAATGCAGCATTCATTTACAATTTTATTTTTTAAATAGGGTATGTTTAAATAAATATTATACAGTATGTCCTCCGATTGAATGGAATGAAATTTGCGTTTTTCTCTGTGGGTGTGACGTCCATTTTATCAATTGCCTTGGCGCCATGCGTGGCGTTTAGAAAGCAGCGACATACACCGGCTACTGTACGGGTGTGTAACTACCAGGTGTCATCAGCGGTGCTCCGAGTGCCTTCATACCGTACACCTTGCATAGCCTGTATCACTTCTTTCCGAGCTTGCGAAAAGCATACCTATACCTTAGAGCTTTCTAATGTCAAGAGATGATATATTAGCATTATCTTTGGTTGTTGTTCTTATGCACTTTTTTGATGTGTTTAACATTTAAGAAACTAACCGCTCTAGTTCAACTATCCTTCCCGTAGAGTAGAGTCGGTCTATTAGTTACTACAGTTTCCTTGCTGGCGTTGGTCCCACAAATTTCATTGACTGATGATTATATCCTTCATGTAACCACATTATGTACTCTAAATATTGAATCAAGTAATCTTTTGTTAGAGCTCTTCCTGGGATTCTATTCGGAACAGCTTGAATTCCAGATAGACCTGATTCCAGTGAATCCAACAAGACGCATTAGAATTTTCTTTGGCGCTTGTAATCAGCATTAGAAGCAATATCTCATATTTACTCACGTTCTTTGTTTTTATTCTATACTTCAGTGTAGTTTTGAGAACACTGAATCTAATACACTCCACATCTCTGAAGCAGTTGGACTGTAATCAGTTTCTCGTCGAGGATCGTTTTGGTCTTATGTATTCAACGTGTTGGAATGCTTAAACCAATCAATCATACCACTAGTTCATCTATCCATCAATACAACGCGAAGCAGACCGTCACTTAAACATTTTGTGATGTTATGAAATTGCCTTTTACAAAGATTAACAATTAATCTATTACACTAAGTTTATATCTTACATGAAAACTCACTATCTGAACTCACAATGAAATAAACTTAACAATAGATGTAACCAAGGAACTTTCCGTATTTATATATAAAAGAAACAGAAAGGGCAAACATTGTATTTCCATATATCGATTTCTTATATTACATTTGACAGCATAATAATAGTACTGCCAGTATATTGATAGATATTGCCAACATTTTTCTGTTCTACTAGTGCTAATGTCCTGTCTTTATATTCTGAAATAATTCCTAAGATTAGCGTACAGCTTTGTTCTTTGTAACATTTATTTGTTGGTTCATTACTGACATTATGAGCTATTATTATTGCATTATTAGAGTTAATTACACGTACTAGATACATTATGAGATATGTACCTATAGGAAATGCCGCTATTTAATACCCTTAATTAATTTACAGAGGAACGAACATATCTTCATTATTATTCAAAGGTATTTACTTCAGTCTTTTTTTGTTTCTCTTTGTCGATCTTCTCAATCTGGGCTATATCCGTTATAATTAATATATTCAGTGTCTACTTAATCAAATCAAAATAAAATCAATTAGCTAAATGTTTCATAAACCTACTTAAACCGACGATGAATAGGTACCTCCGTACTTACGTATCTCGCTGCTTTTCAATGGCCGAGAAGCGTAATATCTTCACGCATGATTTAAGCTGGGCGTTATAAATTTCCGCGCTAACATATTCTGCCTGCACTTAGATCCTTTGTCATGTGCGCTCATGTTGGTGTTATGGAATGTTCAGTTGAATTCTGGTTAATTGCGCTCCCGTTTCTAGAAGAACCTTTGTAGTTCGATGTTCAGATACCGCTAGATTTATGTATTAAAACCACTTCGCATTTTCTTTGCAAATGCAATAACCGGTTGCCATTGGTCTTACACAGCAGGAGGTACTAAGTAATCTATTGCACTTCGAAAGTTATACATTTTTGTATAGATAGGAGATAGTGTTTGATATTTTGCTTCCAGTTAGTACAAATAGCCGACCTTTTTTGATAAAATCTTGATCTTCACGCTAGTACTTTTTTCACATATGAAGCCGCGTAAATACAGTTGTATGAGGTTTACATTTTAACAGGTATGTTTTGAAAATTCAATCAGGAGGTCTCGATTAGACTGAAAGCGTGGTAGTTCCCAATCCATTCCACTGCGACCTTTTCAGATCTATTGTGGTTTTGTTTTGCCTTCTTCACTAGATCTAACAGTGTTGTAGATTTCGGCTTCTGGATATTTCGAGTCCATTTCTGAAAGCCGTATTCCTGCTAGTATTGTGCCGTTTATTGTTCCATGTGGCAGAACTTATATATCGTTCCCTTTACCGGGCCTAAGTTGCTCATGTGTTTCTTGAACGTGCAGACTTTCTGCCTCTACGAAATGGGATCGTTGTAAACTAAGGTTTGTATCCAATCAGAAATTGCTTGACCTGTAATACTCTTCCCTCAGTATTGACATTTCTTATTTTTCCACTGTTTAGTAGTTGCTGTAGCTACTGTAGACGCTACGGCTACAGAGGCCCTTGGATTTTTGCAAGCCTATTCGTGCTAATTCATCTGCCTTGGTATTCCCTCGGTAGCTCTCGAGACCAGGGTCTCCTTAGTTTACCTATCCAGCTTATTAAACGTATTCATGTAGTTTCACACCACTTTCGACTTCATTTGTGTGGAGTCCAGTGCCCTTAGTGCTGCTTGTTTGTTTGAATAAATAGCAGTAGATCGATAATTAGCTTCTCGCTTGCCCAATTCTTCAATGCACTCCAGGAATATTGTAGTGTTTTGAATTAGGCTTAGTGACTTAGATGTTCTTGTTCTAATCGGCGCCGACTCCAGTATCCGCGTTTGAGCCGTCTGTGTGCTAGATAGGATCGCCTTTAACGGGCGGGCTTTTCTTCCATTCCTGTTTCCTGGATCTTATAGTTCATACTGAAGCTGTATTTGGGACTAGTCGTGTTACTGGCCTGCTAGTAATCGGTCATACTTTCAGTCTCTTTCACAACTTCTGATAATCTGCACCATGCAATTCCTTTTGAATGATATGTAGTGACTGTAGGAAAAGGATGACTTCCCTGCATAATCTTTATGGCACTAGTGACACAAAGATGTCACTTCTGAATACTTAAATAAATAACATTTTTTTTAAGTGAAACAGCAATAATTATTTTAAAATTTTTTAGTGAAATATTTGTTATTATTATTTAAAAGTATCCAGCCGTTGCGAAAGTAACTGCACGTGGAAATGTTTTTCAACGTACAGTCAAATAGCAGAGTACTTCGTATCCTGTATCTTATAATTAAAGGAACATCTTTCTTCTTTGTAACGGTAATTACCTCGCAATTTGCCAAAAATAGAAAACGTTTAGTTCTGTAATTAAATCATTAGATATTTTGTAATTTGCCGTTCAGCGGTACATCATTTACATATACCGCGTTTAATTAAACACAAGACGTCTTATTCTTACAGTAACGATATGGTAGCGTAGTTAGTTAGTGACTACAGTTTTTTTCCTGCCGTAACAGTAGCGACCCACATGAAATATCCGACCTACATATTGTTTTTTCTACGTCTATAGTTGACATTGAATTTATTTAAATTTTTCCGCTATTTCCGATTTGCATATGGGTGGCGTGCGGTGACCATGGTTATTGCTAAATATTCCTGGTGAGATTAATGTGACGCTTAATTGTTTGATCCTGAATACAATTCTGGGCAGTATAAATTTGACCTAATTTGTTGATTGTTTGAAGAAAAGGTTCAACGTTTTTTATACAAATTCTTTTATTTGTTGCATATACAATAATTAAGAGAATCTGAGCTGCACTAATATGCTAAAAGTCATTACACTAATGAAGGAGTTCAAATAAAGATCATCCACGGAGTGACATATTTGAAAAAACGTATTCTACAGACGATCGCACAAGAAGGAGATGCAAATCTTACCTACAGCTTTCATTTTAGGTTACAAAGTTACTTTGAGACGTATATATTAAAAATTGTTATTTTCTGTTGCAATTGAGCCTCATCCGATAAAGATAATTTTAGATTATCTAACGTCTAGCGTAGTACAATCATCTGTCACTGAGAGATGTACATATATGCCCTATTTTGCATCGAACCTTATTCAATTATGCGCGATAATGGTTCCGTAGGAATTATGTAAATGCCGCTCGATTATTTCGCATGGTCGTCTATTTATCAACGTCTTGAGAGCTTTTTGCCTTGTCCATTCGAAAACGGTAGAAGGGAGAAGTATATCAATTACGGACGTATGTAAATGACAGCGACTTATCTCAACTACTGATCGAGTTCCATCAAGGCGAATAGAGGATGTTGAAGTAATGTTGAAATTCCGGCCTTTATCGGCGGTGAGGTAAGTCGTAGACGGATTGTGAAGTGTGCACTGTGCCCGAATATTAGTTAATTAACTATAAGAAGAAACGCGAATGAATGCACATGATTTTGCGAGTACGAATTGCTTAAAGCAAACTTTTATTCGAGCATCAATTAGCGTAAACATTCCAGAAGAAGAATGTGACATCGACTATTTTTTTTAAGTTTATAAGTCACAATATAGTGGATTTGTTGTAACAATGAGTAGGATATCTTTACTACTACTGTGCATGCACTTTTAGTTAATTACCTGCATATATATGTAAGACCAGGTGACGTTTCAGAAAAAAAAAACACAAATTTTACAGTTAATTTTTCAATTAAAATAATTAAGGATTCTTTCGGGAAATGCATAGGAAGCATAGGTTCGTGTCTTATTTTTTTTAATATGGATGATAAATTTGATGATTGGCAAGTGTTTCTTGTTCCTATTACTTTTTAGGCAAGTTGAGACATTGCTGGGATTGGCCCGATATTGTAAATTATTTATAAACCTAGGGGCTTCAACTATGTTCCTCAATATCTTGTTCTGAAGGACGTCAATCTTCTTCGTTCTGGTTTTACCGATCGTGCACCAGAATAACGCCTAATGGGAGATGATTCGTCGAAGATAGACTTGGTAAAAGAGTAACTTCGTTTGAAAATCAACAGCACTTCTCGCTAAACATTTATCGGTGTCGGGAGCCAAGTATTTCCATAGTCACAAAGATTGAAATGGCAGGAAAAGCAGCAAGTATACGTATGTATATGGAAAAATCTGTAGATCCGCAAATAAACATCAGCTAATGAAGTTTAACGAGTATTTGAAAAAAAAATAAAATTAACCTGGTATTGCGACGTTTTTTTCAATATATATCAACGGTATGTTTCTATGTTCCGTACTGGAATCTCGCATAAAACACATCTAATTAGCGCCCTTAAGTAGTGTAAATAAATACAATTTGAAATGAAATTTTTAACGTTCATTACTTTAAAAATAGCATAATGCATGTTTATGCAAGCAACGAAGAAGATAGCAGATAAGTTATTTACCCGTTTCGTCAAGATGGTCGTTGAATGGACTATCTCCTAACAGCCCAGCCGCCTAGGTTATAGACTGTAAAAAGAGTTAGAAACACTGAGAAAGAGGCCAAAGGCAGTCTTATTACAGGATTAGCAACACATAGCAATAATATATCATTATCCCTCTTAAAATACGGAAGCCAGTCGACGTACTTATGTTATTGAACGTGTTAGACGGCTGCTCATATGATGCCAATATCCTATTCGAAGTTGCACATATAGAAGTGTTTTCCATCTGAAATAACAGTATTTCAATGAAGTTTAAAAGGTGAAACGTTCAAGGATTACAAAAAAAATATTGTCCAAAATTTCGTCAGGGTCGTATTGCAATAATACAGAAACAACAATAATAATAACATATGAAGTGAAACCTATAATAAATAAATATAGACTGCCTACATTAAAATCGAAGACCTGAATAAAGGTAACCTCCATGGTCCATGCTGTTTTAAGAATTCATAACTGGAAATATTTACTTGGAATTTGGCTAAGCGTCACGCATTATTTGTCTTTTTTCTGCAGCTTTCACCATTTCATTTCACACTTTAACCAATAACGTTTTGAAGATAGAACCGGGAAGTAGTGACATTTACAATTTATTGCAACAAATCACGTATTCAAACACTACAGCATTGGAAGACTGAGATGAGGGTGATAGTGCGTCAATCTTTTGCAAGAATGAATATATCAAGTTTTTTTATAAAAATTTCTTTTTATCAATCTACGAACATATCCGAAATGTGTTTTTAAAACTTTTATATACACGCACGATTATATTATTTACATATATATGTGACAGGTACCTGTAGTTTATTTTCATTTAGAAATCAAGACAACCCATCAATTTTAGCAGAAATCACAATTTGCATTTCAGGTTATCGTAAAGGAGAGAACAGCACAATAACGTAAGATTGTGCCTCTCGATGTTCGTTTGGATGAGGACGATTTCGCTTATTGCATCCGTATGTTAGCTTTTAGCGTTCTAAGTGGGATACTTTTTTGGCGAGACAAGTCTTTAAATCTTCGATAAAATTCGGCATAACTTTCGCGAAAGAGGCACAAAGAGTAAAATATAGGTGTATTCGAACTGTATAATATCTTGTATAATATCGCATAAATTTTAGAATTTACCTGATAAAGGACAGGGTGGGGGAAGTAGGAGATAGCGATTGCTGAGATATATGTTTCTTTTTTTTACGAAAGTAACGGTACCTAAAAATATATTTTTACGAAAGTAATCTCTTTTTCTTAAGAGTAAATAAAGAAGGACCTGTTTTAGGGCCAAGGAAATGTAATAAAAAAAAAATTTTCAACTAACCATTATTGAGCAAATTATCATATAAGTGTGTTTCCAATGATCCGACTGAAATTATAAAATATTGCGGAGGGGAGAACTTTCTAGTGCTCCCCAAAAATAATTATACCAAGTCTCTGGAACCCGTCGAACATTTTCGTCTATCCTCGTATCATAAGCTGGATCCATGCAGCAATAATTAGGAAGTGGAACGCTTTTAAATTCATAGCTTTCGAATACCTACGGGATAAGCAAGGTAGTACTTCATTTTATTTTATATCCACATTTAGAATAGCATCTTGAAACTATTATAATTTTACAGCGTTTCATCTTCGTAATATCATGTAACATCCATTACGTAACATACAGATGAGAGATATTGAATATTTTTTCGAATATTGTTCTAGAGTAACCATTAATCTACAACCATATAGTATAAATTTATAAATCACGGAAAGGCTCCAGCGGAGTATAGCTACTAATCAACTGTTCCCAGTGGTAAAGCACTTCGGACGCGTTATATTATATCGGATCGTTTAGCAAACCGCAGTTATACTATAGCACCACGCAAAACTACCATCTCTTCTATATTTACGATACCGGGGCGAAGAATGGGAGACGCGAAATTAAATACTGAAATTACAGAAGGCATTTGCGGTAATTTGTTACACTGTTGCACTTAGCTCGACGTACGTCTCTCGTATGTTTGAACGTTAATGCCCACTACAGATAAGATCGACGGTCATAGAGCAATTCTATATGCGAAGAACGGCAATAAAGGACATTTGACAGAGATAAATATTCGAGAAATAGCCGGGAATGCTAGACAGCGCCAGCTATGAAGTGTATTAAATAAGAATTGCATGATATCTGGCTTAAATATGATTTTAGTTTCTGAACGCATTAGCTGAAAGTGCTTCGCAGAAAAGATGTACGCATTTCAAACTTAGTTGCAGCAAAGGCACAAGAACGGAATTCTATAATTAAAAAGTATCATTTATTTTGCTGTAATTTATAGTTTCTTTTCTCGTTTAATCATTCGAGTCATTAACTCTACGGAAAATAAAATCACCGCTGCTGGCAAAACAGACTTTTAAACAAAACATGTATAGGAAAGGCTCCAACAGTTGCTTGCCCGGACGTTATCATTCATATTTTTTTCATATCAAATTCAAGATAGGGAAAATTACACTGTATAACAAATTTGAACTTTTTGTTTGTCTTCTGAAGACAAATATATGACAGTCGAGACCTAATAAGTATTTTTTATGAAGAATACATAATTTTGAAACATTGGAAAGATCCATTTGTGGTGGTTTCCTTTTTTACTCATGTTTGGCAGTGCCTCTAATAACAAAAAATATTATGCCAACACGCTGCAATTCCGCCGTTCCGCAAACTGCTTTCCCATTGCTACAATGGCCTTATGTTACCCTTTATGAAGTGTCCCACTCACACAGGAGTATTTCGCAGCAAATGGCATGTAACCTTATTGCATAGCAGTCAATAGTCCTATTGCTTTCAAATCTGTAGAAAATTTCCACTTATATCTTCAGTGTAAATAATTAAGTAAATGTTGCAGAGTTTCGTAAGTCTCTTCTTAAGCTTTTGAGGCCAGCAGTTTCGAGGCATTCCTCTGGGTTGTGAAGATTTCGCAGTGCTCGAAACAAACCATTGATATCACTACAGTACACAAACTCATTGGCGAAAGAAACAGATTTCAAACTCACTTTGACGCTACGTAAATGAAGTCACTTCAAAGCTGGGAGCGAGCAAATTCCATAAATGGCATTGATGATCGAGAATCCTATTAGCACTTACGCACATGTGAAATCGGTACTCGTCATTATATTAAATCCCAAGAACGATTCATCAAAGACCTTTGTTATTAAATCCAAATATGCAATATTTACCAAGTTTTACAAGATCAGTGATTATTCAGGGGACGAAGAAACTTTTGTGTACCGACACATAGATTGAAGCGATAAATAAGTACAGATAAAATGGTAATATGTATAAATGAAATTTATACCAATCAATAACTGAAGGTATATGATATAAATTCGGGCACATCACAAACAAATATTGTCTATTAATAACTTTATTACAAAGTACTAAATTTCTTTGACTTCATGGATCTAATCGTATTCAGACGATGATTGTAAAGTTTTGTACCACATTAGTCAACAAACTATTAAATGCAAGAGAGTCGATGCAACAAAATCACCAAGATGCTTTTTGTTCCCGTCAAATAATTGTGGAAGTCACGGTGGTTATTAAAATGTGGAAAATTACTATGACTGAACTTTGCACAGAGTAGTGTACTCGATAGTAAGTATACGTCCCCGAGAAAAGAAGTTCCTACAACTGTTTTTTTTTGTGTGGCTTTTGCTGCGTTAAATGCTGAAACTAACCTAATTATCCTTATGGTATGTAGTGCAATACTAGCGGCATTGTTCTTCAAACCAGGAGAATGCAACAGCTAATTCTTTTCTACTTTTTCACTACTGTCGGGAACCAAAGGTGACTTGCTATTTGCATAAAAAAAATCTCGTTTTCGCCTGTTATCTGGTAACTCATTCATGTATACGAAACATAATAAGACCTACATCCGAGCCTTGTGGTGTGCCATTGCTCGTAGATTTTGATATGCTCGAGTAAATGGATTCCAAAATATATGTTTTTCTAGCAGAAAGCTTATGAAAACACAGCTATGTATCCGAAGCTTTAGTAGAAACACTAAAATTGCTACTTTCTAGTAGCAATTTTAGTCTTTAATCTCTTCTGAGAGACAACAAAAGCAAATCTATATCTGGGGACACTCTCTTCTGTAGAGTATTATTTGCCACAGACGAAATAATATAGAATTAAGCAATCTGGAGATTCAAAGAATTATAGCCGTTAAAATTCAAATCAGCTTATTTTTTGCATCTTAAACGTAAGATTTGCAACCGCAATGACATCTTATCGCAACCATTCATCCACGAACAAAAACGGGATTTCTTCATTACCAACTGTAAAAGAAACGCATACCTACGAGTTACAACAACATAATTTGCACATTGCATATCGAATAACACGAGCGCAATTTGCTTCCGTTGTGGAGTATAAATTAATTGCAATCTTGATTTTTAATCAAACAAGCACGATAGGGAGCTTCTTTTTGGTAGAAAAAGCGCCGTCCTTTGTTAACGTTTTGTTAATTTGTGTAGTATAAAAAAAAGGATATTCGGAAATATCTCTGACTCAGATCTGTTGAAATCTTATTAGTTTAGTTCTAAAGCAGACAATGGTGATTAAGGTAACAAATGTGTTTACGTCATTTTTGTGGTAAGCGGTTGGTAATAGTAATACAAATTCTGATGTGTGGGGAAAGATACTTTAGTCGTAATTTCTTCTAAATGTATTATACATTTTTGTAGCTTTGCGAATTGTATAAATTTGTTTAACGCAAATTATCATATCATCCTTGTGTAGTCATCTCTAAGAATAGAAGCTATTTAATGCAGTACACAAAGTGTTCGATGATTGTCGGAGTGCATAGATGAATTCAAGTATACAGTAAAAACTGTCCACATTTTCTGTAAACACTTTCGCGAAATTTAAAAAACAAAGTTTTGTATATTAGATAATTGGTAGTCCTAGTACAAGCTGCTGGAGCATGTAAGGGCATAAATTATTATTATTGGGAACAGGATACCGAAAGTTATGGATTAAATAGAATACAAGAAACCTATTGACCTCTAAGCTAATGCTAAGTGTGAACGCCTTCAAGATTTTCTTTCAAAGCTATATTTTGTATCCTCAACTCTGTAACCTTTTGCTTCTTGCAATCATTAAACTTTACCTAAATTTTCATTGAAATATTTTGAGCAAATTACTTTACTTTTATTCCTTTTGTTAAAAGCTTTAGCATCCATGTATTGATACAAGTTTAGTCACTCGACTTAATCAAAATAGAATACAAAACTCTTTTAAAATATAGCCTAGGACCAGTTATGGTTTACGCCATTCAGCTAAGATTAACGGTATGCATTATGTTAATATAGCATAAAAAAAGGAAAGCGTATAATATTTACAGCCAAATTAAAGCTTCATAGATGAAATTATATTGCTAAAAGTAAAATGTTAGAGTTGAATTTAAATTTAAAGCGAAATGAAGTTGAAATTGAAAAAAATTTAAATGGTAAAGTTGAAGATCGGTAGAAGGTTAAAATAATGAAACTAAAATTTAGAAAAGGAGTTTATTGAAATGTGCAATATTTCAATTTAAAAATGTACACTTTCAATTTAAAGATACCGTAAATTCTAGCTGTTGGTAAGCGGAAACTGGTCCTGGAGAGTGTGATATAAGTGTTTAATCTTGTTTTCCATGACTACTTAAGGTTCTTCCACCTTTTTAGCATTTTGTTGTGTATATCTTTAAATTTTGAATTAAAAATACAGCGAAAGAATAAAGTGGTTTCTTTCAATTTTATAATCAGTTTGAAAATATTTTAAAGTATATTAAAGTATCTTGAACTTTTGAAAAAAATCGTTAACATACTTGTCAGGACTCGTATTTGCGCAGACACTTTTAGACTCTGTTGCATACGCATGAAATTTGGAATGGATTTTTGATATTATCTCCTTGTAAGTGTGCATTAAAAAATATATTTAAAGAATACTCATATAATTAATATAAATACATCAATAGCTAATAGATAGTTAAAGATTAATTTTAATTTGTTTTGCGCCTAGAGTCAGATAAATTATTATTGACAATTAACGATCTTTAAATAGATATCGGGTTTATCGCATTTATAACGTTGATGAATGTTCCTATAGAGGTAGTTTTGTGCTTACAGACGCGTTCAGACTAATAACATTCACTATTCACAATGACGTATCAATAGATCTTATCAAATTACAAATACTGTTATGAGAAATAAATTAGCAAGCGTTTCATGCGGAATAAAAAAATGACGACATAATAAATTTCAATTATATCATGAATCCAAGGACTCGTAAAATGAAACAGGTGCATAAAAAACGCCGCGACTTATGGATTTCCAGAATAACAAGCCAAAGGCGAAAAAAACATTTAGCGAAAACAGAGAAAGAGATCGTTGACTTCTTCATCCTCGCTTGAGCGGTACATTTAAGACAACATTTATTTTGCTTCTTCTACTTGGAGCACACAAATTTGCAGTGGTAGTCGGCGTTAATTAATGTACATATATACAGGTGAATCATCTCCGCGGTCTCGGAAGATTGTACCTTTGTGAATGGAGATTTTTCAAAACGGTTTTCTTTTTATGAGATTTAGTTTTAAAATTATATTGAAATATACAGGACAGGATTTTTATAGAGTCTAATATGTATCCTATAATGGATATAAATCAAAACTTTACATCAATGTTTTCATTAATGATTCTGGGCAGGATCGATTGCGTTTGCTGATGACCTAAAAGTATCTGAAGAAATCAATTCAACCTAACAAAATTTCTCAATGCTGTACAGAGAACAAGGTACAAATTAATAGTTGGCGATGTTCCTCTTGCTAGTTCTTCCTCTGTCAGGGACCTAGGGATCTACTTTACAAAGGCACAATAGGAGGTGTCTCTATATATAGACCGTCTTCACCAAGTGCGTCGAGACCTTCCAGAGCAATTTAGAGAAAAGGTATTTACGTTAATGAATATCTTTAGCTAAACAAAGTTTATAGTATTTCGTCACAGCACCCTCCGTTTTTGAATGAAAAACTTGGCTGCATAACTTCGTGGTTAATTTACTAACGAATGGCACATTTTAGATATAGTGAAATGTTTACAAAAAAGAATATAAAAGAACTTGTCCATTATATTTTGCAAAAATATACAGATTGTCTCGTTAAAAAAACACCCTAGCGTGTAACATGTTCAAGATGTCGACCGTTTTGGGAAGCAGCGACATTCCGCAAAAATCTTAAATTATATCTATCAATGATTTGAAAAATTGAGATTGATGGGTGTAGGGAATATTGAAGAAAGTTGTCATAAATCGAAGAAGGGCATCTAAAATCCTAATAATATATGTTCCATTTATATTGTGAGCAAAGGGCGAATATGTTCCATTTACAAAGCCAAATTTGCAATGTGCGTAGCGGAAACTGAACATCTTGTGTACTCGAATAGAATTCAATGTTGTGCAGTATTTGTCTCCAATATATTTTTTATTTGAGAACTTCTTATCTAGATTGTTCAGGAAAGCCACGCTGTATATATGTATATTTTAATTAGGATAAAATAAAATGACTAGTTTTAAGCGCATAGTTTAAACGAGAATGCGACAAAAGAAAAACGAAGATTCTATTTATTTGCAAAATCACCAGTAATATTGTTAATGAATTATATCTGCGATGTGAGAATAATTAGGTACTGTAAAAAACTTATAAGGTGAGAAACGTACACCTGAATACGATAATGCTGTCTTAAGACCCGTCAACTGTAGTCCTTTACATCTCCGAGTTTAATTACGAAGTTGGCACTAAATATTTTGCGTGCACTTTAGTACGCTATCAATCCCTGTCATAAATGCGTTCTGTAATAGAGCAATAACCTTTCGTGTCCCTACGGTAACTGTTTTACGGCATCTGAGGTGTAAATTACATTTTTAATCGCAGTATACTACTTGTTTGCTATTTAGCAGGTTATTACAAACAAATGTTGCTTCGAACAATTCTCATATCAAGGAAAAGTTATTATTTCAGCGAGCCTTAAACTTCTCGTTTCATGCTGTTCAAAGGCGTAATTGTGTCTTTGTTATCGCATTTTCTTGAAGAAATTAAACACGGAAATTTCATTTAATGGAACGTTATTCAAAGGTAAAATTGTCAGTCACATTTGATGTTGTCCGTTAACCACGTCTGTTGCTCTTAGTTCATTTGATATGTTTTATATCCTTGAAGGAATACGTTATTAATTTCGTCTCTGCACAAAATTCGAAATAAACTAAAATAGTTTGCAAAGTATATATTTATGTTCTTCTTGAATGCTGTCATAGTTGTAATGTGCTAGTTATAGTTGTTTAATTTTAAAAAATAAATATATTTATATAATAGGCGGTACATCACACTCAGAAGCAATTTAAATAAGTAATACCGAACTCTGATGAAAACTTTGCAACATAAACAGTGTATGTAAGCATCGTAACTATTTATAACATTGTGCTTGTTACAAAATTGAATTTTCCATGCAGGCAGTTATGAAATCAAAATGTCATATAGCTTTATTACCTCAACGTGGAGTACAAGGAGTACCATACGCCCTCGAATATCTCAACTTGCAGATATTTTGGATAATAGAAGTGCGAGAGAAAGTTGTTATTAGATGTTGTACCAGGCGTATCTATGTATATATGTGCATGTTCCGTATTCTGGAGTAATATGATAATTTCGCATCCTGTAAAATATTCAGAACGGAATTAAATTAGGGACGCATACTAGGGATAGATGTAAAGTAACCTGACGGAACCATGTTTCACTTTTATTGTGTTTAAGATAGAAAATTGTTTGTTGTTGAATATTTTTGGGATTTTCAAGAGATAATTATCAACATAGATTTCTTGATTTAATTATTTATTTTGATGATTCTTTTAAAGGGATCTTTCTGTTGTCGACCTGATTAAATTTGAGCAACATTTATAACAGGTTATTTACTTATTACCTTACTTTTTGGATTAACTTGGATAGGGAGTAGAACAATAACACAGTTTATATGATCGTACAACAATCTTGCAAGACCATTACTGAAAATCTCATGACGGAATTGGTGCTTCCTCCAACAAAAGAAATGTTGAAAATCATTGCTAAGGATTTTTATGAAATATGGAATCTTTCTAACTACATAGGAGCGTTGGCTGGTAAACATGTTACTATTCAGGATCTTTCCAACATAAGGTTATTATTCTTCAATTACGAAAAGACATTCTTTGTAGTTTTGTTGGCTATTGTAGGCGCCTACTGTAATGTTATTGCTGTCGATATAGGGACGTACGGCAAGAACGGTCAAGGAGAAATTTCAGCAAAGCTCTTGAATGTACCAGAAAGTTCTATGATACCAAACACAAGTGCTAGTGTAGTAGGACACAGTAGTAGGACTGCACTGTGCACCAGTTTTAAATATCCTTTCATCCCAGACGTGGTGAGTTCGCGTGTAGCACCCAGATTTGGTTTTGTTTAGAGCTGTGGTAGGTCACTTAGCTTACTTATCATGCAAATATCCAACTTATCAAGGCCTTGTGTTTTTATTTTAATCATTGTAAATACAAATGGTATTAAGTGTACTACTCGTCTCTCCTCTAATTTTAAATATTTGGAATAATAGGTGATAATTGACGCTAATAATGAACAATATTCAAGCTAAGATATGACAGGTATCATGAACATATACGGCGTTTTCACCTAGTCTAGTACGTGACTGAAAGATGGTTCATTTTTGTTGTGCAGAATTTATCTTTGAATATTTTTTATTTGACATTTACGATTTTCCAATGGCCGATTTGAGGGTGTTGCACCAAGCACTGCTGTATAATGAAAATGATATGTTGGCCTCGCGTTATCATAGTATTCCTGCGTCACTTCTCTGGACGTTTCCTTTTCATATCCTCCACATATATCTTGAATGGTGTGTCTGCAATCATTCACAACTACTTTCCGAACAGCAACGATATGTTCTGGTGTAATACCGACTAATGGTTATCAGTTAATGTTAGGTCATCTTTGAAACGTTTAAATCAGTTGTAAGTACAGATACGCTCTAACAATGTTGCAGACATTGAGCGCGCTATATATAGCATTACCTATAGGTAAAAGTGGTCTCTTTACC
Source organism: Oryctes borbonicus (assembly GCA_902654985.2). Classification (NCBI taxonomy): domain Eukaryota; kingdom Metazoa; phylum Arthropoda; class Insecta; order Coleoptera; family Scarabaeidae; genus Oryctes; species Oryctes borbonicus. Next base: position 5,812,038 of record LR736876.1, read on the forward strand.
GCTACTCGTCCTAAAATAGTGACTGGTGAGTGGCATTGTTTAAATATGTTTGCCATTAACTAATAAATTTATTGAACGTTTACAAAATTGGTCTTTGGTGCAATACTTGCGTTAAAAAAGACAACGCAAACGTTCTGCATTTAGTAAATTTATTTTTCGACAAAATCTTTTTATAGCTCTATACGCTTAGTCTAGCGATGTTCTAACTTTTTTAAGTTATTCAAATACGTAGTAGGATTTGTCGCATTCTACAAATTATGTCTCTGCTTCGGTAATGACCTTTTCATTTCACGTAAACCGCGTTTCGCCAAACCATTTTTTCAAGTTTGCAAAAAGATACTCACAAGTGTCCAAATTTGACGAATATGGTGGATGGTGCACCAGTTCGTACTGTAACGGGACTAGTTTCGCCGTCGAAATTGCCGATGAGTGGGGAACGTAATCATGATGGCACAGATTTTTTCTTCGCTAGTTCAGAGTCAAATGGTCGAACAAATTATCACAGTACTATTCTGTGATTGTCTTTCCCTTCTCCAAATAATCAATTGAGATTATGCCATGAGAATCCCAAAAAAATGCCGCTTTTCCGGATGATGGAATGGTCTTCGCCTTCTTCGGATGCACGTTTGGTGGGAAAAAACCTATTTTGCCGAACGACATTTTTAAACTGCTAGTATACATGATTATGTTCGGAAGTTGAATGCTACGAGGAAACAGAATTAAGTTATTTTTTGCTTTTAAATGGGTATTGCAGATTTTGTTACAAAGCGCCATCTGCGCCATCTCCGAATTAAGTATTAATTTCAATTTTCTTTCTTTTCCTTACAATACAAAACTTTTTAAAACAGCAAACTTATCATTAACAATTCTCGAAAAATCTTTTTAGAAGGTACACGGTACTCCATTTATGAATATATTTTGTGGAACTTCTCATACTCGTTGTGTTGAAAAAAAATAAATAAATACTTCTGTTACCTTAAAAAAGCTTGCAATTACATGTAGTATTCTCCACGTATAATAACGTTTAAACGCTATTCCATTAAATTTTCATTGCATATCAATAGGAATTGTTTCTATAGTGCTCTTCATAGGTATTAATAATAATAGAATCTTGCTGCTTACCGAAGGAATTATAGCCTATTCAATGTGATAATTAATGAATATCCTGATCCATCGTAGGGTTACATTACATACATTTTCCTTGCAACTTACTTAAAGAACGAGTACGTCTCTATTATTACAAAAGCTGCTTTTAAAGAATTCAAAATTGTTTCTCCATTAAGTCTTAAGCAATAGCGCATTAACACTTTTTGAATTTGCGAGATACAGGAATATAAAACAACATGAATGCATAAATATCGTCTAAATGGTTTTCATCTTTTCCTACTTACATCACTACGAGAGAGATAAATCGATGCTAAAGTAACGTAGCGTTCGTCTTTTGTATGAGCATGCGTTGCTCATAGCTGTTAAATGTTATGAGCCGCATGTGTTTTGAAGATATGTTGCATAAATTACATTAATTAACGCGACGCTTTGGGTAAATAAATCACGTTTTTTGTAAATATCAGAAATTTCCGTAAACCAGAATGAGAAATTACGGTTACGTAATTAAATAATATTTGCAGCATATATAAAGTTATTTTGCTACTATTTTATTTATTTAACAATATACACATACGGTTGTAATTCGTATAGAAAGAAGAATGCCTTCACACCCATGCACATTTGCCATTTTTGTGGTGGGATCAAATTTTGCAAAACCCATCTTTTCCGTTCCTAAATGTTCGCGGAAAATCGAATGTATTGTAGTCTTCGATATGTTTAAGAACACCTCTATCTTACGAGAAGTCACATGGCGATCTTGTTCAATCACGTTGTACACAGCATCGATGGCCTTTTCGAACTATAACCGATTTTGGTCGACCTTCATGAAATTCATTACTGACGGAAGCAGGACCAGGACGAATTTCTGCAAACCAGTTATAAACAATCTTGTAATCTGATGGTGCTGCATTACCAAAGATGGAACGAAGCAATTCGATGCATTGTTGTTGTGCAATTATAGCGCCACCTACTGTTGGTTGTAAACACTTAAAACGCTGGCCTCGTAGTTACAGAAGCGTGCTTTACAGTGAATGTTTCTAGCACTACCATGCCACCAGTCGATGTACAAGCCTCTTCCATTTTTTCAGCTGTTTCAATAAGTAATCAGCAGATCAACAATTGCACAATTAAGTTTTATGTAATTTCCAGTTTCAAAAGATTTTTGTCGTATCATTTCTGAGTCTTAGAGTTAGAAAATTTCACAAAACATGTTCTTAAAGGCAAAGAGGCAAACATATAAATTCGTTGTGAGCCTGTATAGCATGTACTCTGGACATGTAGCATCCAAACTATGAAAAGCGGTTTCTAAAATGTAGAATAGGAAAGGTTCTTATCTCAATTAAAATTGTTGCACAGATAATTATTCGCATGGAAAATGTCATAATTTCATGAATCCTTTACATAACATAACATAAGAAGAATGTACCTTGTCTTCCCTTCATCCATCATTTTATATAAGGACACCGCATTTATTTATGATAATTATTGTATTCATGTAGACGTAGACATCGCAGCCATTTGTATTATGTTTCCTAGAACGGCATATTGAACAACTCAGCAGAATTACTCCTGTGAAGACGTTCCTATTCCTCGAAGACGGGAGGAAAAATCCAGTAAACTTTTTAATTTTCACCGACCATTACGTTTTAATATCCTTATGCAATATGTTTTTGTCGCCGTTTCAAGAGGTATGTTTATCGCATTTAATTGTACTTCTGAGCTTAATTGTGCCGAGCATTATATTTGTAAGTACATCTGGGTATGTTTTAATTGTTCTTGATACTCCGAAGACAACGTAGGCAAGGGAAAGGATAATTTTACGCTCCACAAATCGCACAAACTGTAACAACGGTCGACCGTAGGAGACGAACTCCACGACTCGAAGCCATTTGTAAATATTTATAAAAGCTTAATCACAAGTTACACGATAATAAATTTATAATTATCGCCGTTATTAAGGGGGTTTTACAGCATCACCGTAATTACGAAACGATGGCCGCGATGGTTTCGAATTTCTGATGTTTGTTCGTCTTTTTCCCTTTCGCAGAATGCCGAACAAGATGCACGAGAGGAATAAAATCATGGCGAACGAAACTGGTATAATTTACACCTTATCTGCTTATGAAATCTGTATCACGTATGTACGTGCACAGATGTACACACGTTGAAATAAATCAAATATTAAAAAATAAGATTTATCTGAGGTGTTTACGCCATTTCTTTAAAGTGTTAATTGCAGGCTATGCACTCTGGTAATAGAATTCAGAATCATTCAGGTGTAAGTTATTCTCATCTTAGGACTTATAAGTATATAACTGGAGGCAAAGCATCCAATTTTTTTTGTGATTTTAAAATTCATTATTAAAATGCGTTGAAACTAATGTCCACAAAGTCATTTAGTACACCCGAGACAAGTTCCAGGCAGACATTTTGTATAGCAACAACCTTCTTAGAGCCTTTAAAGAAGTAGAGGTAGAAGGATAGCTATTGTATTTAGTTGTATAAGGTGAGAGAAGTGATACGAACATCTTGAAGACCAATAACCTGCACGAACTGAATATTATAGAATAGATTTAAATCAAAGCTTTGAATGTTTTTGCTGGATAGCTGCACAATGCTTGAGAATTGATTCGATCTGTGTGGAAATATGTAATGCCATGGAAACTATTAGGAGAGGCAACAAACACTGCATTATATTAAGAAAAAGCGCAGGATATATAAGTGTTCTGCTTTAATTATCTACCTGCTTTATCTATCTCCTTTATCTGTATGTTAAATGAATAAACGTACTGTCATTAGTTGGAAGTAATTATTTTATTTATTTTTCTACAAGCTTTTTCGTACAACTATAACATATACATTACCATTTGAAAAAAAAAATAACGGGAATTGTTTTTCTCTAATACATTTGCTGCTCACTCACTTTATATGTATTTCAGTGTAAAATGACTTTCTTAGAAAGAGACACATTTCACAAAAGATTGTAGTATTTTATCAAATTTTCACACTAAATCAACGTGTAATTATTAGTCTTGGGCATTAGCCAATTTAAACCTAAATCGAAAAGAACTACGTGAAAAGATAATTTAGGCTTTAGCGGTATTAATCGTAGTACTTTGCGAAAAGTAAATGCTAAAAATGTTACCGCTACACTTTCAAAAAAAAAGGAAAAAATCCACTACTGAAAGTTTTTAACAAACAATATAGTGACTGATTTGGCCACGAACCGCGCTGAAGTAATCACTACGCCGAGGAAACTGAATTTCTGGATGCTTAGGTGCGAATTTATGAGATTTATTTTGCTTTTGTATTAACTCCTACCATATAAGTGATTTATTAGTACAAAAAACGGTATTCTAAAATATGCTACGTATAAGAAGTAATGTATAAACTTAAGTAAGATTAGTCGTCAAATATGTAAAAGAGAACACCGAATACGTGTTTTAATTTGTTAATTTAGAGCTTGTTCTAAGTGTACATTTGGACGCGCGCAGTATTAACCACCACCAAAACAAAAATGCATTTCCTTTTTGCTACATATTTTATTACGCTGCATTTAATAGGATGAACTGATTATAATTTTCTCTCGTCCGTTTTGAATCTACATTATTTTCATGATTTATATCTAATTATATAAAAAGTTTTGTAGTGATATTTCCCTTGATTCAAGTTACACCGTCTATCATGCCAATGTTCTGTGAAAGTTCATTATAATGGAATTTAAATCGATAAAATAGTTCAAGGAGTTTTTTGCGAAGAAGAGCAATCAGATAAATTACGTAATAGTAATTATAGTGAGAGTATTAACATGGGGACATTACAGCTAAATAATAGTCTTCGGTGTGTCGATTCACATCATAATAAAAAAAGTTTGCGTAGGTGTGGGTATTATTTCTATTCTTATTCGCGTGTGAATGCTAAAGCATGGATATTTTTCAGCAACTAATTATGCCCAAATTCGATATCTTTTGACGGCAAAAACAAAGATGATGGGCAATTCCGGCTGAGCTCATCATCCATTATTCGATATATCCCACTAAAGTTTAAAGACCTTTCTAAGTCAAGAACTATAATCTTGTTAGACATTAATAACATTTAGTGGCTATTTTAATAACAGCAGGTTATTTTTAAATTTCAATCTCAAATTTGGCTCTGAACGTTGTTTATTGCTGGTGATATTGATGGATCATGTATTGATAATCTTTCTATAGCTACGAACCTTTTCCAGAAATAACCTTCTATCTGAACATCTACCAATGTTCGACAATTGTCAACACTTTGTTCTACAATTGTACTTTAAATTGAAATTCCAAAAATATACGACTTTTGCAGGCGAAAGAATTTTATCAAGTAATCCTGGAAAACGAAATTGAATACTTATCTGTTACCTTTGTTGGTAATCTATTGTTAATGCCTAGGCGAATAACTGTTATTTTGTTTAATGGTTAGAGGTTAGAGGTACTTCAAAAAAATTATTGCGAGAAATTATTTCCCTCGGTATTGTCTAGAAAAATCACAACTGAATTAAGAAAGACAAAGTTGAACCATCTTAATTAAAGGAATATGTGCTAGCGATCCGAGAATCGTAACCGAACGAAGCTGAAAGAAACTTGGTAATCTTTCAGAAAGAAAATCCTAATGGTCTGGTGTTGTCCAGAGAGTAAAAATAAAACCAAACTCGGATTTCACAAGCTATTTAATATTATAAATATGCTCCTATTAACTTGTTAAGTTATCCGTTATTCCATAAATCTTTGTTGACCAACTACAATATGATTCTGGACCAATGGGTAAAGGTGTGAGTACATTGCGCATTTGAATCCCTTTGCGATGTTGTTGAAGATAGAAATTGGCCTGTAGTTTCGGACATTATCAGGTTGGCCACTCTTTCCGTACCATGAAGCAGTGAGAAGAGTAGTGGTAACTATAATCCTACAGTCACGAATTACAATGCTAGGAATGCTAAATGGGCAAGCAGTCGTTTTATTTTTCAGTTCTTTAATGGCTTTATCAACCACGTCATCGTTACTACATAGGACTTTGAGTAGTAGTGCCATCATTAATAGCATATACGGAGCTAAAATAGGTTGCCAAACCACTAACAATATTTTGTGGATTGTCGTAAGTTATATCTTCACAATACATAGAACCAGGTATTCGAAATCTTCTATTTTTGCTACTTACAGAAGACCGACATTTTTGAGGATCGTCCATGATATTCTACTTAAACCATAACTTATGAATTTCTACATTAACACCGTCTTCAAGAAAGAAATCACAATTGGAATGCCATCGCTAACTTAGAGTTTAAGTTTTGTCACGTATCGCAATCTTTTATAATTTCATTCTACCTAACGGTTAACACGGTTTTCGCTTTTTTCTAATTATCGTCCCAAGACACGAATATTTGAAATTTTGCCATTTACTTAAGGTAAAATATCCGAAGGGTATTAAGGAATACCTGGCGGTTACAATCTTGCATGGCGTTTTAGCCGAGATGTATTTTACCATGTTTACGCTAGAAGTACAGTTAATTTATTTAAATTATCTGGTTTGCATTAGTTGTGCTAATGCTCCTAAAGGTACGAGCAACGACAACTTTTTGCTTGTAAATTAGACGACTAATAGACGGTTTCAATTTACATTCTACGTATTTCTAGGATAATAAAGGAGAGGAATAATATGCATCTTAAATAACATCTGCTTAGTTACTTAAATACCATATATGTAATGGTCAATCTCACTATTTAACTCTTATTTTTATGGTACAATTACGACGATGTTTGAATGCTTCTTAAAAAGTTATCGCAAACAGCCGTTGGCTTTAAAAATAAACTACGCCTTCGTTGGTTGAGTCACATTTTACAGATATACACAGCTCCGGTCGCAGTTAGGAATCGTTCAGTAGGATGGATCAAGATATAGTCGTAGGTGTCCTGATACCTTGAGAACGTGAGTTTCTCTGGAAAAAAAAAACCTTCACATATATCATTGTTTTGCGTACGAAAGCAAAAAAGGACGCCAACGCGCTGTTGACTTTGTTGAGAGTTTTATTTGTGTAATTCCAGTTAATTTATTGTAGGATGGAAAAAAGTAAAAGTGCTGGAGTATGATCATATAAATACTTTTTAAAGGTAAAATCCACTTAGGTTCGACAAGTATAGATATCAGAAGTTTATTTATATACTTTTTAGATGGATAGGATGTTTCAAAATTTACGCATAAGCCTCAGATACCCCTATTTTTGTGTGCTCCCTAAAACAGAGCACCCAAAAGGAAAACTGCTATCGAGGCTTGGCCGGTCTATAGCAAACGATTAAATGCGTTGGGGTTGACGGAGGGCATTTTCGACAGATGTTGCAATTTGCAATACATTAACTTTAGTAAGTTTTCGTGACCATTAAAAGACGTTCTTTAGTTTTTGTTGTAAATCTAAATTACATTTTGACCTTTTCCAGTTTCAGTGAAAAGCTTGCAACAATCTGCTAACTAAAGGTAAACTATTTCATTGTGAATAAAAGTGTGATTTAACATGTTATTGTATTGTCAAGGCATCTCTGTGAAAATAAATAAAAGAGGACGAATAGGTGAAGGTTGACTATATATGTTGTTTTTTATAATTCTAAAGAACTGTACTATGTTAATTGTTATATCAGTTTACGATTTATGCATACACACATACTCCATAAGAGTTAGTAACGAAATGAAAATAATTATGTTTGGTTGATTACTAAGTGAAATGTGTAATTGTAACTGATTATCGATATCGTACAAGATGCAACAAAGAGATGTTATTGTTATATACGACTTCGAATTAGGAAGGACGACGGTATTTTAAATTACTACTTTTAGAACCAATCAGAAAATGCGCTTGTTAATTTATTCCATCTCTCTGAGGATTTCATCTCTTGCACTTAATTATTGCTTTCCTCTGGCAAAAATCTATTATCTTTTCTAGCGCTTGTTCTTAACTTTTATAACTTCCAATGAACATAAAATTTATTACCCAATATAAAATTACACAGCAACCAACCTTTGTCATTAATGACTGTAATTAATGGTTTATGAAAGGGTCGGAACGTTCACTGTTTATGTTTACTCCTGTTTGCTGCATTAGTAAATAGTAGTTAGAAAATAAAAGGTTGGGCAATCATAACACCCATTTGTGTATTTATTTCGTAAGTTATTTCCTATTACTTGTAGTTAATGGTTTGAAGAAGTACAAAGCTGCGATCGATAACTAATCCCATACGTTAATTATACCTAGGAACGGTATTATTATAACGTTGTTACCTGAAAATTAATAATTTCGGTTTGTCAGTGGAAAGCATTGAACATGATAAAGGGAAAACAAGAGCGTTTAATAAGGAACAATGCAGCAATAACAGCAATGGGAGAGCATTTGAGTTTATTATGCTGAACAGAGTGCCATTTAATTTTTGATTAACTTCACCTATTTGCCTTAATTGCCTTAAGCAATTATATAAAACAAGATTGCCGATTTGAATGAAATTAGGCAGTGCTGGATAAGGGAATTTTACTGGATCACCAAAGCTACTTGCTTTGAATTCTAAATAGCTCTAACGATTACAGTTTTATTCTTTAACAAAGATCAGAGAATATTTTGATGCATCGAGTTTGGTAGCTCAAACCAATAAAATTGTCTTTATTGAGATAATCTCTAATGATGTCTCTAGATTTTAATCAGCTCAAAGATCTAAATGCAGTGCCGACTTCATCCTTTCGTACCTTCGATGGAAGTACATATTTGTAAATGTGTTTATTTTAGTTTTTGACGTCTAACAAAAATAAAAATGTAGTATATACAATGTATTCACTGAGGGATGGAATAGAACACTATCTCAGGAATGAACGATGATTTTAGGGCCTTCAGAACTTTGTTATAAATGTTCATTCATTCACATATTCTTTGTTAAAAAAAAATTAATGTATTCCGTTTTTATTTCCAATATTAGGCTATTCGTGTCGCGAATGAGCTAGTCACACGTTTGACAATACCTCTACTGCCCATATTTTCATTGTAAATAACAGTTCCTCAAAATTACAAACAACTTGTACCCCCAAAGATTAATAAAAACTGTTATGTAAGTCAGATCACATTGAAATAACAATATATTTTAATAGAAAACTATCATGAGTAGTGTTATTAAACATGCGAACGGCGATGTATGAAGAAGCTAAGCGACGATTGTCCTCGAGGCATTTTCGATAGTTTCACAAAATTCCAGCAGTAGATATCGTTTCATTCACGTTTATAATATCTTTACTGGAGACTTCTTGGTTTATTCCGTCGACGAGTGTATACTTCACCAACACTTACACTTGACCTTTGGCAAGGAAGGAGACGCAAATCCGTCCTTTGCATTGTACTATTGTTAGAACGCTTAGGAGAAGTCGGGTATTTTAAAACTCCTATTCACGTCGACACTCTCGCTTTTCTAATCATATTTTGCAATCCTTGTCATATCTACAGTCACGATTGGCTGTGCTTTTATAAATATAAAACAAATAAATGGTGTGGAATTTAGGAATTCAGGTGAAAGGTCAGATGTCGCTGTATAATGTTGGTTAGATGTTCTTTTATTTAGCTCTTCTTTAAAAGAATGCTGCAATATAACAATGTGCAGCTATGGGTGCGTTCTTATAATTTAGCTAAGAGTCTATCTCCGTTAATATTAGTCCTGCAAAATAGTTGAGATTAGTAAAATCGTAGCGTTCGTCTTGAAGCCAATAATATTGAGAAATATTACATCTACTATTTGTATCCAATGAAAAAAAGTAGAATGCTTTCATTGCAATATAAAGAATATAGAAAAGAATATATGTAAGTACACTTAATTTGGTTTCTATCAAAAATACAGCCGCCTGTGCAAGGTGCAAGTACGGTGAAACATACTGTGAGGGTATATAAGCAATTGTTGCCCATACAAAGTAACGCAATTTTATATGAAAAACTAAAATGTAATTTTAATAATTAAGCCGTCCTTGGATTTTTACCAAATTTAATTCGCTGTGATTAATATGTATGTATGTAGATACGTTAACTACATGCAAATATATGTAAATTTACAACACTAAATTGCCTTTAATTTGCAGGCAAAACAGAGAAAATATCTTGCTTTTAAATAATAGCTCCCAAAGAAATTTGTGCATTACAACCGCGCTTATGCTTATTATAACAAAGGCCTCTACTGTCATTACTAGTACCATCACTATTAACGACCTCAACTTGAAATCCTTTACGTGTAAATTATGTAAAAATTAACTCTACCCTTGATATTAATTTATTAAATAAGTATTGTGGAAGGGCGATGCTGGTTCAGCGGTGTTCAACCATGCGTAAAACGCAATGCGATGGACTGCTGGACGAAGAATTCAACGATCTTCTTATTGCATGCACATGCACATATGTACACACACACACACACATACACTTTGTAGCATAACAAGTTAACATATTTATTGTTCGCAAAATGCACACTGAACCATGATATTTCATACTTATCGTGGTGGCATTTCACTTCATACTTTGGTGATACGACTTGTGAAGGAAGGTAGCACGCGGAATGTCAGGCTCTGTTAGTTATTTGTTGATAGCAACGCATTCCGGGGATTTAAGAGAAATGAGATGGAACCGTTCTTAGCCCTACGTTAAAAAGATAAGGCGTGACGTTGGAATTTTATGCAATTAATACGTGGAAGAGATAAACGGCACGCAACATAAAAATATGTGCCGAAAAAGGAACAAAATTGTTACTACAAAGCATGCATCAGATTAGATTGTATTTGAATGCAGGTTTTATTTAGCAATGTATGACTTGATGGCCACATGGAATTTATTCTATTGGTTAAGAGTTGTCCCAATAAGAACGCCGGATTTCATACGATGAATAAAGCATTCTATTTTCATTCATCGCTATTGAGCTATGAAGGACAATTTCTGAAGTATGTTTCCCATGACTTCCTCTTCAATTAGTTACTCTTCGATGGGATTTGCCATAAATGTTGTCAATTTAGTCGATGACTCCCACAATCTTTCCTGGCCTTTGATGTTTTCTGGCGTTCCTTTTCGTAAGTTTTTACTTTAGCACAGCGAGTATTTGCAACTTACCTTGCAATTTAATAGAAGCCACTAACTTCGGTTTCAATATTTTTGCTTTTTTTCAAAAGTTCCATAAAGACATCCTTTTCTATTTAAGACAACATACATCATACATTATTTTACATTATCAAGAATACTTATTTGCTAATGTACATTGATTTTACGCTTGTATTTTTTTTTTCGGCTTTCTACCAACATTATACAGGGTGCGGCAGAAACACCTGACGGTTTTTTACATAAAAGAATACCCTAGGGGAAAGTGTAAAGATTTGTTTATTCGCAAAGATACATTGTAATTGTTAGGGAGAATTAATGTGCATCACTATTTCTTGAAAATAAAATTTGGTAAGTGTCTGCCATGCTGAATAACACACTCCCGTAGTCCGTCCGGAAAAGATAACTCTCCGAAACATATCTTGTGGAATCCCCTGAATGCACTCACGAATGCGATCTTTTAACTCATTGATAGTGGCAGGACGTTGCTCATAAACCTTCTGTTTCAAATAACCCCTCAAAAAATAATCTGGTGGTGTCAGATCGGGCGACCGAGTACGGCAATTGACGTCCCCAAACCGAGAAATGACTTTGCCCGGAAACATTTCTCTTACCACTCCCATGGAAACACGTGCAGTGTGAGCCGTTGCTCCATCTTGTTGCTCCATAATGTCCTCAGAATGTCCTCGTCACCTTGCAGAAGTTCCAGGAACTCGTTGCAAAATCGAAGACGCGTCATCGTGTTCCCATCAGTAAGCTGATGGACAACTTTGATCTTACACGCTTGGTAGTGAAGATCTTTGTGAAGGATTCGGCGAATACTGGTATCTGCCAACCCAAGTGAGGACTACGCAAGATGGCGTTCCGTACACGATTCACATTTTTCGGCGTACGTATCGAACGAGGACGTCCTGTAGGTTTGCTGCCCTTTACAGTTCCCTCTTGACGCCGTTTCAATACCCATAGAAATAGAGCATTGCGAGTAGGGGCATCACGTCGACCGAACTTGCGTCGAAAATTGCGTTGTGCAGCCGTGATAGACTCTGTCTTTATAAACTCTTCTATCGCCGCAATGCGGTGTTGCACGGACCAGCGGTCCATTTCAACTAAACTGCACAGGACAGAAACCGTAACGACGTACAGTATTGTACTGGCGCGTGATGACCGTTCGAAGAATAACCATTGAAAAACTGTCAGGTGTTTCTGGCGCACCCTGTATATTTAACAAAGCTGGTTGGGTCAACCATTTTTTGATGGGTTAACCAATGTTTTCTCTCAGTGTATGCACATCTAACTATGGCGTTGCTTTTACAAGAACAGCAAATACTGGTCATTATCTTTAAAAAATTCCATGAAGGCAGATCGTGTATAATTTGCATTAAAACAAAAAAAAGTCAATACCATTTCTCGCAATTATATTATTAAGAATGGAACGGATTTCTTGTTACAAACTTGACAATCTTAGAAGATTACTTAATACTCATCCAATGCTTTAAATAATAATTATTGTTGCAATGTTGCACCATTCGAAGTGGTGCGGCAATTATTGCATTTTAAAAGTATTCGTCATTACGCACTGGAAAGTTCCCCATTCGACCTTACTCAGAACATTGTTTCAAGAGACGCTGATTTAAACTTTGTGGTTAATAATACGTAACCGAACATGTAATGGCATCTTCGTAGGCGTATATTTGTATTGCATTGCCCATCTAATACAAATTGATTTTATGTCTTCGAGGAAGGACACGTTAGGTAAGCTCGTTTTTATTTAAACATTTCTATTGATTTACTTCGATAATAGAAGTGAAACCGTGGACGTGCCACATGATATATTCACATCAGCAACAAGAAGAACAATAGTCCGTAGAGAAGGCGATATCTGATTTAAGAGTTTAGTTTAAGAGCTACATAGGTAATAAAACATTGAATCCAGGAAAGTTTTTGTCTCGTACGTGTATCTGAATTCCTGGTTTTGCTATTTGAAAATGCTTGTGTCAGCAGTGCAGAAGTATATATTACCTCTGGGGGAATGTAGTATGGGCGGTATTAAAGCATTGCTGCAAAATTTAGATATTCACTGTTACTGGCATAATGCTTCTTTGTATAAGGTAAAGCGGGGTAATTGTGAACATGGGGTATTTATAAACAGCCATTAACTACTTCCATGTAGTAATTCTTTTGTGATGTGGTTGGTGCTACCATTACTGCAACACTATTGCAGAGTTAACGGATCAGTAAACATTAGAAAATAGCTGTTAGTATGACCTTAGACGCAAATAAATTTTTGATTTAAGTACTAATTCAGTAATATGAGAAATTGTATGTTTGATTTCGGTTTTCTAAAACGAATTGCCACGAGGCATGCAATGTTCGAATGACCTCAGCACGAAACAACTCCTTTATTACAAAAGCCTTTCACGAAGCAATTTAAAATCCGCTTAAAAATAATAATAGAGTCGATACAATAACTTAACGTGGAAGTAGCCTTTGCGTTTTTGAATCGATCTTAATTAAGCAAAAGAATCGTATTAAAGTACGTACTTATTGTTAATACCACTTATTCAACTATACGGCACCACGTACATACGTAACTATTTTAACCAATATATTAAATTATTTCCTGCTGATATTTTTTTCAGCAAACATAGCAGCTAGGCTACACGCATGATACGAATGGAAGGAGGCTGATTTTACATTCACTGCAACAATTCTTCACGGATCTGCATGTTCTAGCATTCACGCCGAGAGAAAGAAGCTTGTTTAATCAGATTACGAAGTGGGTTCGTATTATTTCAACTATGGCGCTCAAACAAGAATAAAATTAATGCCTCAGCAGTCCGTCCTGAATGCGGAAGATCGGATTTTTTTGTTTCTACGCTAGTTGAATACGTATACACGTGCTCGTGTGTTGCTTTTCTATTTGCGTTTACGAGAATGTGACAACAAATTATTACTACCACCGGTTGAGCGTTCTCCGCCGAATGAACGCCATCTCTCCGTTATTTTAAAATATTTTATTTTAAAATAGAAATATAGGATACCTCTTCAGAATATTTTTTTTAATGTGTACTACGACTACTTTCGGTTTTATGCCATTGTCAGCTAGAACTTAAAGTACTGTGCCTAGATCAATGTAATATTAAGTATATAATGTCAATCAATTCAGAAATTGAATGTGTAAAACCATAGATTAATCTTACAATTATTTATGAATGCTAAGATTTTCTTGAATGTTGCCAAGTATTTAAGCCCGCCACAGATACACATTCTTTGTAACAGGAACGGGTAAAATTGCACCGGAAAGATCGAAGAAAAGATTTCTTCACATACTACACGTGTTTCAACAGCAGCTTTTAGATTGTCTTAATAGTAGCCTTAGAAGGTAACATATGCATTATTTTTTATCGCGATCAGTATATTCTGCAGATTTAGTCTTCCTATACAATTTAATACAATCAGTTACAAATTCTTTAATGTAATACCTTAAATCAGTCATAGTAATATTATTTATAGGCCGTATCTGGAAGCATTGAACGCTTTTTCCTGTGTATGACCCACACCTTGACGGTTTTGCAGGAGTTCGTTCTCAGCGGACGGTGAAAATCAAGACACGCAGGAAGAACGACGTTTTTCATCCATACACTGACAGTTTTCGGTTATTATTTTCCTGCTGGGAAGAACGTGTGCCTTTGGCAAGCTTTATGAGTATTATTTGATTCACAGCTTACTTTTTCTCAGCATGCAGCAACGACTTGCTTGTCAGCATTCACATTGTTAGGTTTTTCCATAATATATTCTTTATTATGTAGCCCGACTACGTTCGCAGTGGAAGTGCGAGTGTACGTTATATGTACGTATATGTTTATTGTAAGCTCATATTTCGAAGAAATGTTAGTAATTTCCTTCCTCATAGCGATTTGCATCATTTGCATCTTTAGCTATTAGTAAAATCACTGTTGACCAATACAATACTTATTATATTTCTTCAAAACACTGCACGGTTATTGGTTGTACGAATAGAAAAACGCAATTTACAGTTGTTAAGAATAGGTCTCCATATCCTACTTAAACTTTATTAATAACCCATGTCAGGTATTGCATGTACCTTGAATGCATACTTATAAATCGTAAGTAAGATTTGTTAGATGAAAAGCTAGAAACAATGTTCTTATTACCATACTATGGTTATCGACTCGTCTGTAAATTTTTCTCATTTTGTTAGTTACAAGAACCTCTCATCGATGCACTTCAATAACTCAGCAATGATACTATATATAAGGACATAATTTGCATCCGCATGTTATCTTGTTGCTGCAGTGGGCTTTGTCTTCCTTATAGCTAACATTTATTCACAGTAATGTATTAAACTTTATTTTTGTGACTGTTATTCCTTCAAGTATTTATTTAGAGAATGTGCTTTGGGGAATAACACAGCTAGCTAATAGACTTTAGGACAATATAATCAAAATTATTTAAATTTTTGAATTATCGACTTAAATGAACCTTCATTCTCAGATGTCAGCTTCATTTTTGTGTAAAATCTTTTTGGTAGGGCCTACATGCAGGCGTACTGTGAAACTTGTATGTATTAGCTGCTTTTAGTTATTACAAATCAAAGAAGTAGATTTATCCATTCACGTTAATATTTATTATATATGCATAAAGATTAGGTTGTAAAAAACATAATAGTAGTAATAATAATAATAATCTTCGCAATAATTGTCAGGAGATAGTCTATCACCACGGAAGACCATTAGGAAAGAAACCCAACGGAAAGGATAGGTTTATAAGATAGGACAGAGATAGAGTTTCATAGACTTCACAAAAAAAGAAGGAATTCCATCAGGCCCATAGAATCTCTTGTTCTTCAAGATATTGAAAATCAATAGAAATTCTTCTTCCGAGTACTCCAACAATACCATAGATTTGATGTTATGGTATATGAGATTTGGAATATTAATGTTAGGTACACGAGCTGCAGTCTGATGAGGTACCCACGCAAAAAAGGTGTTGAAAATAGAGACGATTAGTTACAGAGCCAGCATCAGTCTCGGATCGCGTAATATCCCGTGCCCTAAGATGAAGAGTTTTTCTCTGTCAATAACTTTTATAACTAGCTTAGTAATAATTTAGTTATGCAATTTTACTAACATTTGTGAACACCATTTAACTCTAGAATGAGCCTTAGTTTGGTACATGGAATTGCTAGGAGAACGTGGTTATTACACTCAACACTTGTCGGCGACTTTTAGACGGATCCTGTACAAAAATTGTGAACGTTCGATCTACTAACTAGAAACTAAGCCCTAATTGTCTGCAGTTCGCGTTCCTTCTTCATCTATTCGCAATGAGCTGATATTCTCGGAACACAGACTGATAAAGTGGAATTCAAAATAGACGAAAGGACTAACAACGCGTGTAATTACGGCCGGTGGTTAACAAGGGACGGGAACAGAGGAGCATCCGACTGCTGGTGCAATATACACACACCACGTGTAGCAAAATATGTGATGAATGCCTCTGCGCCCAGATAATGGCCTATAGCGTGCTGATTGATATATGCATACGCCGCGCATACATAAGTCTACCGACCGTCGCGTCCTCAAAAATGGAATTGCGACTCTTGCCTAGTAATGACTAAGTAAGGACGTGCGAACTGAAGATCTCGGTCGATCATTCATCCTAGGAGTAAGTTTCTCAAACTAACGAACGAAATTACCTGCAAGCGAACACTTTATAAATCATTTTGTTAACGTTTGCCCTCTCTTCCTGGTAATGTTAGTAATTGAGAGGCGGTAAGATTTTTCTTTCTATTGTAGGGTCACAGAACCATTCGCTATGTAACTCTAGTCTCGTTAATAGCAATGTGTTGGGTATAATCTATTATTATCAAGGGAACAAAGTGTTTATAAACATAAGATACCCGGAAACTTAGTAATAGATGGTTGATATGTTTAGTGTCAGTGATAAATATAAGCCACAGGAACCAAGATAATTTCGTAGATTTCGTAGATAGATAATTTACTGTCTCTTTGAACAACAATCCTTGCTTAAAACGAAGAGAAGGTTGTTAATGTTTTCGGAATTGTAAAGCAAAATTTAGCATTTATGGTTTTATTATGCTTAAGAAAAAATCCATGATATAGAATTTATGCAAAAGAAGACATTTTATGTGCGGACTATTCACATATTCTACAGAAGACGATTTTGAAGTGGATTGGAATTTTGCTCTTACGCAACAGTGAAGACTCTATAGAATCTAGTTGCATATGTTCTCCATGTTTATTTCGTTTTTCTCGATAAATGCATTTAAATTCACTTCCTTTTATTCCGTGTTTACTCGAGGATATTTTAATTTATTACCAATTAATTCAATTAAACCTGAAATGTACTTGTCTGCTATATGAACTAATACTGTTACGATAAATCATGCGATTCTTTGCTTTGGTCGTGCTATTAAATGTTCCATATAATATAATTCATGTAACACCAACAACTGCATGATTCTTACCGTAAATTGTGCGCAACGTTGACGTATTGTAATAGGTTACTCCCCCGAGAATGAATTTTTAACGGATTTTTAACGGATGTTGAAAGTGATTCGTTTTTTAATGTGAAATCATAATTTAATTTAGAATCAGGACGATGTAAATAAATATTGACCGAAGTACATTAATACAAAATTTGAATTGTGAAGTGGGAATTAGATTTGTTCAAGCTCTACATGAAATTTGATAAAATTATAATTATTCCAATTCAAAAAACCTGATTTATATGTATAAGACACGCCTGGATAAGAGTATCTAATAAACATACTCTCATGGCACGTTTTTTCAAACTAATTCGGATATCTACGCCAAATATATCAAGCGCCGCTACCTTCCACATAGATACAGTGATGAGCCGCAGACGGCGAAACGCGCTTGTGTGTGGTGGATAGGTGGTGGCTTAAGTTTGTTTACAGTTTGTATGGTCATTAAAGAGTTATACCACAATAGTACATATAATGATTTCCTTTTTATTACTTTTACATTTGAAAATTAAATTCGAAATTGTTGTAACTATATTTATTTGATTCTTAGCTATAAGAAGCACTTGTAGTAAATACTAACAGCGCGCAGTCCTATGAATTTTGGTGGTACTAAGTAGCATCAAGTGGGAAATGACTCACGTGCCGGCGATCAGCTTCACAAGCGACGTGCTAGAGGAATTCGATTGAGAGGAAATTACCCTCTCGGTCTTGACGTTCATCGGGCCATTTACGTTGTCTTTTGTTATAAGAGTGGCTAATGAAATATAAAACCATCGCGTCATAACAGCTGGCGTTTCTTAGGGCTGTTTATTGGTCCAGCGGTTTATTATTATTTTTATGGCGGAGTCAAAATGGCTTTATACGTGGACGATAGGGCTTTTACGCTATCCACGAAAACTAAAACCCTTGAATTCTGCCCTTACAGAGCGGTATTGATCTAGTTCAAGAGTGGACCTAAAAATGGAAGATAGGACTTTACCTATCCAAAACTTCCGGCGGAACGTAGCTTCACTGAAGGGAAAAGGTATGTAAATACAATAAAAACGTAACGTTAATGTAATAATTTTTTTGTGAAAGTTGGTCTATCGGACGAGTT
This sequence comes from Oryctes borbonicus, assembly GCA_902654985.2. Classification (NCBI taxonomy): domain Eukaryota; kingdom Metazoa; phylum Arthropoda; class Insecta; order Coleoptera; family Scarabaeidae; genus Oryctes; species Oryctes borbonicus. Next base: position 5,830,890 of record LR736876.1, read on the forward strand.
TATCATTTTAATAAATGGCTGCTTATTATATCCATGCGCACATACTTGTGTATAAACACTATATACAATAAACGGATTTGTTGATATAAAGGACATATTTATTAATGTGTAACGAAAAATACGAAAGTTTGCAGAACACTTGACTTCAAGTGATTTTTTGTGTGGTGGAAGGTCCATCGGAATTGTAAGCTAAGCCAATGGTCTGCTGTACCCTCTTATGAATGAAAACGGCCAGTTAGATCCGCGCGGCGGCTCCGAGTCATCTGAAGTAGTTCGAAGTCCTTCAGAACAGCACACTGAGTATAATTACCCGCGCTCGGTTTTACTTACGAAATTCGACACTTAGAAAGACCTTCGAGCTGCCAGGGGTGTTGGAGCACATTCTCTTGATTATCCAATCAATTTACTATATCGCAGGGATATAGTAAATTCTTGCAGTTTATCTGCTGCGAGTCTAGCGACCCGAGCGCCAGCGGAAATTGGGGAGATCCTGAGTTTGAAACAGCTCATGCACTGTATCCATCTGGAAACGAAGTCCAGTAGCCAGAAAGTGTCCTGGTTTCGCAAAACTCATAGTTCCTTGGTGAGGAATGAATGCAATATTCTGTAATTTAGACTACACGCTCTTAGTTTTTTACTAAACTTAATCTATTGGATAACCTTCATTAAGAATCACACCTTGCGGTCCATGGGTCAAAAGATTCTTGAACGACCTCATGCTACCGACTTTTAACAAAATGTCACGCAAAGGCTTGTCAATAGTGTCTACCTTAAATTTGTCTAGTAGTCCATTGTTGTAAGTATGATATGTTATAAAACGGGTTCTGCTTCCGCTTGTTAAATGGTAAGCATCCAAGCTATACCTTTCAAATCATACAGACTCCTTCAATCATAAGATAAGCTTAAAATGGCGATACATGAAGTAATATTTCGATCAATTTTTCTTTCAAGTAGCAATTAATCACGTTTAGTTAATTAATTCAACTACGGAAGGTACGTTAGTAATTCTAAAAGAAAATTACTTAACGCGATCAAATGAGTTCATAATTTATTAGCAATACGCGAGCATAAGAGCACCGCCGGCAGTAAATTGACTTCGTTTAATTAAATATCGACAAATAATGAAGATACTCACCACCACACGGCTCAGTATATATCGAGCACGCTATAAAGATAACAATTAATTCTATTGTTTTTTAGCATTTCGTAACTATTTGTAGGTATTTCAGGTACCGCAGTACTGGCTTTGCTATTAATGATATACATATATAGAAAGTAATTACGATATATCGTGTGTTCATGTGTAATAATTTACCTCCTTCATTATATTCATTTTTTTTAAATATAATCTTTCTAATATGCACGCATTTAGCTATACAGGATGTTTCGCCAGGAACTGAATGTGTCGATATATGGAAGGGAACACATTAGGTAATTCTGAAAACTTGGTAGTGCAACCACATGTCTCAGTGAATTAAAATATTTTTAATAATCTCACACCTCCTTTCATTTTAAATGAAACAGCCTATATATTATTCCATTTTTGAATACCCAATCCACTTTTAAGGTGTTTGGTAAAACAGCTATGTTGCTGAAATCTTTAAAATGGTTTAAAATTTTTGACGTATGGACAAGCTGTTGCCGAGTTGAAGACAGAGACAGTTGTTGCCAGAGCGCAAAATGGCTGAACGTTCCTCCTCGAATGTACCTTTCTTTCTATTCGTAAGAACCTCCTGTCTTCTGCCTCAATTTTGCGAGAATTCCTCTTTAATACGATGTCTAAGGATTAATAATTATCAAAATAGATGGCACGGAGTTTAGAGTAGGTAACAAATTATTTAACGGAATGAAAAGAACATGAAAAATGTATATCTTCAATAAAAAATAACAAAACATTGTTCAAGAACACATTTATTTAATTGTCAGTTCTGTTGCGGTACACACATTTGTCATAATTGACTTGAAATTATTATTTATTATTATTTTAACAGATACGTATTAAAATAAACGATCCACTGTGAGATGACGCCATTAAGCTAACATTATCGTGAAAATTAATGATCTTGAGTTTTAATTACATTTTTTTATGAAGTAAAGCATCTCAGGTAAATAAGAGCATAATATATATTTTCTTATTTTAACGCTTTCATTAGTACCATAAAATAGCCATTATTTCTACCGCAAATAATACGATTACCAAGAGTAATTTGGATATTCATCTACCCTTCCTAGATTCTGGGAAATAAGTGGAATAACGTCCGTTTAAAAAAAGGTGACAAATGAGATATTTCCAACAAAATCTTTGAGTAAATTCTTTACCTAAAAATCTGTGTATGTGTGAGGTCATATAATCCTTTATATCAACATGGTTTTATAGCAGGAAGGTCAACCTTAACGAACCTAGCCGAGATTATTCAATTTACTGTGGAGTGTGTGGACAATAGACAACAGATCGACGTTGTTTATACAGATTTGACAAAGGCCTTCGACACAATCAGTCACAACATACTCGTTTCTAAGATGTCCCTCTCACGTTATCGTCGCTTTATCGACAAACCACCTAAGCTTCATTAAATTTTGAAAGTGCGGGTTGGGTACCTTTCCTTGTAAAACAGACTTCATTCTGTTTAATAGACGTTCTTCCTTTACATGCAACACCAAGCAGCTTCTGCTGACATGTTGGTCCTTTTTCTTTACTTTCATCAATTCGAGATTCTTGTCTTCTTTCTCAGGTACTTTTTCGCGTTGTCTCCTTTGGTTTCATATTTTCTTTTGTTTCTACTCTTCCTTTAAAAGGTACTTGGTAACCTTTTGGCGTGTGTAAATTATTGATTCTCTTCTTGGCTCATCCTACTCTTCTTATTTTAGGAGAGTTAGTAACAGATAGCTCTTAAAAATGAGAATTAATTTTAAGATTAACCAGATAACACCGTCATCCTTTTTCTTTTTGGAAGAATATATATTTAGTCACTAAATCTCTCTTTCTGATTTTGAACTATAAATTACTGGAAGATCATTGTTAACTGCGGAAGAACTGGATGGTTTTGGTTATTGCGTTGGAGTGATGTCGTTTCTATTTACGATTCTATGTGTACGTAAAGTAAGAAGTTGCATCAAAACATTTTACCCATTATGTTCTCAAACATTTAAGATCATTTTTTTTTATTGTCACTCCACACATTTTATTTTACTACCGTTCTTTGTTCGATGGATATTTTCATGGTGGTGGATTTGCATAACGTTCGTTCTTGGCGTAATTTTAATTTCAAATTCAAATATCGGGTTGTCAATCTACCTGCACGATATTTACTTACACGTTGTCCGTGTCGATATTTACTTAACGTATATATACAATGCACATCGGTATAGAGTAAAAACCTTTTAAGAAATGCGGGAGGCTCTCATTTTTTGAAGAAAGCTTTGAGAGAATCATGAATTATAAATATCGATTACAATTAGTCGGACACGGATTTAAATGTTAGAAAATACAGAATTCTGTTAATTTTGTGATAGGTCAGATTTCTTTTGTCGCTTTTTCCAGATACTTATAATTATAATTGAAGAGTGAGGACCTTTTAACTAAAACCAGTTTTTGTTTAACGAAATTTCTTTATTATAATCTGACATTATGTTAGGTGGCCTTTATACGAGCGCCTCATACATATGCAAGAGCATTAAATAACCACTAAGAATCTAATAATAGCTCAGCTGTGGCGATTGCAGATTTAATGTAATGAAGGAACCATAAATACATATACGAACAAAACCACTTCGCCGTTGTGTATTACGCGTTTATTATTGCATGTGGCGCCCCCACAGACCGCAGAAACATTCAAGGTATCTTTAGATAACCAAAACTGTTCGACAAATAACAGACATACATGTGTGTAATTGCAGGCATCATAGGCGGCTTATGATGCTGAATATCAAAAAAGAACTGATAAATGGTTGTGCCATATTTATTTTTAATAGCTTTAGATTGAATCATAATTATGCGGCAGTGTATAATGTATTTAATTAAATCAATTGTCGACATCTCCTTCAACTAATAATACGAAATTACTAGTGGCTGTTCTTTAATTAGTTTTGGTTACTCCATTGGAAGTACATAACATATTCTTTACTACTTGTCGTTTTGTGCAATTTCGTAGCACTTTGATCAAATCACTAAATTGCCTGCGTTAAGGTAATTCAATTCATCAATCATCGAGATGACATTTTAAAGAGAAAATTAAACCAAGCATCTGGATGGTTAAGGAAAGTAATTATTAAGAGAACTGTGCTTTCTATTGCAGAATGGAAATTTTTCTAGTGTCTGGTAATCACGCCAGTAGATACCTTTTAAAAGCTCTAAGATCCTGTTTTAGTACTTCTTTCATTACAATTTTGAAAATACACCCAATAACATGTTTCCAAACTAACCGTATAATATTCCCAATGAAGCTAAATAGTAAAAAAAATGTTTAATAATTGCCAGATGTGACATATAAAATATGTTTTAAACCATGTTTTAAATACTTTTGCCAGGTTTGAAGATAATATAGAAGCTGGCAGCATTCACATCATCTAAGAAGCTTGTACAATGCGGACTGAATTGAAAATAGTGCACGGGAAGCCAAAGTATTAATAGTTGTAAGGATCTGCGCATCGTACAAAGCAGGCGACTTGGGCAGAAACAATCAAAGCTCCACGCTGGTCTGATGGCCTGGCATTAAAGAATAGAACTCATCATGAAGGTATAAATTGCAGCCTGTGTAAAGTCGTGCTTGCTGATGCAAAACGAGAATCCCAGGAATATCTGGAATCCTTAATCGACTCCATGTTAGGTGTTTTGGTAGAAGATGAAGATGGGCAAAAAGAGGGCGGTAGTACTACAGAGGGATGGCATCAGTTTGATATTTGCGAAGAAACTCGTTTCATACGAGAACGTTCCAGATGTCATTATCTCTTTTTGTACTGCAAGGGAAAGTGTACTTTAACAAAATACGGCTGCAAGAGATATGTTTTGCTTTGTAATTTCATTAAAAGTTTTGTGTTTGTTTGTTTAAAAATATTAGAAATAAAACATAGTTTCAGTGAATAAAGCAATGCGTTTCTGTAAAATTTCGTCTTATTCCCTGAATGAACGGTAACAGTATATCAATGCTTCACATTTGAATGCTGAAAGTTCAAGAGGCACCTACTTCAAACTGGGATTATCATTCAAATGTTTTGTTCCGACTTAAAGCCATTGTAACGTAAAGCTATTGTAACGTAAAATGAATCTTTAACCTGTAGAACATAATATTTCAAACAAGTTTCATAAAATAGATTGTATAATTTTTGGAGCAGTTAGATAATGTACCTATACATAACATTTTATACATTCAAAAAGCCTGGAAGTATGTAAAACATGTTAAAAAAGCTATAGGCACAAGAGGAGCTATTACGGTGTTCCTTTTTTGCTATTTGTGACATCCAATGTCTATTAGTAGGAAAATTTGTTGTTTTCAATGACTTACCTGACGCATAGTACCTATGTATATAAACAACGAGTCTAATTAATTCTTTTTTGCTTCTTACAACAGCTTACAGCTTAGGCCGATAATTGTAAATCACAGCATGTGATACCAATCTAAACTAGAATTCGCTGAACATTTAGAACAAGAAGAAGGTCTTCTTAATAAATCATCAAGGTATATTTAGTGGCATATAAGGAACAAAAGAATGTAATGTGGGTTTTTCTACTCGAACGTAGTTTGTTAGAACAATTTTATAGTGGTTGTCGGAGTGAAAATTGACCATGTTCAATTCAGATCTGTAATTATCGCTGCCCTTGTTGTCGCAATCGTATTTTTTCTCATCCGCTTTAACTCCTTCTAACAACATACGAAGTTCAATGTACCCTAGCGAATTATCATCCTTTTTTGCATCTCTTCCGACGCTCTTAGGAAAATTGCATTTCCCGTCATCTATGAACTCAAAGAGAAGGGAATCTCAAGAGAAAGACGGAACGAGGCGTTGCTGTTCTGCTAACGCTGCGGCGCGGCGTGTAACGATCGATACTTGAACGTTAATCAGTGAACCAGTTCATGCTTCTCCAGAGAACAGAAATCTATGACCGCTCGCGTACGGGTTACAGCAAGGACATCAAATAACCTTGTCGCCGCAGCCGGCATTTCGGTAAAAACGCGCGCCGTCAATACGGATGATCAAATCGGAAAAAAAATCATATTTTCCCTGCTGATATCCGCAGCTATATTCGAGAGAAATAATTATTTTTTCTGGACGATAATACGAATTTTCCAGTAAAAGCAAAAGCTAGAAAGCCAATATACTAGTAGCTAGAAAGTTATCAGATATTGAAGAGAACAGAGAGACGTTGAACGGGATTATTGAAAGAGTGCAATAATGACACGCTGACTAGATTAATCCACGGTTATTTATTGCAAATTTTCATCTTTAAATAACTGAGGCTTCCTTTTAGTACTCAACGTATATGTGCTTCAATTTTATAACTTTGATGGTCATAATGCACAGAAACCATATCAAAGTTACTAAAAATTTTTATGGATGGTACAGACTATAAATTAAAGCTAACAAAACTAAATCGCAAAAGAAGAAGTATAGTAGGCCAAACAATAAGAGGTACAATGATTAGAAGAAAAATGATATTCTTTAGAAAGATTTCGTCGCGCTAAATGGATGCTCGATCAAATGTTTATATGGAAGCAAGTGAACACATTTATGCTATGGAAATTACACTTAATAAACATGCTACACAGGTAACATTGTGATACTTCAGGGAGATTTAAAAAAGAATCCGTTACGTAATATAACTTTCAAAGATATACATGTTCATGACGATTGGCATTCAGAAAATAGAGACCACAATGACTTACAACAAAAATCCTACGACTTACTATTAGTAATAAATAACAATTAATAAATCAAACAGGCACATACGTAATTTGGAGAAAGAATTGCGAAACCAGGAGAAGTGCGCAGAGTAGAAATTAACGAAGTAGAATATGCAGGAAACTAGCTCAATAGTCCTATCTTTCTACAACAGTGAGACAACAACCGATTAGAAAATGAAGCCTTTTAGCAGCCATTCGCCAAAGAAAGTGTTATTTAAACGATGTTAAAACCTAGAAAAATCATATCGAGGTTGTACAAGTTCAGTATACCTAAGCCCTTTACGGCACATACAGCATTACAATTGTATACATATTGTTAGTTTTAACCTTCATGTTCCAAGTAAATTCTTCTTGAAATAAAAGAAATTGCTCAACAATGTCTTTTGAATCAATCAAATCATGCCCTGTAGATTCTTGGTAACTTTCAATATTTATTTATGTATGATGGGACAAAGGTATAGTTAGACGGTTGGTAAGCAACGATGCAGTATGGGCGGTGTACACAAGCCTCATTTTCGTACAGGCTTACTGCGTATCCTCCAGGTTTGCTTTTGTGCCATTGTACATCCGCGGAAATATGTTCTATTGACAGACAAAAATAAATCATGAATTATGTGGTTTCCATTTAAATGGGACAAAAATAATATAAATACGTTATAGTCTGCTTGATACCTCTCGTTAAGTATGTAGTAGAAAATAGCAACATTGAAAGTAATGAATAGTTGATATAACGTCTCCCCTGTCAATATATCAAAGAACTAATTATGTTTCTTCTGCACTACGTTTTCAGATATAATGAAAATCAACAGAATACAGTTTTAATTACTTTTGTATTTTTAACGAAAGCCGAATGGAAAAACGAAAAGATAATTAACAGCTAATTTTATTTAACGATGGTCGAATGATAGAATCGCTGTCTTGTAATAACATTCGAAAGGTGTTCTTATTTAATACGTATCGTATATGCAGATAGCTTTTCTTACTACGCTAGTTTCACTCCAGTTGAAAGGCAAAGAAGAAATACAAGAGGAAAATGAGTAGGCATTCTAATCAAGTTGCCTTTCTTAATTATCAGATATCTGGTATTAAGGGTATTTTAATTAAAGTAAGTTTTTTAATCTTATTGAATTTATTACAAACACTCCGATAATTAAGGCACGCTGGGTAGATGTTAAGTCGTATTTCAGTTGTCAAAAAAGTAAATTCTGATATTTATAAATACTAATTACGGCGTATCATAAAAAGTACGAGTTTAAACACGGAATACTCCAATATGGCGCTACCTACGTACGTACGTACCTACGTAGATTTCAAACGGAGCAATATTCGCAAGGATTGCTTTGTTAGATAAATCTAACTCATTAATTTTGTAAAGCAAACACAAAACGAATGATTTGTGTGCACACGCTTAGATTTATCTATATAATTTATTATTATAAACTACTATAAGAAAGAACGGACGAGTCAAACGAGTTATATTAGTAATTTATTGAATAATTACAAAGCAATTACTATAAAACCACAACCGACTGAAAAGAAGTTGGAACAAGTCGCATGCAATGTTTTCAATGGGGTAGTCATCAGCAATAATCAAGTTAATGCATCTCTTCGTGGCAATAAAACAAATTTTTATAAATCATTGTAATTGTTTTATTATTTTTCTACAGATAATGGCAACACTATAACAAAAGCATTTGTACAGACAACAAAGAAAGTTGCGCAGGATGACGAATTTCTCGTACAAAATGAGATTCAAAATTTAGATATACGATTTTTCAAAAAGCTCTGTAATACCCAATCTAGTTGTTGGACACAAGCACTTTCATTCAAAACCTGCGTATACATATGTATAGGCTCTCTGACGCATGAATTGGAGAAATTTGAAAATCTAGAGCTTTCGATTATAATAGATATCAGTACCAACTTGCTTGTGGTTTGAGAAAAATTTTTATCTGAAATGTCTTTTTTCCAAAATTCAAATAAAATCAATTCAAAGCTCATGTAGAAGAATAGACACCCTTTTTTCAATTTACTTTCAAATAAATATCAATTGATGGAATTCAACGAGTATTACAATGTTAAAAGAGAATTAACCTGGTATTGTGACGTTTCAACATATATACATATATTGTTTTTGTTCTTGTTGTTCTTTGTATAATGTACTACAGAACTCTCCCTTTTTAATTTTTGTGTCTTTTATAATTATTAAAATCATCAGGCTTAAAGGCAGATTCGATGAAATGATTTCTTTTTTTTTCAAATTTACAATATTGCAGCGTTTTAATACAGTACTATCTAGATGGCAGAAGTAACATTTCTTGTGACAATCTGCCTGACGATGAAATAACTTTTTACACCATAATTTTTTTAACTTTTTATACCATAATAATTGGAAAAAATTAAATTTTTCTTCAACGCAGCAGGAACAAGTTCTGCTACTTATATTAGCTTATTATTGGAGTTAAACTAATTTACTACAATAACAAGGCACACGCGATACTTTATGAATTTTCTTTTGATACCTTTAAAGGAAAGGAATTTTTATTTGATTGAAGTTCTGTTACTTTTACCGCAATTGGACGTGAATTTCGACAAAAACTATTGTTAACAAAGGAATGAAGGAGCAAGACGACAATCTTTCTATTTACTTCGATTTGCCTTTGATTTGGCTAAGTGTTTAATTTTCCAAATGTTTTAGCCCTTTAATTTTTACTTTAAGTAGAAGGTTAATTCAAATTTTGATTATTCGGGAAACATTGTTATTTGCTGTGTGTTTTATTTTAAACTGTCGACTCTCCAGGGACAAACATTGCAGTATATTTACTCCAGAGATGTTTTTAACAAGAAGGCGATGTTCTCAAATATCTCAGTACACAATAAAATAATTTATTATTACAAAAATCTTACTTATTTCTTTTATTAATAATTATTTACTCCAAAACATTTCTGTCAAAAAGGGGACTTCATTTTAAACAATTTCACTTTTCTGTATTTTAATTTACTATTTTAATTATTTTAATTGGCTTGAGAGCTGCAAAAAATGGTAAATAAACAGGTATTTATATTTTCTTACGTACAATTTTAAATGCTACGACACTAGTAAAAATCGAATCTGCTTTTTTAAATAATCAAAGAATACTTTATCAGACCTTTTACGATATTGCATTCATGTCCTTTTTCCATATTTCTTTGCCATAAAATTAACTTATGAATAATTTCAAAGTGGATTGCTAGTTCGTAGGTAGTTATACTTTGCGATTTCTTTCACTATATAAATTTTACGGCACAATGCTGAAGCTTTCAATAGCATTAGCAATAAAGTCAGTGCTATGCATTTCTAGATGTGCATGTTCGTATTAGCGCAACTGAACATAAACTTTGCTTTCCATCCAGTTACTCCTAGAATTTATTGCACGGACGCGAATATGTTCGATATGTTTTGTAAGTGATGCTTGAGACTGCCCGATTGGCCTTGGCGATTTCCTGGGCGCTCACTATGATTTTTTGTTTGTTCGGAGGAAGACCGTGAATTTCAAACTTTTGGGATGATTATCTAAACAATGCTGTTAATTACATCTTGTGTTAATGACTTGTAATTTTCTTTTGTTTGTTCGCCGCGTACTTAAGGCCGATTGACACAATTTACCCATTAGATGCTCATCGCGAACCAATGTTGATGACTCATTCACAACGTTGATGATGCCAATAAATGAAAAAATTAGAAGAGAAGTTAATTGAAGCGGTCATAATGAATTACACGTTATGTATAGGATTTTGTTTTTAATTCTTAAATTGGAAGTGATTAAGTAAATTTTTATATTTATGCTGTGAGCAAAAACGTAGTATTCCTTTTAATAACACATATTTATCATACAGATTTATTTTAGTGAAACTAAGCTTAGTCAACGTGTGATGTGTTTAATGTGGCTATAACTCATTGTACTATGCAAAATATTTCTTACCACTATGAAAGTTTTATGTATACAGTAAGGCCACCTAGTGCATTGAAGGATGGTAATTTCTTTCCTGAACAATTTAAAGAGTTTTCGAGTAAAAAATATTCGTAGCTAAACCCTGAAGAATGTTCGAGTATACAGGATGTTTAGTTTCCGTTAAATACGATACAAGTTTGGTTTTATTCAGTTTTTGAATGCCTTTCTTGAACTTTGTCAACATTCTCTAGACCTATTCAACTCAAGTTTTGAGATAATTGAGGTAATTCGAGAATCTTGTGAAATGCAGTTGTTTCTTAAAGGCGAACACCTTAAACGCCTCACACGTTTATTTGAAGGCGTTTTTCGTGGGGGCAATGGTACAAACGTCGTAATTATGATTCTTAGGTCAAACCAAAAGTTTTCCTTAAAATAAAAGTAAATGTGTTTTTGCAAATTTTTATTGTTGATTTAGTTTTTAAAGTATTCCAAGTGGATCGCTTTGAAGAAATCATGCCAGCTTTGATCATAAGCAAAACTGGTCAAGCCGCACGGTATGATACACGCAGCTGGCGAATATGCATGAAATACGTTATTTTTGTCACTTCCATAGACATGCTGTGGAATATATGTACTTTATTGTACCAGAACAATCTGGTAGGATAATCTGAACCTATGAATAAAGAAAGCTATTCTGCAATAGATACGCTAGTGGAAGCCCACACTCAACTAGTTAGCTTTCTTTCAGTGAAGAGTAGATATTTATTCCTGAAAATAGTAGAAAATCAATATATTTCTAATGCTTCTTCATAAATAAACATTTGTTTAGTTTTATTTGGTAGGCCATAAAACAATAAGTATGTTGACGAAAAATCAATATCAGTTAATTTTCCAATTATCCATTGTATGCATATTACTTATTAGCAATAAGTAGGTACCTACGCTATTGCCAGCAAATATTGAATTAAGTGAAGGTTTTAGACAACTTCTGTAATATAGAAATAGACAGCGAATAAATACCCTTGACCAAATTCCCAATGTTGTTATACAATAACCGCTAAATTGTATGTGAAACGGTTTCGACTATATCTCATGCTGTATATTGTTTATATTAAAATGTAAAGTAGCGCTTTGTTACCGCTCAATTTCATGTTCATATCGTGCTAAAAATTATACATCTTCGTACATTAATTAATGTAAATGGGAAAGTATATCTGGTGTATATTTTTTACGCTGGTTAATAGTAGCTTATCAACAGGAAAGCATTTAACGAAACACAGTTATAATTATAGTAACATCGTAAAACGGCGCTAAAGAACAAATAAAACATAGGACAAGTACTAATTTTATATAATTTCGTTATTCGACGTATAGATATAAATGAGATGTTTCGAATCGTAAGTTGGTACGTCTGCTTTATATGCGGTTAGCGGCCCTGCTTCATTTACATAACCTAACACGGGTAGCAGATATAGCGTCCAATCTGACAACTACATTTAGCAATAAAGCCCCGTGCACCAATTTAATTTATGAATTAAAGCTCCTATAAATAACCTTTTAATGTTGGCATTAAAGAAAACATCCACTACAGGGATAACCATATACCATGTACAGTTGCAATGGCCGAAAATATCATCGGTTTATAGTCCATGCTGATAGTACCCTGGGCTATTAATAAATCATTAGACACGCACAAATTAAAATCTCATTTAATGGTATCTTTTATCCTCATTTTAATATAATTAAGTGATGCTACAATTTTTCTTTTTTAAAGTAAATTGAAATATTTTTATATCTTAAATATAAGAGACTGAATATACAGTGAGGGACAAAAGTCCTGAAGCACCTAAATATCTCCAATACTACCAGACTCAATACTTGTAGGTAACTGAATATGAGGAATGAAATAGAAGTAACGGCATTTAGTCGAACCAGTGACCAACAACTTTCTGTTGGTGTTAAGTTAACAATGCATTAGCTTACGCGAACCCTTTTGAACTCGTATTGACTGCATTTCTGATTTCGATTGAATGGACTAAAGAACAGCTGTGTCTTACGGATAGACACGTATTTTGTTATACTGCATCTTCAAATAAACACTGAGATATATTTCGATTAAAATTTTAATAACTATTTAAAATTTTAATCGAAATATATCTCAGTGTTTATTTGACTCCTGCTAATGTTCACTAAAAGTTTAATATCCCATGGAAAGTTGAGTGTAGGCTTTCACTTCCGTAATCCATAGTAGAAATGTCTTTCGGGTGATGTCGTGTAGTTAATATTTTTTACTTGACGTTTCGCTGACCATGCTGTCAGCTTCTTCAGAAGATTTCTAAAGACTGTGTTTAGAAATCTTCTTTTTGCTTCTTTTTGATAAATTTTCTGAAGAAGCTGACAGCATGGTCAGCGAAACGTCAAGTAAAAAATATTAACTACACGACATCACCCGAAAGACATTTTTACTATCTCATGGAAACATTGATTTGAAACCAGACATTGCTCAATGAAGTCTCATTGAACAATATCTGGCCATATTTGTCTATGTAATTACATAGCACATTTTTCTACTGCTAATGGTTCATTAAAACTTAGTTACTTTAAACTTAAAACTTAGTTCGTTGAATACATTTTGTATTAACCCAATCATTTATCTTCCTCAATACAGTACAATATATGATGGCTTTCATTATTATTAGAAAGATTGTTTGACAACCTGAAGAAAAGAATTGATTCCGCTGAAGGTGTCGCTGTTTCATCAACAGTCGTTGACCAAGGCAATTCTGCCTCTACTTCTTATTCTTTGCAATAGCTAGCATTCCAGTATTCAACACAAAACGCAATCATTTTTCTCCATCAAACGTGTCAGCCATTTGTTTGATCTAGAATGTCATAATTTTTGGGCGGAGGAGTTAATACTTCAAAAGCGATCACCGCTAACGTCTAAATCGAGCGGCGTTTACCACTTTTTTCTTTTGTTTTTATGTATTTCGAAATGCGCGTTTAAGAGCCGCCCAAGAATCTAGAACGCCCCCTTCTTGTTCGGAGGAGCCGCACACTTTCAAACACCTTTCGGTCTGTTACGAAATCTCGAAATTACAATGTGTAGGTTCTTCAATAACTTTAAGTATATTATTGTTGCACACTCTCACAGTTCGTTGGCCGCCGATTGGGACTACATATAATGTAAAAAGTTAGTAATATGTGAAAGAGGTGTATAACATTTCGCGAAAGATTTGGTTGTCGCGATAATTAGCACTTAGAAAAGGTTATATGTATGCGTAAAAGTTGGCACATGTTGTCAAATTCAGTCGCTTTCGTAATTAATTTCAAAATTTAAAATGTTCATAGGTGGGGTAGAGTATTTATAACAAAGATCTCCTCAGATGCGGATGCTCGGAGGCTGTAGGCAAATTTAAATTTCACTATGCAGTGGTGAACCATGTTAAATCTACAACGGAATATACAAAAATGTTGCGTTGATCCATAGTCAGCGACAGGATTAGTTTTTGAAGCGTAGCTGACGTTTAGACCTTATGTCGAGCAAGTAGCTGCGGATACGTGCAACGTCGTTGGATCTTCAGTAATCAACAGCCGCTAAATACTCTTTATTCCGCATAGACGTTAAGCAAGCTAGAACACGCGGATACTGTATCCTATTTATGGATCTACTAGATGGGATATATATAAAATGGGTGGAGTGTTTCCACAGATTGGAATATCTCAGTTTCTTTCCCATTACGGAATGTCGTCAGTTGTGAAAAAGAGGGATATGCATCGCGCGAAATTCTTATAGAATCTTTTTTATAATAACGTAGATTGTAAGTATCTACTCTACGTTGGTCTCATTTTGAGTTTAGAGAGCTTCTACTAGATATAAGAGCACTTTTCATTTTGCAACAAGTCAATTACAATAAGCACCGATAAATATTATGTCGAACTGCTGATCAAAGATATATCTTTAAAATTTGAAAGTATGTAAACGTACATCACTGTAGCATTGTTTTCTTATTATATAAATATCTTCAAGTTTATTGTTTTCGACTTGTAAATGGAAAAATCCAGGACAATAAAAAGTACTATTATTAAAACCATAGTAACATGTATGTTACCACATTTACAATATTAAAGTAAGCGCCTCCTACCCTATACTTAGTTGAAAAATATTCATTGACAGAATTTTTTAATCTTTATCAAAAATAATCATTTCTCTTTCGAAGCCAATCTTTTGACGGTAACCGTACATATGAAAGGACGCAGCCTCCAGATTCATTCTTCTTTTTTTCTTCGGCGATTCAAAGAAATGGTTTTCTTAATCCAGTGGATGATATGCATTTCGCTTGTAAGTTTGCAGGTTGTAAAACAAGATGCTGCGTATATATCGGCAATTAGTAATATCAAAGGCCGTGACATCCGGTAATAAATAATTTCGGAATATCCAATTAGAATAGCAAAAATAAATGAAGGTAATCTATAACAATTAATACAAGATAATTTGTATATCCTCGAAACGTACATTTTATGAAATCATTAAAGCCTCTGGCGCTTTGGAAAAACACTTGACAAAATCGCCCACCCATCTCCGGAATGAGAATTAAACGTAACAGTATAAAAGGTAATATGTTTTTATTGTACATTTCAGATTCTTATTGCGTAATTATCTCAAAGCACACGTCACTTATGCACATCTTCTAAGCGTTTCTCAGTTTATTTATATCCTCTTCTTAAACATCTAATATGTATATGAGCTCTTAGTATTTTCCAATTAATTTAACCTAAAAAGATAATATCCCGAGTCACCATTCGCAGTTGGGGAACAATAACTGCACTTCGATAGTAACAACGCCACGGAACGCTTTACACGCATACAGTTTACACATTAAAAAGGCTGCTGAGGTTATGTGACGTTTTAGAAGCTTATACACTCCGTTGGGCCGTCACCTCGTATTTTTGTTGAATTGAATGAATTCAGTAAACACGGAGTAATTAATATTCGAATACGTTTGCATTTTTTTAAATATGTTTGTTATGTTTTAAGTGATAATCATATTAATGCATCATAAGTCAATAACACTGTAATAACTATAAATTATATTACCTCAGGCAACACTTCGTAAGATCAGTCCCACTGAATTAATACGTAAAAAATTTTGGGAAGCAATTCAATCACTCTGTGTTTTATCCCGAAGTAGATCCATTCATTTCTACATTGTCATCTTCAAGGTAACAAAGTAGTGTGTATAAAAATATCGATTTTTTTCTTTTTTCTTATTTTGATATAATTTCTTTATATTATCAGAAAATATAATAAATATGTAGTTTCAAATATAACAATCCTTCGATAGCTCGGTAAACAACACATAAGTATCGGCACCCTCCACACCACACAAGTTTAATTTATTATATAGTAATATAATAATTAGTCCGGGACGGCCGTTTCGAGGACACTAATGGTCCTCATCATCAACGGTGACCGAATGATTCGATGACCGAATTCGGTCACCGGTTGATGATGAGGACCATTCGTGTCCTCGAAACGGCCGTCCCGGACTAATTATTATATTACTATATAATAAATTAAACTTGTGTGGTGCGGAGGGTGCCGATACTTATGTGTTGTTTACCATTCTACGCCACAGTCCTTGCTATCATTATCTTCGATAGCTCAGTTGGTAGAGCGGTAGATTGTAGTTGTCAATATACGAATGGGGATATCCATAGGTCGCTGGGTTCAAATCCGGCTCGATTAAGTTTTTTTTTTTCTGTATTTTGTCTTTGACGTAATATGATAATCAGTTTTTTATTGCTGCTATTCGCTCTGCAAAATTTGACTTTTAAATGTGAAATCATGTTCTAATTAAATTCATAATTTCATTACTCAATATTACTATTATTGGCGTTCCTTTTTCTCAGAATAGTCAATGAAATGTGTTCACACTCTACCTTGGGGAAGGCGTGAGATTACCAAAAGAAGAAGTAGTTGCGGTATCGTCAAGATAACGATATTCTTACACTGAGAAATAATTCAACTACCCATTGTATTCATGTAGTGACCTTTGTCTTGTTTCATGTCAGATTTTTCAAGATGCCAATCCAAATGCTATTAAAACTTATTAAAGAAGGTAAGATATCGCTAGAAAAAGTGTATCGGCGTAGCATGCCAAGAAAAATAGAACTAAACTAATTTAATCGAAGAAAAATTCGCTTCAATTTTTCTCGCAAAACATACTTTAGATACTCTAGATATGTTTTTCTCATCCTTTACATAGTATTGCTAATATGCTGACGCTAATTGCAGTAGCAACTAAGAGTTTTGGCGTTTAAGCAACAATATAGAGAAACCAAATACGTGGCTTTTGGCTAAATTATTTAGTTTTCGGTACCTGTGATATCCTAGTTTTCAAATCAAAATCCAAAAATCCTTCCTAATCTTGAAATCCTTGCGAACCCGGGTCCGAGTAATCTCGTAGGTGGTGTAGTTTTATTTAATAGTTAAATGGTGGTATTACTCAGTGTTAACCTAAACTGTTTCAACTTTCAACTTTTTTCTCGAGGAATTTTTGAAAATATGTCGTTGTTGAAAAAGGATCTTATATTCAATTTTTCGTAAATGATATATCTTCGCCCAACAATTTCCGAACACGACATTATGAGCTCTATAGATCGTTTTGCCCATAGTCACCTCGATGGAGCGACCTTGCCGCTCCTCATCAAAGACGGATGTTTGGGCACGCTTAAATTCATTAAATCAGTATCTGACGGTAGTCATCGATGGTGAATGAATGAATCCCTATAAACTGCATCCAGCTTCTCTTTGATTTCAACACACATTTCCTCATACAAAAATGAAATCAATGACCGACATTGTTCCCCAAATACATACATAGGCTTGCTCACTTTAATAGCTCTCAAAACAACATTACTCGATGAATCTCTCCGAAACTTTGACAGAGGTCGTCTAAAGAGCAGGACTCATAGTCGAAAATGTATATTTTGGCACAAACCGCCATTAAAACGCGGGGTTTCTCGTACTATTCTCGTAAATATATGGAAGAATGACATTCGCAACGATAACTTGACGAAATAAAATTAATTTATTAACATGTAGATAGAAGATGATTGTATTAGTTCGGATTGCGAGACCAATTTAACAAAGCAAATGTAAGCTATGAGTTACACTTTTTCTATTTAATTTAACTAATTAATAATTGTATAATTGATACACAGAAACTAACTATTTCAAAAGAAGTATGCTGAAAGGATGCAAGAAGCCTCTTAATAGCAGTATCACTTTAAGAGTTTAATGTGAAAGACTTTGAATATTTGTGTTAACATGCATTATCAGTTAGGGGCGTTATTTTCGACGAAATTGAATGAATTTTTTGAAGGAAATTTTAATTGACAATTTTTTCCAATAACTTTATGCAGAAATTGGCGTAGTACTTGAAGTAATGTGACAGTGAATTTATCACCATGAAGAGTTTAATTATTAAGTTGTTTAAAATTTATGTTTTATGTTCATACATGTTTTAAGTAATTAATTGCAGAACGTCTTTTGCGGCAATTAAAAGCTTTTAACTAGGGAATGTGCGTTATTTTGACTTGACCAGAAATTGACGTGGAGGAACTAATCCATGTCTAATACCATACGTACGTGTAAGATACCTGTAAAATTTAATGGCAAAATAACGAGTTAGATTGTCATAATGCGGAGAGGTTATTGTTCAGGTTATAAACTGATCATCTTCATAATGAATCATTATGAAATTCTGCATCGGCGTATAATTACCTTAATATTTCGATTAACTTTGAGAGAGGTTTTTGCCTGGTGCTATAGTTATAGTACGCAATCGATTTGTTAGCAGTTTCCTAATGGTCTCTCTCATCAAGCATCATCAATAAACTTCACTCACGTGGTTTATGTAGATAATATTCTAAGCTGTATTCTTACAGTTATGGGAGTGTTAAATCTATGTGCTTCTCTTGAAACTTAAGATTATAAGATTGCTTTTATGTCATTTCTTCTTTTTTTAGGCGTTTAATTCTATTGTAACGAACTATTCATATACCTATTATTTTCAGGATAATCAATGCCAAGGTACATTAAAAGTTTTTGTGGCATCTTATTGTTATAGTATATAACAAAACCTCTGACTTTTGTACCCATTCAATAAGGTCCTAAGGTATCTACCCGCCCCTCCAGATTCATCTAAAAAGCTGGCTGCTCAGCAATGTAATCGTAATTGTTCATCAGATCCCTATTCTGTACAAAAGCATTGTTATTCCCGTGCCAATTATTACTTTTTTCGTTGTTGTACTCTAATAATTTGAATCTTACTATCTCCTGCACCCCCAATAAGATTGTTGACTGGTGATTCCAAAAATAAATGAATAGGTGGCTTACTAACAGTCTGTTAGTACGATGCTCACATCTTAAGTTT
Organism: Oryctes borbonicus; assembly: GCA_902654985.2. Lineage (NCBI taxonomy): Eukaryota > Metazoa > Arthropoda > Insecta > Coleoptera > Scarabaeidae > Oryctes > Oryctes borbonicus. Next base: position 5,850,162 of record LR736876.1, read on the forward strand.
TTACAAACGATCTCTAGCTGGCGCTATTGAAATTCGACGTTAATATTTTCGTAAAATTTGACATTTGTTATTGTTGAAGCAGCGATGGCACAGAAATCGGGCGAGTGATTTGTTTAGAGTGAGCGTTTAAAAAATAGCAGCGTGAAAAAATTGAAATTTTTTGTGAAGGTTTTGGTTGGATGATTTTTGATGATTTTAGTAAAGGTCTAACAAAACAACAACCCGTCGAATCTTTTCGTTAAACCTTCGTTAACGTCGATACTGTGCGCAACATGATCGAAGGAGATCGATCATATCGTTTTAAAAAACCTTCATTAACAGAAACACAATCTTCCCAGTCGGCGGAAATGACTCACCCTCTGTATGATGAATTAAACAAAAATAAGAAATTGTTATTTTTATGTTGAACTTGAATTGCTGGACGTTAGCAAATTTATCTTGGTGAGTTGCATTTATGCAAACAGGTGAAAATATTAAAATATTGCCATCAAGAATGTTAAGATTACCAAAGAATTAGCATGTACTCTCAGTAATCATATAGTTTAAATCGGGATGTAATTCTACAGCAAAATAAAAAATCATACACACGTTTTATAAAAAAAAAAAAAAGTAGTGATTTTCTAAAATGCAAATTGCATTTTATGAAGCCGTTAACGTTGGTAATTTATAATCTCTTGTAAGGCTAAAATTAACGGAGATAAATTATTATATAGCTAAAATATCTAGAAACATTCTCCACCATTAAGTAACCTTATTTTTTTCTTCCTTATATTAGTCCTTTTTCATGTAGAATTCTGTTTATAACTTGGCTAATGGTAAGTCTGTGTAACGTGGTATTCCGCTCACAAAATAGTATAAGTATACGCGTTTTATTAGTATAATGAGAATTTGCACGAAGAAAGGAAAGGGCGGACGATACCCTCGCTATATGAATCACGGTGAGCCGACTTCACCACCATTTATATCAAGCATTAAGAAGTAACAATAACCATTCCTATATGAGTACCGTCTCGACGAAATTACTGCACTTATCTTGTTATCTTCTCATTGGCATTAACTTTTTAATTTTGTTTCTTTCACTTCTTTCCTCTGAAAAATCAAGAAAGATTCCTTATAGTCCGCAATCGGTGCGTATTCGCGGTGGTAGCTAGCTTTCATGCACGTCTTTGCCTGCCATAACATGCGCCATTAATGAAGTTATAAACCGCTAAATTACCACACATCACAGCACCGATCTAGATTCGAACATTGAAGAAGATCACTACGGCGCAAGCTGTTATTAAAGCATTTATTTTGAAGTAAGTGAGGCTATCTTGTCGATCCGGTAATTTAGTTTTAGTGACTAGATAGATCTTGATTACATACAGTAACTGGCAAAAGAATGGGGAATTTATTCAAAAGTCGGAAAGCGTTCATTAATTATGCTTGTTATCTTCTCCGATGAATAAGTAGAAATTGAATTACAATTATCTTACCAAGGAATATTGAGTATTTATGGAATCTATCTTGTTAAGATGAGAATTAAAAAGTATCAAATTTGAAAATAACTTGGACGAGTAATGTATTGCGGTAATCTTTCACTCAATGATGTCTACATTCAAGGCTATAATTATTAGTGTTTAAGATTTCCTACCCTGACATTGATGCAATACAATAGAAACTTATTTTACCAGAAGCTTGATGAATACTCTTTAGTCAGGTTCTAATGCCAAGTTCTGCGTCAGTCATAAGCCATTAAATATAATTGTTTAATGTTTTTTTAATACTTACTTACTTACTGACTTATAAGAAATGCTTACATATTTAACGAACATGAACTGCGTTCATTTAAAAAGCAGTATATAACTGCTTTCTTTGGAAAAGAATTTTCCTATTTCTCTTACGTAATATAAAATCTTCCGCAGCCGACGCGACGGAATGAACTTCATTATGATTTGCAATATTTTATTATTTGGTGTTGGTGTGTCTGAACAATTACGACAATAACACACAAATGATATGACAACTAGGTTGGGCATCTTTTTTAATGAGTTTATTTAATGCATATCTTAATTAATACAAGTCGGTATGTACATACAATAGTACAAACACATAACTTATGCTAATTAGGTATATTTATTTAATTATGACTGATTATTGTAATTATTGTATGCTGTTACAGGTACTTGAGACGAAGTCATGGGCATTTATTGTTATTCTAGGCAAATTATGAGTAGAAGCAAAGTTTTATTGAGTTGTTGCATCCTCAGCAGCGAATTCATAAGATTTACAATTAGTAATGCGTAAGTACATTGCGACTTAGAAACACTCGAATGTCTATTGGTTGTATTTGGCTAGGATTTTGGTCCAGTCAGTCATAGCAATGCAAAATAGAAAAAATAATATGGAAACCTAGTCTCTGTTAGGGATTTAACATTTTATTTTATTTTATAAATGTAACCATTTTTATTTATTTGAAAGTAATATTTTGTTTATGTCTATTTTATGATAAATTGAATGTTTCTTTTGTTTTGCCTTGTATAAACTTATATATGCCATATTTAGCATCATTTAAACTTTAACGTGTGAGCATTCAATGTAAAAATACGTATAATTTCTTATAAAGTTCGCAAATATTTAAAATTCGTCAATGTTCTAATTAAAAATATCTTTAATAGTCATTTATTATATCTGTTTGATGAAGCTCCTGCTAATTCATGTACCAGATCGAGCGCTAGGTAAGGAATGTCCGCCAGTTACCACCGGTAACGTATACTTACGTACAAGTTATCGAAACTTCGTCGGAAGTCGAACGTACGAACTACCATGACTGCCTGCCTTCTCTCTTTCGCTTGTGAGTCACGCAGCCCTCAGACCCGCACTATCGTTGGTTTCTGATTTTTCCGCTTATACATGGGGACAGCAGCTCGGAGCAAGATACTACAGGTGGTGTATCAAATAAGTACACGAAATAACGCGAGCGTCTGGGTAGCCGTGAGTTGTATAGCATCTTTTTGCGGTAGTGATTGGCTATTTGCTGCTGTCGCCCAACCAGACGCTCATGCTCCGGTAAGGTTTTGTGGTGGCCCTAGCGTTAGACATTAAATGTCCCGATACATTTGAATGCGTACACAAAGAAGGAACTAAATTATGAAATCCATATAATATGCTATTTATGTATTTGAATTTATATATATAGATATATAAGGGAACTATTTAATATAATACTAATATAATAATATAATATATAATATATTATATTTTGTACATCTACGTACTGTGTTTAATTTGAGATCAACTGATTAAGCGGGTAAACACATAAGAATTACATATAAGCAATTGGTCTTTTCGCCTCACAAGAAAGATACACCGCAGCAGACAACTAGCGGCATTGTTCTTCAAACTAGGAGAACGTAACAGTCTCGTAAGGCATTTTTTTATTACATCCCGTTTTGAATAGCTACCTAAGTGAAGCTGAATTTTCTGCACTTTCTGTTATAAAAGTTATGGTTACGTAAGAGCCGACTGCAGCTAGAGCAGGACTTGAAATGCTGCGTTTCAAAAACGCGACTACAGTTTGAAAAGATTTCAGCATTACTGCTGTGTGTCCCATTAAACTAATGATACACCGTTACAACTCTGAGTAATAATAATAAAAATACGTTGTATATGTATATTTTCAACATTATCACGTCAGCATCCCTGATCTAGACCGTCTTGGCGATCGAACGGTTAGCATACTTGCTTTTAAACCATATACCCTGTGTCAATACGATGTTTTGGACGTTAAAAATCCCCGTCGAAGGTTGAAACACGTCTGGATTCGGCAAACTTCTACTAGAGATAGCAATGATCACAGTAATCGATGCGTATTGCGAGGCGTATTCCGTAACCTGACGTTCCGCCCAATAATACATGTTTTGACGCATATTCTCATTAAAAATTAATACAATCATAATAAGCTTCAATTCTAAAGCGAACGCGAAGTTGATCCTAATTTAACTTATTTTGGTTTTGAGTTTTCTGGCTAATAGGCAACATCCAAATTTGCACATATGATTGGGTATTATCCGTTACCTTGGTTAGAGCGTAAGTAAAATCTTGCAAACTAACAATTGAAATGTATAGCCGCGTAGCATTTAGAAAGCATTATTTAGCAAGATGTAGATCACTTAGTCATGGTTATTCCGAAAAACCACTATTTGCCACGTCTAAATATCTAATCAAAGCAATTTTCTGGTATATGGAATACTGCAATTTTAAGATGGTTTTCCAAGCGTTGAAGTTTAGTGTCCAACCAATCACTTTACATCACGTATAGAAAAAAAAAACCTGTACTGGTTATAGATAACTAACTATAAATGTGCTTTTGCCCAAAGGAAGCGGAATAAAGTTTAAACCTCTTGCCTAGTCTAAATTAAATGTAGTCGTAAATCGTAAGTGTAGTAGAAATCTTTCAGATAAGATCTATTTGGTTCTTTATAAGTTCACAGTTAATTTTCAATAACCAGGCAGTACAAAAGCATTCTAATTATTTTTCAATAATTCAAAACTAATTAAAATACAAACAAGAAATTTGTTGCTTTCGGCGGTCAACAGTAAAATGCCTTTCGTTTCTTAAATGCGAAACCAGAATTTGATTTGAATTTGGCCTAACAATGAAAACGGAGAACCATTGAAACAGCAAATGAGTTTCCAACTTCACCGGACTAGGTAATAAATTTAACAAAAGCAAACGTCCTGACAGCCTTTGTCCTAATGAAGTGACTGTTATTAAAACAAAACGGAGAGAGCAAGGAAGAAAAAAGAACTCAGAGGAGGTAGAAAAATTGATTTCTTTTTGTGAAGAGTCACAAATATACATACATTATGTGTGTGTTAATGAATACTAACCGGCTGTACCTATTTATAAAACAGTCAAGAACATAGCGCGTACATAACAGTATTTTACGTCGACAAGTTAATGTACGGTTGGTACATGGCAGAAGCCTTGAATGATGGACCTGGAAAAAAATTATAGAACAATTATTTGCGTTAGCTGAGTGCATTTACGAAATTGTTTACAGTGTATAGGTACTTGTATCTATATTTGGAATCACGAGAAGTTATGAAGTGAATTACATGATGTGCTTGGATAATAATGACTATCGTTATCTATAGAGAAATAATACCAAAATAATTGGTACTATGTGGCGGCAGTACAATTATTACTCATTTGTTAATTATGTTAATAAAAAGCGTCCACGATATTTTCGTGCATTTTGATGATGTTTGAATTTTTTTTAACTGTTTCGTTTAGTTAAAACACTTAGGAGATCTCTTTCGTGTATTCTTTTCTCGCTTACAAACCATAATTTGAAATAGTTTTCCCTAATTAAAGTATGCGCTTTAATGTTTTTTGAGGCAATGCAGGATTATATCAAAAATTAATACTTCTTAAAAATCGCCAAAGGTGCCTCACATTGTATATTGTATCTTCGCGACCGACTTATCCTAAGTACGACAACAATAATATTTTTGCACTTTTCTACCTCCGAATTCAAGAAAATCATGATCATTGCTTTAATTTTGTTAAAGTAACGAAAAAAATTATTATGTTAACAAATAAATTTATTAGAACAATAAATTACGTTTATCAAGTTATCGTAAGAAGCTATTAAGTGCTTGACTAGCGGTACATTGTGCATGTACAAGTCTGCAGTCAGCGGAATTGTATGCGCTCTGACATTTGGTATTACATATAATTTTTAATATTTTTAAAACTATATTGTTTTATTTTGACATTGGTTAACATATTCCTAGTTAACTTGCCTCTGCATTATCGTATATACATACACATCGAGCGAGTAGAAATTTTCCTCCTTGCTTTTTCCTTACTCACGACATCTTGTGCTTTCAATATATCTGCAAAAAATGGTAAGAAAACGTTAGAGTTAGTAGTAGAGTAGGCAAATTCGGATGCGCACCATCGGCCCAGCTAACGAATGGACTCCCGCATGCGAAACACTAGTCAGTATTTAGCTGCCGCCTGGAGCATACGTAATAGTGGCAGCGAAGTACTCTGTGTTCTGTTTTTAATAATGTTGAAGGTCCGTAGATTCAGGAAACAGCTATCATTAAAGACAATGAGTAGGTTCATTAAGGATTATCCGGATTTGACTCACGACGGCGTAAAAATTAAATGTTTAGTGTGCGATATATATCTAACGCGTTGGTCATAAACACTATGTAAACGGCACGTGTAAAGATAAATCATAATAATATAAAAACCGGTGTCGCCGCAACATACGAACGATTCTTATTTGTTTTATGTACAATGATGATTCAATGTAATCTGGCGTTTACTTTGTTAAACAACGATTCATTTATTTTATTTTGGAACAAATACGCAAATATTACATTAGCGAGCAGGACCACGTTACGAAATTATTTACCATCTGTGCGTGTACATACATTTAGAAAATAAAATTAAGTGATTTTACTTAATACTTTCAGGGTATAATTGTTTTTGCTGCGTTTGTAAACATGAGATATTGTCAGCTATACTGCTCTAAACTGACTCTTGCTTCTCTAGCGATAAAAATTACTTCGAGTCCAACTCTGATTGCTTTGATCTTACTCTTAGTATTGAAATTAAAAAAGAAGAATTAACGTTGCACATTAGTATTTTTTTGACTAGAAACGCTTAAATAGGTATAATATTCAGTATATTGAAAATCATTAAATGAACATTTTACATTTAATAAGAAAACTATCATCCAATGAATTATATTTCAATGATTCTAATAATACTACTAACGATTGCATTTTACTACCGCACGTTGCCGCGTAAGTAGCTACACATATAACTTCCGTTAACTAATAACGAAATCATCTCATGCTAATACTGGCTTTTTATACATACTGATGGTATTTACTTCTAAAAATACCTAAGAATTAGCGTCATCCTGAAGAAAATTTTCTAGTTGACGATAACGTCGTCATTTTAAAATTAATTTATTATTCATTCACCCCATGAAATTCTCTGCGATGTATTTGCATAAATTCAAGCAACAGTCCGAGGTTTTAGGTTATTCCTGGTACGCAAAACGGGCAATTTCGATAATAAAATCCAGCATGTGCGTTAAAGGTGGGCAGAAGTGAATATACATACATAAGCCGCATTAAATTGCATTCGAACTTCTATATACAGAGAGCATCTCAGAGAAGTAGAGAACGTGTTATGTATCCTACCTCGTGCTCTACAGTCCTGTGCAAAATTACAGCAATGCTAAATGAAAATTTAGATATTGAGAGGAAAGTATGTCTGTATGTCAATAGAGAATTTATCTGTGTTTAGTTAACATTGTAAGAATATTTAATTATCTACTGCAGATAACATTACACTCAATTGATAAAGCAGATTTTACCGCGGAGTTATTGGAAAATAATAGCGATTTTAACGGCACAAAAATTTCAGTGCTGTAGACAACCTTATCTGCCGGCAGAAACACACACCGAAGTCATCACACGTTAGCTAGGTGACTGTGGGAATTCCAGTTGCGCGCATGTCGATTTAAACGTTGATACTTTTGTTAACTTTCGGAAAATAATAAGTCAACTTTTACTAACATTCATTCGGAGAACTCCTACGGTTAAATTCGGCAAGGCTGTTCCTAACGCTCCAATAGCTGCGTCCAAAACAAATAGCAATAATCTTGAAGCATCGCCAACACAAATTTTATCTTAACTATTTTTCACCAATTACATAATTTTGATTCAAATCAAATCTGGATTTATCAGAAAAGACAATTCGAGGCTATTTCTGCCTCTGCTCTTCCGTTATTTATTTCGATCCTTGCCAATGTAGTGTAATAGTTTGTGAGAGACAACATTGGTCGACTTGCTGTTCGTTCCACTGTGCGTTACTAACATCGGATAGGTGGGCCCCCTTTCATATTTATTTATTTGCTCATAATGCGCTTTTTGTCGACAATTTAACACAAATACAGCAGGCTATTAATGACCAAGAATAGTTGGTTATTTGGGAGAGGATATTACCGGCTTTTTGAATTTTACATATAGGAAATATTTCCACCTACCCACACACTCGGGCAAAAGCTAACATAGAATTCTTACACTATAATCGTCTTCTGATTAGAGTATAGTCTCTCGTATTTTTTTTTCTATTTTTAATGTTGTAAAATTAGTTTCTAATAGCTCTGCAATTTTATTAAACAATTATGTATTACTTGCTTACAGCCTAATGCATAGTTTTACATTATTCAGTAAGTGTGTAACTCAACATTTCATCATTAGGTGTTTCTAAATGTGTTTCTACGAGCCCAAACAACAGTATGTTGGGACGGTCAATAATCTTTTCAAACGTTCAACACGCTTTTAAAGTCTCTCACAACTAGTTATAAAATCGAAAGAAAAACTCCTTTTAAACATCTATCAATGTTTGACAACTGCCAACACTAATAAATAGCTTAATTAGGCAAAAGGAAAGCCTCCATTAACTTCTGTTCAAAAACGAAACAGGATAATTGGGCAAAATTGTACTTTTGGCGATTGCAAGAGAGTTATTTTTCTGTGACGAGTTTAAGTTTGCGTAAGTGATAACCTAAGTAAAAAGTGGCTTTTCACAGAAACTCTCTCAAACTCACTGTTAAATTTTCAAAAGGGAAATGATACGAGATTGCACCTGTGCCATTGGAATTGATTGAGGGTCAGTGAATGCCGCAAAGTATCAGGAAATCTTCTACGACAGTTTGCTGCTTTTTATTGAAAAAGCGCGTTCAACCAATCAATGGTTTGCTTTATAGAATAAAGAAGCTTAGTTTTGATCCTTAAATAGCCCGAACTGCAAGTATATGGTACGAAAACGCTAATTTGAAGGCGATATTAACACAAATAATATAAAAAAGCAACACAAATTTGATAAATACAGAGATAGTGTCGTTTGATTTATTAGGGAAGGGCATACACATGTTGTACACGACTATCACATATCATCTGCCTTTCCGTATTTTTCGCATCTTAGTTTTAGAGTGTGCAGGTGGCAAAGGTAGGTCGTAAATAATATTTTCTCGAGAGTACTGGCATGTTAGAATTAGAGTTTTTTCCCGCATTATTCGGTCATATGGTTGAAAAGAAGGATCGACGCATCCTTGAAACAGCTGCCACGGATTAATTAATTAAACTCCTGAGGTGGGGGAGAGTGCTGATACTTTAGTATTGTTTAAGGTTCTCTTTCAAATAATCATGTGTTAAGAACATTGATAAGATAAAATATAACCATTATATGGTACTATACATAGTTGGTAGGGCTCGTAATTCATAGGCTTAATATCACTTCAACTTCCTAATTATCTGAGATTCAATTATTTAGACCGTTTTCATTTATCCTACTGCGGCATATTGCAGCTTAGAATTCTCAAACAACGGTCGGTCATGATACCCCCGTAATAATTTTAGATACGACTGTATGTGTCTACCTCTCCTAACACACGCTGCGTTTTATTTTAGTTGTCGACATCAGCGGTCAGGCAATTAATGACAGTATGCATGACCTTGATGGAGGAACAAGGTCGCGGTTCTCGTCCATCTTAATCCACTAATTGTGTGTGGAGACTATGTGCAATGATGTTGGTAGTGATGATTGTTGCTATTACGACCACCGCTGTAAAGAACCGAAAGATGATAATGCTGCGGTCGCGTAAAGAAGCAAAATAAAATTTAATCGTGTTTACCCTTTTCGATAATGATGCAAATTATTCGTAAATGAAATCGGGGTACCCGTTTCGAATTGTCATTGCCTCTGTAAACTGGTTATTTTTTCAAGCAAATTGAAGACATTAAGGTTCATCTTGCAACGAATTATATAGATGCGTAATGTTAGCCTATATGTTGGAAGCCAGGTATTTTCAGTGGATGCCGCACGTAAACATACAGAAATGTACGTATAATGTTCGTAAATAGGAGGTTTCTGATGAATTGCATTGTTCTGTATCTGCCTATACGAGAAAAGTAAACATAGCAGAACCCCTTTTAAAATAATTTTATTAGTTGGTACTTATTCCCCAAATAAAGGGTGGAGTTATTTGATTAGCGTCCTGTGAAATCAAGTTCTTAGAATTTTCCAAGGTATACCCTTCCATATATCGATCGATGTAGTTCCTCGTGAGACAGTCTGTATGTGAAAGGATAGCAACACAAAAACAATTGTAAAATATCAATAGTGTATTCTAAATGGAATTTTCCTAATAAGGAAGAATAATATAAATAATATTATTCTGTGACACTCAATATTTAAATGTAAAAGGAGATAAATGTCGCGTAATTAACATTACGAAATTTTGAGCATTAGCTTTTTTTATCTATTTAATTTAAACAACAGTAATCGCATTAACATTTCCGTAAATACCACTTGCATTAGCACGAATCGAAAAATTGACGTCGTCCACCGTTAGATCATCGATCGTTTACATTCTTTGTAAAAACAAGACATAATAATGTTTAAACCAGCGAAAGAAGGTGACCACATCATCTCCAGCAAAGTATGTTATTATATTCCTATAAAAAGACAACCTTCGTTTTAAGATTTTTATTATTTACATTAAACGGATTCTTATCTATCTGAGATCAACAAAGAGATCTACAAGCAATTAATCAGTAGTTAAGCAAACAATGAGGACTGCCACCAAGTACGACTAATTGTTTAATTCCCTTCTTCAGTTTCCGAGTTCGTTCTCAAACAAAGACTATTTATGTATGTATGTGAGATCATCCGGGTTTACAAGAGACCATACAGCATACAGCATTCTTAAGCGACTTCCTCGATTATTTCAATGGAGCGAAGAATTTTTGCAATTAGACAAGTAACATAAATAACTACGTACGTTCAGGTTGAAGAGAAATAAAACTAGCACGAAAATTTGGATAACAACAATGTAACAGTTATACATGTTCAAATACTGAACGTTTAATTAATAACCGATCAGGCAAAACCGTTTTGTGGTAACAGTAGATGGAGCGGAATTTTTGCATGTCTGAGCTATACGTATGTTGAAACTATTCTCAAGTAGGATAGGGGGCGGAAACTGTAATCAACAGAACACAATTAATTAAGTATTAACTTCCCCGTAAAGGAAATCTCAACATGATTAAAACATGTAGTAGAGTCTCTCGTACTTCCATCTACAGGAAGCATGTTGTTGCGCAGTGTTTAATTAAATGAGAATAACAAAATATTTGATTGCAAATTGATGGGAAAATGTCATTATATGGTAACAATGGAAACTTACGTAGGAATATAAAGAAATTAATTTTTTTTTTAATTTATTGTATATTGTAATATCTTTACCCATTTTGGCTTTGACATTTTTTTCAATGCACAAAAGAACGTGGCTAGCGTATATTGTTTTATTAAAATACGTTAAAAGGTAAGGAACTCTTCCTTCGTCTTTCAGTTTGTCAAGTCGGAGATGGTATAGTCCTACCATGTGATAGTTCACAGATACTCATACTCTTTAATTTAATTCATTATACCTACCTTTCATTATCTAGGGATGGCTAGATATTTTGGAAAACGCCACATTTTTTAAATAAAAATAAAATTTATCCAGTACAGCAGACCGATTGTCACAGTTAAAACTTTGGAAAGATCACAACAAGCAAGCATAACTTCTTCTTTATGATTAAGAGCAATTATCTTTTCAAGCAGTTGTGGCAGTGTGCTTCCTATAACTGCATTATTATGCGAGGGGAGTTCGGAGACTTCGCGGCGTGACAAAGAAAACGTGAGATTTTTAAGAATTATTTTTCTACTTCTCAATGTAGTCGTCTTGCAATTCAACACATTAAACCAACAACGTTATCTCAAGCGGTTATCTCATTTTAACCCCATCATTTCAAATGAACGAGGAAGCAATCACTGGAAGCCAAATCCGGTGAGCATGGCGGATGTGGAAGCACCTGGAAGCGTAACTCATGGAGTTTTACAGCAACAATCCAAGACGCGTGAACAATGGTGAAGTAGCATCTTTCTCTTTCGCCTGAATAGCTTCAATTGGTCTAGTGATGAAGTGTAATAATCACCAGTAATTGCGCAGCCTCTTTCTAGGTAGTCTATAAGCAGTACACCTCCACATCCACTGTTTCGATTGCTCCTTCGTCTCGGACGTATAAAGAAGAAAGAGCACTTGCTACTTACGTATTACTATTTTCTGATTATCCCATATGTATGCATTTTAGCTGGTCTGAGGATGTGTTTTATATAGCACGAAACTGGTCGCCCAAAATTATTAAACATAGAATTTTGTGAGATAAGGACCTTTCTTTCAATACTGTTCCTTCAACATAATCAATATCATAAACGCATAAAAGGCAAAGAGTACTATTGAATATACAATTTAATTCTAAAAATATAGTGAAAAATATGTTTCGGAGCGATATTGTGCGCTACTGACATTTTCTCATCTAAAATGTAGTGATAGTAATAGAGAACAATCTGTTTTTTAAGTGAATTCGATTTCTCGTCTTGTTACTAAGGTATAGCAAAAAAATGTGTTTTTGGGGGCAACTTTGAGTACATTCCTACAAAGTTTTATCAAACACTTATACATAACACAAATAAAAGTAACAGGGTAGAAGATACTTTAGGACCTCGGTGCATAATTTCATGTAAGTTACGTCTATACACCTACGAACTAAAGCCAACTCAATAAAGAATATTAAAATATTTGAATTGCATACTATAAAACCGTGCTTCATAGCAGATAGACATTAATTGGTACAGTTGCCCGTAAAAGCCTTTACACACTGTTTAAGAACCAATTACTTTTATAATAGAAAGTTAATTTAAAAAGTTAATGCAGACTAAAGACTTTTACTGCCCGCCAAATCAAATATATGTGAATTACTTTTGTCCGTGAGAGTGTAAATTAGTGTCGTAAATTAATTTTTACGTATAATAATGTTCTGATATTCCTTTAAAATGTACTTAACAACATTCAAGGTTGTAGTTTAGTTTATCTATAAATTCTCATACACGATTGTTTTAAATTAAGAGATAATAGATAACTACATTATTATTAACAGCACTTTTGTTAATAAAATATCTTACCATAAAGATAAGGTTGGTATCAGCATTTAAGGAACAACAGAACTTGGGTTTATATTTGCTATTATGAAGTTTAAAGAATTAGAATCGCTAGTGCCTTTCGGACGACGAGTTCATCTGAAAGGCTATTTTTTATAATAAGAAATTTTAATTCTATTTTCTAACTTACTATTACGGTAGAATTCTCAGTATCCGTTTAGTCTTGTTTTAATTGTACTTTTAATGAAGTAGCATATTTCTACTTTAATTAACTAAAGCATCAGAATATAATATTTAGAAAGTGTTACTAATCTTCTTGGAAAAATAAGATTATTTTTATATAAAATCGAAAACTCAACAACTTGTGCCAATGCCTACATTTATGAATTCGATGAGGTTGTTTGTCTCAATTAAAGCGTTTATTTTGATGTAATATTAGTGAATGTATAAGTCTCAATATCTAGCCAGTGTACCGTTTATGTATTCTGGAAAGCAATAAAATGATTTGTGCCTAACAACTTTTTTTTCATTGTTTTTGTATAAATTAAAAGGTATCCCTTGCAGATAATGTATGGTCAAGGAATTATTTTCTGAACGAAATAAGGTGAGGCTAACAAGAGAGAAGATACCGATATCCACCCCCGCTACGTACCGATATCTTCTCTTTTGCTCGCCTTATCTTGATCTGTTCGGAAATTGATTCCCTGATCCTTAGCATTCGTATACTCCTTTCTGTGTGTATAAGTGCTTCTTTAATTAATACGTAGCTTTACTCGTATTATTCAGATGGCAACTTCCCTTTGTAGTATCATTTATACTACTTCCTCTATCATTAATGAATGGAAACATCGGCATCGATGTGAATGCCACGGAGAGACATAAGAATGACTTTGTATGTATTATTAATTTGAGGAACCCATCGTGTATGTTTTAAATGGGCAATCCTCCTATTTTCCCAACAGACAAATATATCGCGGAATTTTATACTTCTCGCATTCATACGTATACCTCAATTTATTGTCCTAGAAGGAAATTATCCATGCTAATGACAAATAAATCTGCAACTCTTAAGATCAACAATGGTATACGACGGACGCGCCGTTTTAATTGAGATGTTTATGGATGATTGTATGCATTCGGATAGCCGAGCTATAAATAAGCGGCCGATGATAAAGAATGTGTTTGTATTTATTGCTGAAGGAACAATGGCTCTTCCGAACAGAACCCCAAGTTCGATTCACGAATTTTGATTGCTTTCGTATTGTTTGTATCGGTATTACTTTATGTTTCACTTCGGCGGGGCGTTACATCGATAATGATGAATTTAGGTGCGTGAAGATATCACATTTATTTGACAATATCATCAGATAAAAATGATTTATGCTCGCTAATTATTCTTTAAGTTCGTCTTTTCAGAGATCGGGAAGCAATGAATGGATATAATGGGAAAATTTGGCCAAGTACACAGATAAAAATGCAGTGTCAGATCCAACACTGTCAGCGAAATTTTCCAATGTCGTATTTTCTGACGGAAGTGTGGTGTTCACCGGACATTCTTTACTTAAAAAAACAGTTAACTTGCTTAGAAAATTACTAGAAATTCAAGGAGGTTAATTCGAAAACCATAGAAAGCATACGCAGCGATTGTACCGTATTCAAGTTTGTAAATAATCTAGGCAAAAAAGGCTTTTAATCGCTTCAATGTCAATGTTCAATCTTTATGAATTCGACAAACAAATTGAATCTTATTGTAAAAGATGGAAAATGAATTTATTTAACCTGCTATATTAGCGTAAAATAAAACGTAATTGTTGTGTTTATTCTCACAATACACTTGAAAAACGTAGAGCTTTCTCTTCCATTTTATCTAATTTTTATACTCATTATCCGACAGGTCGAGCTGGATGAAACTTATAACTTTTACATTGAATTCATTTTTTCGTAATTATTTGTCGAATAAGTTTATACTGCTTAACGTGAACTTGTTGCTGTTGGATCCATTTCTTGCAAAATGAAAGTAATTGTTAAGGCATTGAGATCCAACTAAGGTCATTTCTGAAGATACCAAATAAGGTTCCTTATATTTCTGTTTAAATATGAAAGTAAGTACTAAGCAAGTACTAAGAAAAATTTTAAAGGACAAACATATGAAAAAACTTAGCATAGCTAACAATATATTAATTTATGTCATTGTCCTATGCGTGCAAAATACTAAAAAAATGCCGGAGAATCACCGGCTAAAACGGTTCATTAAGGTTTTCCCATGCGAGTTGTAATGGATCATTTAGTTCATTCATGCATGCCTGTACTTCTGCGTATGCATAAATGTACATTTGCATCTATACCGCGTTTCAGGCTTTTTATTTATTGGCAACGCATAACTAGTAATTTCCCCATGTTTTTCGTGACTCAAAAACCACAATTATGCTCTTCTTCTGCATATTATTTCGAACAATTTGCCCACGTGGAATTAAATTTAATACGTGCAATATTTACGCTCTTCTCTCATTAACTCTCACAATCGGCAACAATTTGTTTATAATTTATTTAAAAGATAAAAAACAAAAATGTCATAACATGCAATAATATACAATAGGTTTCATGCGGCGGCAATGGTACCTTTGTTTTCTGAAATGCGGGAATGCAAGTATATCCTTAGCCCAACAATACGAGCTAGCCCTTATTTCTTTATTAGAAAAAGAGATAAGGTGGGCCACGTAAATACGAGAACTAACAATGTCCTCTAGAAACTAATAAGAACCCCAATAATAATAGTAATAATAATAATAATTATTATTATTATATTATTTTGGGTTAAATGTTAGCTAACTCCTGGTGATTCTTTTACATAAAACTAAATTATATGATAAATCCCTATGATCGTACGTCATCGTCAACACTCTGTATATAATATTTGGTATATCTCTGATTAATACGCGTACCGTCTATTTAAAACTAAAACGTTTACAGAATTGACCTTCTCTCGTCCAGTATTATGATTATCGTTACCAGTGCGAGTTTACAAAATTACGTATGTACGTATAAATTACCGCTATGAACGCACCTAATTGTTGCCATATATATTTTTACCGCAGTATTTTTTTGCACATTTACATAACTCGTCGTAGTTGATTGTAGTTGTGTAGGAGCAACTGCTTTATTTTATTGCGACGCCCATGTCCATTTAAAAGCCAGAGTAAAAGCGAATCAGCCAGAGGTGTCGATGTTTTCCGTATTGATCAAGATCCGTGTATATTTGGAAGATTGCTTCGCTCCAGATAAGTTTGTCAAGATAATCAACTTTCGCAGAGCAATATTTTTACATATTATATAAGCTGTTTTTCAGGAATATAATACAGTGATACTCAACAGTTTTTAGTGGCTACATCACATCTTATAGCGCTCACTTGCTACATGCTATATGATTTTTAATTGTGAAGTAATACATTAAATGCAACAACAAAAACGTTGATTTAATATGGCCGGTACGTATCAACCTTATCGGGCCAAAAGATACGCATAATTTTGAGAAATTACAATTAAATTAGTTTAAAGTTCTACAGCAATTTCGCACTAATTCTTACAAAAATTTCGCACTACCCTATGTGAACGCCGTGTTATAGTATAACATACAACAATTCTTATGGTGTTTAGTCTTTGGATTTACCCTTCCCACTTATCTCTGCTTCCGTAATTGGACACTAGAACCAAGAACCTTCTAGTTCCTTCGAATGGCTTTCGTACTAATACAGGTGAATTTTATATTACAAACAAATTTAAAACTATTCATTCTCTTGTTTTGGAAGGGTCGAATGAACTATTAAATATTTATGTAGCTTTCAGCGAGTTGGTCTCCCGAAGGAAACAGGACGCAGAAACATCAAACAAACGGGAATTTTCATATTCTTTTAGCCACAGATCAATAAACAACGTCAGACTGCCTTCTACACCACTCGATTAAGGTACATGCATGTATTTTGCTAGTCATTGATGTATAGTAAAGCCGACGAGCAACTTCACAGTAATAAATTCATCTCTTATGAATGCCATCCAAGCGAACCCTTTTCTATAAGGAACAGATCTCGTTCGCGTGGATTTAACAACATAGAAACTCCATATAAGTTCTTGACGACTGATTTAACAAATAAAAACTTGTTAGCATAGTGTGTTGGTCCCCAGTCGGGCATGTATCAGTCTGATTGCATCCTGACCCCTTCCATGACCCTTTATTAATCACTTGTTCGCGGTTTTTCGTACATCGCTAACGAGTATTAAGCGAGTTCCTAAGGAATAATGCGACTCGCTATGTATCTATTCGATAAAGCCTCTGTCATCTGCAAGCAGGAAGTTAAGCGGGAGAGTTAAACGTGAGAAACTGACATTCGTAACAAGATGCACGATCATTTAATGAGCAAGGAGTTAATTTCTGCGCCTCAGAACTGAAGATTACAAATTTCCTTTTTAAAATGTAGAAGCATATAATTTTCTTTGATTTTTTTTCTGTGAATATCTAACATAGACCATTTTCGTTGTAAATAAGAATATGAATTTGCAACGTAATCTCTGATTCTTAAAATAGCATTTTAAGTAAGTAGTTTTAGCTTCTACGTGAACAATTTACTAGAAAATACTCTACAGCTCTTAATTAAATAAATAGCATCAAGAACAACAATTACTTTGTGAAGAAATGTAATTAATCAATGCTGTCATTATTTTACATTTTAACGGAAAAGCCTTTAGATATATATATAGTTCTTTAGCGATTGTAATGATGGCAAGTGATCCCATGCAATTCATCATAATACCATATAATTTCGTGCCGTCGTTGCTTTACATTTTATAAGGATTTTATACAAACCTCTTCTTTTTCTTGGCTCTAATTGACTTGTTTAGGTACTGCAATATATTTTACGCTAAAAGAAAATATAGTCTCGTTTCAAGAACTCATCATACAATGGCACCTGCGTTAGTGAACGAATTTATGAATCGTATTGTCTGGAACTGGTAACAATGAAACAGTAAACTCATAAATCAAAACGCGGATTAGCGTAGTTAAATTTAGTTGATGGCGGCGGATGCCACAGGTGTCCGTTTATGTTTGCAAGTAAAATATGATTTCCGTTAGTCGGGGTTGAATGTGTAAGAGTTTGCAGGTATTATATACACGGTGTTACAAGTTTGGTTTTTAAATTACAACAAGTGCAAGAAATAACTATTTTCACCGCTATAAATGTGTGTTGTTATAATTAGGTAGCACTGCAGTTGCATCAAATTATTGCAGTATCCAAATGTACTATCTTCTTCACATTTAAAGCTGCACACACAAATTGTGGGGCATTTAGCATGAGCACAAACTACTTACGACATGCGGCGGACAGCGTTACTCCATGGACCATGTGATAGCGATATGTTATGTATTGAGAAAGACTGTAGCACAACAATGGTTACCAATCAAAACTAAATCAATAGATGATTGATTTAGTTCTAGGTTCAATCACCATTCGTGAATAATAATTTTTGAGTGATAGTTTTATAATGAGGTATACGCATAAAAAGTATGTAAATCCACTAAACTTGAACCAATTTATTGCTGATGAGATTGAAACCAAATTCAAAGATTTAATCACGTTAAGCATTTATCTAAAGGTCAACCATCCAAGGTACCTGACGATCAAATCAAACACATCAAGGAACATGTTAATTGTGGAATTGGGAGTCGTTTCAAATAAGCTTCGACTAGCGAAGTGCCACCCTTATAAAAATACATTTGATGCAGGGTTGTCAGAAAATAATTAGAACACAAAGCAACAATGCAAATTTCGTTCTTGCTACGAGGCGACGTTTTTCCTTCACGGTTCCGAAAATAGGTAATATTGCAGATGCTAGAGGACAGGGAATGCACGTTGGATGCAGCATTCGCGGAAAATTAATGTGTAGGTAGGAATTATTGGAATACGAATTCTAGGAACTTATTTACAATGAAGGAATGTCGACCGGGAACACCACTTAATCAAGAGGACTAACTGAGCTTGGTTTCCTACTATAAACTGCCAATCAAGTTACCTTTGATCTTTTGAGTCAATCAGAAGTACTGCAAAATCGTTCGTAACGATTGTATTATCAATTTACGAATTATTTTTACTGTTCCTTTTTCTGTATACATATATCTGTCTATTGCAATCAGTACCTACAACTTTATAACCATGCTTGATAAATATTTAACATACAACGGTATAATGCAAAACCCAAGTGCAAATCATTTGGAACGACCGTCTACTTCTAAAAATAGCCCGTAACTCCAATCTATGGGTCCCAAAAAAGAAAATAACGCCCACTTAAGGCGCTTATGCGCTTCAAGTGGTTCCTTCTCTCGCACGTTCCAAAATTAGTCACGAAATTTATGCCGGTTACAGGATGAAGTTATACATTTCCCTCTTTGCGGGGTATAATTTACGATAATGCTTCGCATGTGCGAAACCGTAGGGTGCGTCAGGAGCATAGGGTGTAATTTGAAAGGATACAATCTTGCGTCCAATCGAAATGGAATCGAATAAGACTTAAATGTGCAATTGGCTTAAGGGTAATCGAAAATCGCTTCGTGAGGAGGTCGGATATCTAAATTTGCGAACCAGTATGGTAATTGACATATTTTGTAATTTATAAATTAGGCGGCTTGTAAATGGTTGCAGTATATAGAATGAATTTTCTGTAATGGGTTTTAATGAGTAATTAATAAAGTCTTCCAGAAATTAAGCTTGTCTTATTACCCAGGAAATATAATATTTAATAAATCACGAATTAAGAAAATTATAAAGTTTGCCAGGAAAGATAATTCACATGAATTCAGTTTAATTGTGTTCGCTGGCTTCGTTTTATTAAAACAACAACAAAAATTATTATAACAATGAACTTCGTTTATCAAATTGAAACCTGTTTATCAATATAACAAATACGCGTTTATTAACTTACTCTGCGAGAAGAAGAACAATCTTTAGGGATGTTTCTTTAGACATTAATAAATATATTCTTCGCATATTGTAAGGGCGAAATCTCTAAAATGAAATATGCTGTTGTTATTCATTCTATACATATTTGCTCGCATACGATGGAAGATCCTTTTCTGTCCTTTAATATAGATGCAGGTCATTCCATCCGTTGGCTGAACATCAACATGGATTTAAGTCAATCATCAGAACAACAGGTTTAAAGCAAATAAGTATGAATATAAAAACAAAGAAAAGAAAATAATGGACACTATGAACGTGATAATGGGTGCGGTCCGTTGACGGGAATCTGGCAGCGCGCCATTGCCGGGAAAGAGGCATCGTCTTCTCAAAGACTATTATTAGGGCTTTATTTGAAACGCTCAGTTTGTTTATAAACTACGAGAATGTGTTTACAATACCAGAAACGGTATCAGGAGGAAGCAAAGCTGCAACACCATCCCTCCAAACTAAGCTTGTACATGTCATCAGATGCGCCACTCCTTTAGAATCTTCTTTCATTACTACTTCGACGATCTATTGCAGCTAACAATGAGAAGGCGAAAAAAGAGAACACTATCGCGCGTCCTCAATTGAAATGGTTACTGCAGAACAAAAAACATGTTGAAATAGCATCGGCGAGGCGTCTATAGCTGCACATACATGTCGGAGTTACATAAAATAAATACCGATTCTCTCTTCAGCGAGCGTATAAAAGTCAACCCACAAGGCGGTAAAGCGATGTGTTGCCTAGGCCGCGAATATTTTACGATTTCCCTGAATCGGCACGAACAACAAACACATAGTCTAAGTGGGCAGGGACAATTGTTCAACGCGTTCAATTGTTTCTCAGATCGGAAACAATGACGTTGCGGCGTCGTTTTGTATTTCACAAACGTACGTTTAATTCATTCAACTAGAGTTCGGAAAATACTGTACATAATGTATGTAACTTTATTTCAGTTGCAATGAGAAAATGAGTTAAAAATAGTACTTTATAAATTAATCATTTCAAAAAGAATTTAAGAAGAAGCCTAGGATTGGGGCAATTCCTGGCTTTTGAATGAGTATTTCGGTAATGCAGATGCATATCGGATTATACAGTGAGATCCTAAAGTAATGCAATTGAATTGTAGACAATAGTAGTTTCTGTCATTCAAAAATTAGTATGGGTGGTGGTGTGCTAGTAGTGTCGTGATATCTTTCTATTGTGCTCATCTATAACAGATCTAGAAACGGGAGCTTTATTTTGCATTATTTTCAATTTCATAGTATTCTTATAATAGTAATACATTCAATATCCAACAGGCTAATGCCCTATAAAGTATTAAGTAAATATAGACTATAACAAACGGTGCATATAAAATAAAATAAAATATTGTAAAAAATCCCATCGCCTTTTCACAGCCTTGGTTAGAGTATACGTTGCAGCTCGTCTCATTGTTGAGTGTAGGCTTTTACGACAGTGATCCATAGTAGAAATGTCGTAGAATGAAACTGCTATTGTGTCTTGAATTCAAGCGTGGTACAAGAAAATTCATTCATTTTAATATAAAAGGGCAAATTTTTCACAGACAACATTTCTTTTCGTGCTTTTCATGCCTGACTAGCAATCCATCCTCTCTCAGTAAGTTCCATCAATCTTAAATGATAAAGAAATTTGACGAATTTGCAATGAATATGACTTAGACTCAGAAAGTCACAGGCATTTAAAAAATATCAAATTAGAGCTGTATATGCTAGTACGAAGACAAAGTTTTTGTCGACTATAATTTCTTTATACCCGCGTCTTTATATTATCTGATCGCAATCCGCATCCTGATGTTTAATGTATCGCAGGTACTATTTTTTCCAGTCTAATGAGAACAAAACAATTTAATTTTTAAATAGAAGGATACAGAGAAGATAATAGCAAATACTTTCCTACTGTACGTATAGTTGGGTTAAGTAACGAACTTGAAAATAACATTGTACAACATTAATGACTACGCGCGGATCTTTTATAATTCCAAATTATACTATAGATAAGATTTTGAGTCGAAAAACGACTGGAAAGGAATGAGGTTTAACTGTGGGCGCAGAAACTACGTCTACATCTGTAATAGCAAATAGCATTTGAAGATAACCGTATGAGTCAATAATAGCCTGTTTAATCTGAAATAGCGCGAGTGTATCTTGTGTTTTATAGTTGTAAAAATAACCCAAGGCTTAAATGTACACTATAAAACTAGGGATAGATGAAACTGAAAAATGAAGAACGCTGAAGCGTTCTCCACAACTTAAAATGCAAATAAACAGAGTGGATAATATTTGCATGTTATATGCACGAAATGGCATCTGGCTTTTCCTCGAGTAAATTCAAATAAGACGAATCGAAAACTTATTATCGAAGTATAAATGAGGTGATAGAATTTATAGATAACTTCTCGTTTTGTCCGTATAAAGCGTGAGTGTCAATGTTGGAACTGGTCAGTTTGAAATCGCAGAAGATTTAGTAAGATGACTGCGTATAGATTTCCTGGTCCCTTGATTGGATTTCTTCGATGGAGGGAGCATCCTTAGGCAATGTATTCCCATGTAAAAACGCAGAACGTGTTTTACTTTAACTGCAATTCAATTTCCTGTTGGCAGTAAAACAACGTTGTTGTGAAGGGTAATCATTAGATTTTATGTTTAAAGATAGTTTACATTTAAATAAATTTCTATGTTGTGATTATACATTATTTTTAACGCTTTACATCAAGCCATATGTACGTTGTGAATAATTTTTGACGCATTATGTTAAGGCAAATTCGATCTATTTTCAGTTTTGTACCGTTTTCGCCAAAAGAAACGATGTTCCATGCAAACTCAGAATGGATTATATTGTTATAGAAGAAAATTTAAAAAAATGCTTTATTGAAAATAATTCATGTTGTTCGGATAGGAGCAAAATTTTAAACGTTAAATTTAATGTAATTTTTATTACCATTAATACACGTCTCTGAGATGGTGCACGTATGAGTGTGGTTGCAAAATTAATTTCATGTTCGGTGCTGTGAGAAAGCTTGCAAATTATCTTTTAATATTTCACATTAAAAAATGTATACATATTTTCTTGTTCGTCAAGAAAATATTACCACCGCAAAATTTCATAACTTGAGGAATGGGAAACACGGGCAAAGCAATCCTATGATTGCGTATTTCTACTCACTACTTACTGATGCCTTCCCGCTTCACCAACTCTATAGTTTTCGTGTCTTCTGGTCACGGTAGTTAAGTCTTCTCGTTCATCCTTATTTAAATCACATCGTGCACTATTTTATACACATTAGAATATATTAAATTTTATAAATATTCATATCAAGCGATGTTTTTTCGCAGTACAAGAACATGCTCGTATTTAACTGTAGCTTGTCAATTATATTACGTTTTGGACGTACAAAGTATCTAACGTCCACTGCACTTAATTAATATATTATTTTTTCAATTAGAATGCTTATTGGTCATCAATCAATGCCGTAACGTATTTGATTTTTGAGAATTTATACGCAAATATCGATTTTCGTTTTTAAATGGAAAAAATGATAAATGAAGGTTTTCTCTATGCATAATAAGCTGTTACTGTTGATTTATGCAACACGTACGAGTTGCTAAATTATGCAAAAAGGAGTAGTGTGCAGCGTGGGAGTAGAAGGGTTAAGTATATCGTTCAGGATGAATAACCTTAGAGTGAGAGATATGAAGCAGGTATGGTAGCAAGATCTGGACGTATTAAATGATATGACGTACGCTAAAGGTACATTCCACATGGTTCGCCCACTAATGCTTGAACATCTCAGAAATTAAACATATAAGTAAGTCTATATAGTAATGGAGTGGCTATATATATGTATGTATATTGTAATGTTTTTGATAGATTAATTTAAAGAAATTTTCGAAAATTTTTTACAAATGTCAACTTCTCAATATATTATGTCTGAATGATATATCGACATAAAGTTACAAATAATAATTAATTATTGTTAGTTTCCTTGCCAACGGTTTTGTTTTCATAGATACCTATGATAATTCTTAGCGATTTAAAATATACGATTATTGAATTGGATTCCGAAACGAACGATTTTGTTGTAGTGTGACACAAGGACGAAACTGCTGCCGGGATTCTGTGTTCTAGGAAGACATATTTGAACACCGAAAGACATTTAATTGACATTTATAATCTTTGTACCACTAACGTATGCCCTAGAACTTGCTGTAGAAATTTCTAATGTTTTCGAATAAGAAAATGATATCTATAAGTAGTTAATATACGTCTTCCCCACGCTTGTCGTTGGCTGGACTTATATTACTGTTCTATATTATCTTTATTATTTTTACGCCCCTAACGTATTCTGCTCAAAACAGGAATCTTTCTACAGGGATCGGGCTTCCTACCAACAGATGGAGCCTCATACCCGATAGGTGTACAATGTGAACTTAGAAAGAAGAAGTGACTACGGCACGGCGCTGATGACAGCTAACCTCGTAGTTTTTAATAACATTACAGTATATATAGCTTCTGACTGAAAGAGAGGAAAACAAATGCTTGGATCTGTGTTTCTAAACTAAAATATGCATTTTGACTGTGCAGACTCGAAAGCTACAGAGAAGAAAAGAACATGAGTCATTCATAGTAAGACTGCAGAAACGAGTATATTTCCCATGCGCTTCTCGAAATAAGAGACTGGACTTATCTGCTATTAAAGTATATTTAAAAGTATAGAATTTTAATTGTATAACACAATTTAATTTTACCATGATTTAATTAACTCAAATGCAATGTGCTTTCGAGATACTGCAAGCTCAAGTTTTAATTTCTTGGATCTATAGGCATATTCAAGCATATGAGTGGTTTTTCAGTTTCATGATTTGTTTGAAGAACAAATTGCCTACACAATGAAATTTCCATGGGTCGTTCGTTGTATGACGAACGACGCGATTCAGCGGAACGGAACGGTTATGGATCAGCAAAGCAGAACGGTTATGGATCAGCAAAGCGGAACAAAAAATAGGATATATAACGAGCAGCAAAAGACAACAACAGCTGTCTTTAGAAATCTTCTGAAGAAGCTGACAGGATACTCGGTGAAACGTCAAGTAAAATATTAACTACACGACATCACCCGAAAGACATTTCTACTATGGATTACGGTCGTGAAAGCCTACACTCAACTATTAATAGCACATATTAAAAAGAATCCTCTAACCTGCTTGTTCTGTATATAAGGATAAGGATATGTATAAGGATTGCAGAAAAATCGATTTTTCGAGCCAAAAGACAGAAAAGCTGTTGTAGATCCTTAATTCAATTCTACTTCATGTCCATTACAAAAACTTTGTTGTTTATAGAATAAGGACTATTTACATTAACAGTGTTAAGTAGAATTTAAGAAAAGATTTATATTTAGCATAATTATAAACAGTAATCGTAAGGGAAGGAGCGTAAAGTTTCATGCGCAGAAAAGTGTATAGGAACCTATAAAAAGATATAATTACCCCCAACTAGTATTGTTATCAACATTTTGAACCGTGAAGGTGTTAATGTAACTATTATTGCGCCATACGCATATTTAATGCATAATGCAGTTTATATGCAGATACATTTATTTATCATCTACACGTATTTATAAATGTCCCATATAAAGTCAAAACGGCTTTTTTTAATGTACGTAAATCAACAGTGGTCGAGTGAGATGTAGTGCCTGTTATCATGTAGAAGATACGGTTCTCCCAATTGTGTAGAAATTGCGTAGGCGTAGCTAAGAAGATCGTGTGTTTAAAACAAAAAATTGGATACTAAAAAAGCTTCATGTTTTGGAATTTATACTCATTCCACGAAGCAATTTACGGTAACGTCGTTTCACTTCCCAACCTTGGTAGTAATTACATTTCATTGGTTTGCTAGTCGTATTAAAATTTGTTATTAAAATATATGAAATGACATAAGTTAAATAGTGTTAAAAATACATATTTTTAACGATCCTACAAAATCTACAGACATTTGAAGAACGTGTAAAATAATTATTTTGGCAAACGAAATCTGAAACTTCTTGGTTACTAAATAACCCAATATTCTTATGATCCTCAATTTTCCAAATAGTGTAGCGCCCCGAAAATAAAATCTTTCCAAAATTACTATTAAATAGGAAGCAGAGTTGAATAGGAGCAATAAGTTTCAATGTTACATATGTTCCGTTTCGGTGAAAAATCTCCTTGTCTCTGTGAAAAATCCGTCCACTTCGGTAGCAAATCTCTCCGTCTTAGTGAAAAATCTCTCCGTTTTAGTGAAGAATCTCTCCGTTTTGGTGGAAAATTGGCTTGCGGGAGAATAGCGAGAACAATTCTTGAGTATTTTTGTTTTCAAGAAGCCGGTGAATTTCGATGTAGGCACGGAAGATCACCGTCAAAAAGAAAGAGAGCTCCAGGTATTTTTTTGAGAAAAAAGAGCAAACCGTCCTCAAGACCTCGATCAAATACAAAAAAAGCTGAGCTCTTTCAAAGCTAAAATATATTAACAGTAAATAAAATGGCAGCAACAAAAAAAGTTATTACATCACATTTTGAATGTAAATTTCCTTGGTTACGCAAATACTTTCAAAAGATAAATTCACTACAACGGTATGTATTCCACGCTGGTAATAAGGAAGATTTTATCATTACAACAAAGTTTTGATATTGACCTAGCATTGAAATCACCACTGAAATAACAATTAAACTATTCTAAGTATATACTTGATCTCCAAGACAGCTCACTGATGTTGTAGCTACCCAAAGTAAAGTCATATCTTTCTTCTGAAACATCAACTAGCTATGTGTATAGTTGAGTTTCAAGATATTTTGTTTTCGACATTCTTTCTGTTGATATACAAGGAATTGGCGTGAGAAATGTATTTTATGAAATAGCACACAACACATGAATACTGAACTGCAGTTCTATAGATCAAATTGTAAAAAATTGTTTTAGCTAAGCAATATGTAATTAGCACTACTTTCACCTCTGATAGTTTCCATAAGTTAAAACAAAACTGACTTAGCAGTCTATATCATATTTAAAAATATTTAAGCCATTAAATCATTAACTTATATTTAAATCAACATAATCACAAATAACACAAATAAACAGTGTAATTAATTTAAATTTCGATTTCTTCTTTCTACGAGCGACTAACCTCATTAATAACAAAATTTATGGACAATAGGTCCTCCAAAGATTTAAAGTAGG
Source organism: Oryctes borbonicus (assembly GCA_902654985.2). NCBI lineage: Eukaryota > Metazoa > Arthropoda > Insecta > Coleoptera > Scarabaeidae > Oryctes > Oryctes borbonicus. The sequence continues at coordinate 5,877,451 of LR736876.1, forward strand.
CGATTGATCAAACCCACTCGAGCGCTATCGATGATAAATGGACGAACAATGTTGCGACTTTAATGTCAAATGAGCAAGCTTAAATCTCACTGTCTGTTTGTGGAGATTTTAGCATTACAAGAGAAATTCTAAGAAGTGCGGTTCTTTATGTATACAGAAGCATGTATAAGCACTACGGTACTAACGAACTTAATTATGTCTATTGATTTCTCTACTTTTTATAGTCTGTAATTGACTTTGGAATTTTATAATGACTTATTTCAGCGGGATTCGGGTTTAAGCCATGTTAGCGGTATTAATGGAAAAGTCAAAAGAACAAAAGCAATCATTCTTTTTATCCAGTTTTAGCTGTGGCTCTTTAGTCAGCATTTAATGTGGAATTTTGAGCTTTTTTTCTAGCTATATACTTGTATGAAGCTGAATAAATTATTGTTGTATGGCGGAAATTCCTCCTAAAAGCAAGCAAGTTAGCTATAGTAGAAGTAAAGTAATAGGAGGACCAGAGCAAAAAGAAATATTAACGAGTTTAGCTTTGATGTAATTCAATCACGTAACACTTAACCTTAAAGAAAAACAAAAGCTTGATGATTTATTACTTCACTGAGATAAAAAAAATGCACGAGAATGGGAGTATAGTTGGGTATTAATAAATTGAAAGAAACCGCCGCTATTAGCTATAAATAACAGGTGTACCTATTAAAAGCAGAGCTCAGAGGTTAAAAAAAAACTTTGTACAGTCATAATATAAACAATTAAAAAAATTCTAATTGTGAGCTCGAATTGGATGCGATAAAGAAATGTGAAGCGCATTGTTGTACACCTAACAAAGCCCAAAACACAGGAGCTGGAACAGGAAGATATGAAAGGTAATATACCCTTGTATGTAGCGTAATGTCTCAAATTTCCACAATCAACGTACCTGCCATTAGCGCCGGTTGTCTATACATTCAGCTAAGTACGACCCAATTACCCATGTGTGAGCGATACATGACCCTCACTTTTTTCTCGGTATTTTCAGCTGTTTATATAGCCTCAGGTTCACCTATGCCTGTACCTGGCACTTTATTACTTTTAGATAACATCAGCCAAGATGACCGGTGAAACGGCTAAATAACTTGTCTTGTCTTAGTAACATTCTTTTGTCATCAAATTATCATGTGCAAGTTATCATATGAATGGTAGTAGAATTTATCTCTCAGCTATCAGCTTAGTTGAATGTATCTCTTCAATTAAGACAATATTCAGCAACATATATATCTAAAAATTTATCAACTTTTTTCACACACAACGTTAAGGAAACGTTTAAACAATGCCGATTAATTCAATTCTCTTTGGATAAAATTGACTTAATAAACCATTCAATCGCGAGATCTAAAGTTGCTAAAATTTTGTAGTCATTTATTACGCCCACTATCACCTGACTTTGATTTAGCGTTATGAGGAAATAATTTTTTTTTTTGTGAAACTATATTGTCGCTATCGTCTCGACTTTTGTAAAACAACTCGCGCATATACTAAGCGAAATAAAATAAGAAAGTAGAACGAACGACGCCTACCACGATTAAGAAAAATAAACCGGTATCGCTGATGTATGCGAAAGAAAAAACGTCCTTTGCTTTTGTAACGTTCGAGCTTCTAAACGAGAGGCACCCATGAATCATCAATGATGGAAAGTTCTAAAATAGCAGCCTTTGTACTCCTTAAGTAATATTAGCGGTGTCGTATTTCCTTCGGTAAATTACCTATTGCGGTAGCGCTTTCAATTTTAGGGTTATTAATTTTAATATTCAATGTAGTAGTTGTTTTATATGTTAATCGCATACTTTTCTGGTGTGTATAAAAATTATAGTGGAATAGTTACGTCATACAAATCTTGGCGTTATTGGGAAGATTCCGTTATTTTCATATCAAACGCGGTAGCGAAAATGATACAGTTCTTGTAGTGAAGATGCTCCTACGTTCGAAGTAACAATAGTAAATGGACGAAGCATTAAATTACAGTTTTACATTTACGATACTTATACTCGTCGCGATTGTTGGGCTAAATCATTTAGTCCTACTGGTTTCTCCAAGAGTCAACAAAACACGACTCTGTCTAGTCTCTGCTAATTTCGTGAAGCGCACGGAAAGTGGAGAATTTTAGTCATGAGCTTCAGAATCAATTAAATGATGTTCAACGTCGGTGTGAGGAGAACACTAAATATTAATCTACTGTTGTTTCTTACACTAAAAAGTCCTCTTAACAATGATTAGGAACTTCGGAGTATACTTTGATAATGAATTAAATTTTATTAACCGCGTAGAAAATATTACTGAAACTATTACTATTCCTGCAGCGTAACACCAGATCTTCTACTAATGTTGAAATACTTAAATCCTTATACTTGTCGTTTGTTCGTGCAAAGCGTGATTATGCTTCTCTGGTGTGGTATCTTTCACATGCGGTTCGCGAAACGACCGTAGCGTAAATGTTAAAATATCTGTTTTTTAAATATAACAGTACTTTTCCGGTGAGAGATTATGATCATCAAATGCTTCTGCAAACTTTTAATTTTAGGTCATTAGCCGCAAGAAGGAGAGTTAATAACGTTATTTATTTATATGATTTGCTCCATAATACAGTTGATTGTGCTGTACTACTGGGACACATACCGTTGAAAGCATCTTCTGTTACAGCAAGACAGGATGCTACCTTTAACTGCCCTATTCCAAGGAGTAATGTATTGCTAAAATCTTCTATGTATGTAATTTGTCAAAGTTTCAATCGATTATTGCATGTTATAGATATCAACTGATGTACTAGGCGGGAACTTGAAATTGCTGGTTACGAGCACTTTAATCGCCATTTCATATTTATATTTAGTTAATAGCGCTATTAGTGTGCACTACTTATTATTTTTGTTACTTTTAAGGTTTTTCTTTATATATCTTGTCCTGTTAATGGAGTTAGTCTGCAGGAGAATAAAATGTTATTATTATCATTATTTCTTGGATTTTGCCGATGTAATTAAATTTACTTAATGAAATGTCATTAGACGCCGGTGGGATCTTTGTTGCCAATCTTGGTGTCTTTTAAATGATCACTAGGTAGTACTGATGACAGAGGCTAGAAGGTTAGAAGGTAGGAGGCTACTAGGTTAATTTAAAATTTCTTCAACATTATATATACCTATGTATGCTGCTTTAACGTTGAGGTTAGGCTACGTTTAAACAAATGGCAATGATTTCGAGAATCAAATTAAAATACAATATGAACGTATCATAAATTTACAAGCAGATATAAGTGAAGCACTTCATTTCACAGTAACGAATCGCGAGAATCTTATAATTGCAAGTCACATACAAGTATTGTCCTTCATCCAAATAACCATACATTATTGTTTATTATTACGAAACAATTCATGTTTAGTATCTAAATGTTCAAACAATTGTACATATTTAAAGTACGGTAAAATTTTATTTCGTCTATTTATTTATTTAATTAAAGAACTTATAGTATATAGGGTAAGGCGTTTTGAGCTTAGAGCAAAAGTAATTCCAGAAGTTAGTAGAGTAAAAATCAAAATTTTACGGACGTATATATTCGATTATACAAAGGGTGTTTAAAATATTTTTGAAGACATATTACTTCCGGTTAGGCCGGAAGTGGATGTCACCTTTTTTATTCTAAATAAAATGCCTATTATTTTACCACAAATTTCTATTCCTCATGAAACTTCGAAACAATATTGCATACTATTACCTATACATAGATTTCACAATTTTGCAAAAACAAAAATGGCCGCCATTGCACCATTAACTTTAATTACTTGCTTATTATAAATTATGATGGTTATGGAAGAGTTGTATTGTTAAACTAATGTGGAAGGTCAGTATTGTTAATACCTGTATCAATAGACTGTAAATACTATACAGGATGTTTAAATTTTCGAATCAAATTTGGAATTGACAAAATTAGCAAAAGTCGATTTTTCCAAACATGAATTTCTGAACGTCGAAAGTTAGAGCATATTCCACTGAAGACAAATCGAACACTGTCTTGCATGTCTTCTTTGGTTGCATGGCAGATGGTTTAGCGTTTCCCTTACTAGGTTTTCTCAAGGTTTACAAACATCCTCCCGCAATTAAATTTTCCTCGTAAAGATATTACGTAAAAAACATTAAAGCTGCAGGATACAAGAAAATGTTGACCTCGTACTAGACTAGTATTTTCGTCTGTCCAAAAATTACTGTTGTTTCTGTTTTTGGTAAGCCTAAGTTCATCAATCCTTATTATTAATTTTGAGAATTCCGCATCATCTTGAGATTTTGTTAAGAACCATTTGGAAAACTCTATCCTTAAAACATGATGATGATTTTTAAATGATTGCCATCTATCTTTTAATAAGATCCTACGAATAGTTCTCAACGTACATCAACAACGAACATCAGAAGTATATCTCTGAGAGTATATATCATATAATATGGCTTTAGAACCTCGCTACTTAGAAGTTCAATTTGAGGTTTCAATGGCAAATTACAATCCAATACGGTACCCAATCATCCTTACAAGTTAAGATTTGATTACTGAAATATTTGGTAATACCCATTTCTTTCCTATTGCATTTTGAAGGAAATGTGTTATTTTTTTTAATATGCAAAAAAATAAAAAGGGCAAGACATAAAAAATAATAATTGTTACTTTCTTGTAGCAAATATTCAAACTAATCATATTTTGCTAGTTACTCTATTCACATATACTTTTTTTGTTTGCTGATTTAAAACCTTCTTTAAACGAATTGAAGCTATTTTCCAAAATGGGAACTTATTTGATAAACTTGATTCAAAATCAAGCACTGCAAAAAATGTTATATTTTCTACGTCAGCTAGATGTTATTAGAGTTCACAGACAGTTATATAAGGTTGAATTTGTCATTAAAAGGGATGCCAATTTATTTTAAAAATATAAATTCTTTAACCTAACTTTAAACTTTTGCTTTCTTTGGAAAGTCAAAAGGAATATGAAGTCTTTTAGGCAACGTTTGGGACACGGTTGCTAATATTTAATATAAGTAAATTCCAGAGTACGAAGGAGCGCAACTCGACCGTACACAGCAAAAATGATGCGGCTCCGTTTCCAATTATTTAAATAAAATCTCATTAAAATCAGTCGCGTTTCTTCCCTCCGTCGTCTTCCACCATTTCTAACTAATTCGTCATTGGCGGTCGCGAATGGATCGGCCGTAAAAAAATCAGAAGAAACGGCCGCGACCGCTTCTCGTCGTCTCCTTCAGATGCAGCAGCGAGTAGAACATTCTGCACCGCGAACAGACTATACAGCATACACGCTACATACAGAGCGTACATATACAGCTCACTCTTCTAGAGCTAGAGTTCTCTAAGACCGTACAAAGAGTGACTGACTCCTGACTTCACATCCGCGAGAACCAATCGCGTAGCTGGCTTCACGGCCAGTCGTTTTACCAAGACGCTAAACTTCTTAGAGCCAACAGTCTAACGCAAGACTTTGAGTGAGTAGCTAGTGCGTATATTCCGAAGTCAAAGTGGAGAATTATAGGGCACAATAGGGGCCCTGGCAAACCGCAGGCCATGGCGACTGGTGAGTCTTATTAGAGTTTACCACTTTCCTAACCTATATACTAACAAAATTCTTTTGCGAATTTTACGATAATTTCCCTAAAATATCCGCTAAAAGACACCTTTCACTTACCTTAAAACCGATTAATAAAATAACAGTGCTCAAGAGTTCGAACGGTATTTAAGAGTAAAAAAAAATCCAATGGAAAAGAAACGTGTGCAAGTGAATTTCGACGTACCGCTACAACGCATATGTTACAAGTTTTAATCGATAAAGACTAATTTAGGATCAATAAAACGCAAAACGATATACTACGGACCTAAATAGTGTGTGAACATTTATTAGTGACTTAGAAGAGTTTCGAAAAGAAGACATGTAAAATTTCCGAAGAATTTCTCACTGGAAAATAATATAATTTCCGCAATTCTCACCTTCTGATGTTATATAAAGAAAATTATAAAAGAAAAGAAACTAAACGCTGCATACGGAGAAATTTCATTCGACCCAAATCCATTCACTTAAAGTGTTTACATGCGGACAATCATACAATCATCACACAGACATTGGCAAACCGAATACAAGTGTTTTGCGAAGTGACTCTTTTACTTCTTGCTTCGATATGAAATCTATAATATCTAAGTGACCTTCTATTCTATAAACTTATACCATTACCGTTATTCTCCTGCCAAATTTCCAATACTAACAGAACTTGTTTTCTATCGTCTAGTCGTATATGTACCGTACTTGATTATAAAACGTATATTTATTCCTTTTTCACGGGTTAAATGGTATCTATAGTTGATATACGACGTGTAGAACAGGATATTGCATTACAAGACGGCATTTAGTGTCGATTTCGACACGGTAACTGAAAGGCTTGTGCTAATATTGCATTAGATTTATGGAGAGAGGATACAGAGTTTTATAGAAATGAATAGAACATTAACGGTGGATCAGACGCGAAACCTCTTCACGGAATCTCAACGATTATAGTGGAACGGTTCTCTTTCCTGTAAAATATATAACAACACTCACCTAAAATGTAAAAATATTAAATATTTGGAGTTTAATAAGTTAACATCATAACTATGTACGAAACTCTTTCGTTTGTTTTTTAAGCAAATACTTAAAAGCGCGCTGAAGATAAAGTAAGACAATGAGACAACACAATAATAATAAGCTTAACCTGTTATTCGACTTCTGAATGGATTTCTTTTTTTTTTAATATATAATATATTGTTTTATATATGAAATTTAATATATTTAAATATTAGACTCCGGAGTCCAGAAGATATGAGTTCCCTTGTTGAAATTTCGCATTAAAATCTTTAAATCAACACTTTTGATATAAACTAAGCTAATATGCATCGTAAAATTTGTTAAAGAAAATGGAAAGTACTCTCAAGTTTACATCATAAGCACGTATCTAACTTTAAAAATAAATATGGCGTATTTTTATCTACAAAGATTACGTCTTGTTTTCATTCTACGTAAAATTCATAGTAGTTGCTTTTACTTTTGTAGGTAGATAATTTAAACACCTGTTATGCAATTAGATGATTTTTTAAATTAAAGATAAACGGGATAAAGAAAATAGACCGCTCTGAAATGAAAGATAACGGTATTTAATTGTTGAAAATTCGACATTTGTGTAATTAAAGCGTTACCAATTAAAAATAAACGCCGCCGACAATTTATAATTTTCATTAGTACCATATCGGTGTTTATCAACAATTAAGTTATGAATCATGCATGCTTTTACGTAATTTAAAGGTGATGTCTGTATTCATAATAAGTTGTAATTATGTTTCATTTATATTTGCGATTAGTTTAGCAGCATTGAATTAAATAAACAAATATTGAATGTTTTACATTGTATGCGAGCGCTCCTTTTTCTAATATACGTATCGAAGACGAATTATTCGCATATTTTCGTTATTTATTTTGAACTTGGTCTACATAGATGCCATCATTACATATTTAACGTATCGGTTCCTATTTAGAAAAGCGAGTACGGTATTGTTAATGATAGAATAAGTGTTAAGATTATTAAATAGTCGCTAATGATGACGACCTTTCTTTCCCATGCTAAAGTAATTGAGAATCCGTTACTAACTAGTTTTTCACGTAACTAGGCACGATTTGGCGACATTCGTTGGTTAATTAAGATCCATACGATCTTCAAAATATTTCGAACATATATCGACAATTTGTTGCCCATGTATTGCTTTTGTATTTGCGTGTCCACCGAAAGACGCGCGTAACGTCTTGGTACAACAACCAAGTTAACGTGTAATTTACGTACAATATATGTAGATAGTAGAATTTACTGCGAAAAGAAAGATTATGTAAAAGTATGTAAATATTCTAAGAATGCGATTGTAATATTTAACATCTTAAGCATAATTTTATAGTATTATTAAATTAGTAATGATAGCAAGGACTGTGGCGTAGTATGGTAAACAACACATAAGTATCGGCACCCTCCGCACCACACAAGTTTAATTTATTATATAGTAATACAATAAATAGTCCGGGACGGCCGTTTCGAGGACACGAATGGTCCTCATCGTCAATCGACCATCGAACATTCGATCACCGGTTGATTAAAAACTTAAATTAAACTTGTGTGGTGCGGAGGTTGCCGATACTTATGTGTTGTTTATTATAGATTAGAATTATTAAACGGTATTGAAGGAGGGTTGAAGTTTGCATGTTATATTCAAAAACCCTACCCATAACAGCATTGGTGCTAATAGAATTATGGTTTACCCTTTATGGCAGTAGTAAAGTACTAATTGCACTATATAAATAAATTAGTAACCGAAGGCTACCGAGTATAATAAAATTTACTTACTAAGAGCTCTGGAAGTCAAAGTCGGCGAGTTTATGGCATCAGTAGATGCAATAAACTCGCGCAGAGTATGCACCCCTGCTACCAAGGTATTACTTATTATTATTGCTGTAACATTCGCTTCAACCTTTATACAAAGATCTACCTCACATATTGTGCCGTACACATCATTGTTTGAATCTATTTTATAGATAAACTATATTTGCTAATAGAAGAATTTAAGTAACACTTGTATACATTTTTGCACGACTAAAGTTGAAATTAACCGAACGAAAGTTCATATTATATGTCCGCCTTCTATAAATGGTCGTGTACATTCTGACAAAAATACACAGTGATTTCATTTGCTTGAATAGGAATGCAAGAGGTGTTATTGGTGCTGTACGTTCATGTTGCGTTGGCACTATCTAAGTATTGGTTAAAAAGGCGTTTCTTTGAGATACTAACATGTTTTGTTGGTTGCTGATGGTTAGTACTATTTTTTGATAGCGAACACAGAAAAATTAGCATAGAATATAATTATGGAAACTTCATTGCTTTGGTGTTAATTTTAAACACAGACACGTAAAATTGTCGGTTGTTTCTAGAAATATGTAGCTAAAAGGACGTGGTAGAAATAAATCGATGACATTTATTAATTACTTATGGGGAAAAGTATCGAAATGCACATTGTTCCTACTATCTTATATTGGACGTCTGTAATTTGATGGAAAAAATACATGTTTTATATAAAATTCTAAGTACAAGATCTTTATAGTAAAGTACTGTACTACTGTTTTCTGCAATTACCCAAGGACTCACAGAATCGAATATTCAGAGTTTAGTGTGTGTTCTTATTTGATATCTGTTAAAGAAGTTTTAAATATTTTTTTTTTATAAACTTATTTTCATCCTTACGCATTTCAACCTAATATCTCTATGATTAAGTACTGCCACGTGTATATGTTTCTTTCAAATAACCAGGTCGCAATATTTTTTCAACTCAGAATCTTACGAGGAAGCCTGCAATTTTAACCAAAGTGCGAAAGTTATACAAAATTGAAATGTAATTTTGAGACGAAAACACCGCTCCAGTAAATTACAATATAATCGACATTTAGAGTACCGCTTCGTACAAATTATCGGCGAATATATATACTTTATATGGTACTCGCATATTTTTTGCGAGCGGAATAATGATGAAAATGTGCAGCGTAACGGTGTGACCTACTTCAGGTGCAGACTACTGTGTGTATGATGAGAAAGATGTTTATCAATTGGAAAAGAATGAAGTCCAGCATACTGTAATTTGGCGTAATAATACTATACTGCACTGGAAAGCATACATTTGCCGGCTACTTTCAACGGTTGTACAAAATTGGATTTGTAACGCGGAAAGTTTTCAAATTTGAATTAAACTTGATTTAAATCTTAATATAGATCGCTCATTTCATTTGGTTATTAAAGAATGAGGTAGATGATTTCGGGAAATACCTATTATGCATTAAGAAGTGTACTACAAACGTTCAAAATCCTAAAATTAATTACTACGTTTATAGGAAATGTGCTTCAATGGCTTTACATTCTTGTAAACAACATACAGCTTAACAATAAAAAATCCTTGGAAAAATTTAGAAACGAAAAACATATTTTCGCAACACTTGCTATGTGTCGTACCTCATGCTCTTCTTTACCATAATATTTATGCAAAATTAATTAGTAAAGCGAAAGCAATTCTCAAGTTAAAAATAATTAACAGTAATTTTCAAATTTCCTGTAGGTCCTTGGTTGATATACATCTTAATTACTCAACAAGTTTTATTCTAATAGCATTACTGATTACATATACCGCAACAGAAATGTACAAAAGTACTGTTAGTTCAATAAGTGTTTTTACTGTAATTATATGGTTTGAAAGCCATCATATCGCCATTAATTTATAGTGGATGAAGGATTTGATACCACAGGCCGTAAGTTATAAGCATTTCAACTTAAAATTGAACAGATAATTTAGTCTAAATATGAATCTTAGTTAATTCTTAACCTTGCAACTAGTTACGTTCCTAGCTGTCGGTGTGGTTTCATTGAATTATTTAATTATTGTAAAAATCACCTATCAATAAGAAAATCGCGTTTATTTCTGCATCTTTGAAAGAGTGTTTAAAAGAATATCTGTTCACGGTACAAAACACTTGTATACGGTGTACTTTTACTTTCATCTAAATATTTAATTCAATTAATAATGATATAAGCACCTTAACCACTAAAACCACGAGAAGCGCTACCAATAGCAGGCAAAACACAGCTTTTTTTAACTTATTGTGTTATTAATGCTATATTGTACAAGTAATGAGAATATTCAATAACTTCGTAATTTTGTAACTGGGAAAAGTGCTTTCGCTATCTCGTTGTCCTATTTATGGTTTCCTAGAATTTGCAATATTTTTCATAAGAATCATAACGAAAAATGAATTATCTAAGAAAAGTTTTTAATTGGTCGCGTATAAGGCAAAACTTCTTATATATCTATTTAATGATAATTTCTAAAAGAAAAATACCTAATTTTTTCTTAATTTACTGCACTGCATGCAAATTGATAACGATTTTGCTATGTTGCTTTTATTGCAAACGTTCCATTAATCTTTGCATTTCTCGAAGTAGCCCTTCCATGTTTCATAGATACGGTTCCTAATGTCATGCTTCTATTAAGGAAACTTGCGCTTTACGTTGCCCCATCTCAATCAATTAACGAGATTACGCTCAACATAGTCAGCGACAGTCATTAAAAACCTCATATTTCATGAACGCATAACCACCTCCTACACGCATCAAGCGAGTAATTACAAAAGCATTCGCTCGATTAGATTCCTTTAATTAAGCGCAGTTAAGATTTTTACCATCTCTCGAATCTAACCGTCTTCCAACGTACGCGCCATAGCGATAATAAAATCTGCATTCATGAATTCCGTCATATACACAAGCGTACCTTAAATATGCATTGCATTAAATAGCGCTAGCGTATGTATAATTCAGAGATATTTTACAATTCAAATAAGAATAACTCCTGCTCTACGTGTGCGTACATATTACAGAAGATTCCTGACTGCCCATAGGGAAAGGACCGATCGTAATTTATGGCTGAATTAAACTTCCCGCAGTTTATTTCATTAGATTCCATCTCCTATTCGTCGATTTTTCAACGTTTACAGTTTACACGTTATCATTTACATTCTCTATTTTTCTTCGTGTTTGTTTTGTTTCTTCTTTTATTTCGCATTACAATGCTTCACACCCTTGTAGCAGATAGGAGGAAGATCAGATCGTAAATCTGATTGTAACGGTCGCAGCAGGTGTGTAAGGGGTCTCATAGTTACGAATTATTCACGACAGGGACGTAGCCCGTATATGTAAAGGGGAAAAAATAAGAATTCCTGCAAGAGAAAATAGAATTTAGATTTATTCATCGGTACTGGCACGACTGACAAGATGACTATATTATTTGTGGCCGATGCTGTTCTGCATTGATTGTAAAATATTTATAGAAATTCCAACAATATTTCTCTGCAAGCAAATAAGGCCAGAATTATTAATCTGACGTTCGCTATTTTAGCTATTTGAGTATTCCTTTGGTCACCGCGAAATTAATTCTCAATTCTCCACGCCGACATTTAACATTTATTTTTCAATCTTTGAAATTAATTGTTACGATTGCATTGATTTTACACTCTTATTAATTCGGTCTCTTAAGCCATTTTGGCGTAAAATTTCTTCAGTGTTTTCTAAAAACTCTCAAGAAGTTAAGTGAACAAATTTCTGATATATTACATTATTAGAAAATAGATTACTTTGAATAAGTTTTATGGCTAATAAGACAGCAAAAATATGGTATGGTTTACTGGGAAATTCAAATTTTAAAATGCTGTAAATAAAATTAATCCCCAAAGCAATAATGATGTTATAAAAATCCATCTAAAATCTAACAGAAGCTATACAGAAAATTCAGTTACAACCGTCGACCGCTGCTATAAGAATTTTAGTAATATTATGTCAATGTGAGGAACATATCCTACTGTCACGTCTTGAAAGTTTGGTATTTCTAACAAGTAATAAATATTATTTTTCGGACATAGATCCAAAATTCAAAAAATTCACAATGACTTTTATAAAATATACCTATTTAGTTTGACATATTTTTTCTAACAGTATTATAATGAGCACTATTCTTCCTCCGGATAGATATTATGTAAGGTATTAGGTTATCTTTAGTGCGTGAACATCTACGCTTGACAGCGCTGTTAAGCGGCAACCTGTTCTATTATTTTGAAGATGTGTTGACAGATAACAACCACACATTGTGGTCCGAACGAAACTGGCGTAATTGTACATTTATTGTAATATTACTGGCGAAGGTAAAATAATTCAAAACAGCTCCTATGTTTAAGAAATTATGTAATAAAACGTTATGCAAGAGCTACATTCAGTTTTACATATTTATTAGATATTATAGCATACTTATATATAGATAATTTCATTTTAAATTACATTATTTACAGTGGCAGACAATAGATATATGTGAATTAACATTTGTCTATTTCATTAGAACGAAATGTTTTTGAAAGGAAAACTCAGATGCAAATTCTTCGTAAAGTAGTGCCATATTTTGAAAGTATGATAACTAATGCTTTGAAACTTTAAACTAGGACTGAAAAGCATAGAGAAAATCGGAAGTGGAACACATCACTACAAAATAGAATAGATAAAACGAAAACTTTATATTATGTTAAAGTTTTAAAGTAAATTCATAGAAGTATGTTTTAAAAAAAGGGTCTCATAACAAATCTATTGGATAGCTGCCTTTAAAGAACAACGTCATATAGCGAAATTGACGCTGTGAAAAATCACATTGAGTAGAGTGCAGAAACATACTTTGGGGCGATGAATCCAAGATCAATTCACTGCAGATCGCGTGACCAGCAATAAAAGAATAGCATGTTTGCTACTTTTCGGTTCCGGGACTATGATCTTAGACGTAATTCAATTTTTTTAAAGCTGGCCAACGTTATCCCTAATTTAAACTCAATTGAAACCTTTGGAGATGAATCAAGTATTTACTGTGCGGCAAAAGAATTAAAAATAAAACAAGTTCAATGTCCAGACACAGTGATGTAGTAATTCATAACAAAAGTAACCTCATAATTTCGCTCACGCCAATGTTAAACGAGGCTTTTTCATTTCTCACGATGAACTTTTAATTAAGCATATACAGAAATAATAATACAGATAGCTATTTTCCTGTCCACTATTGTGTTTTATATAAACATATAAACACAAAATTCAAACAGTGTAAAACAAATATCTTATACCATTCACTTATCTTTCTTTGTACATAATTTCATCCAAAAATACCTGTAACATTAAAGTTAATGACACGAAACGAGTAAAACAAATATTTATTAAATTCATTCGAACACAATAACTTAAAAAGCTATTCCTCCGTTAGACTTCTCAGTTTTGTTCTTTTCTCGAATATCATCTCGGTTAGATGGTTTCAGCTAATTAACTGCCATTTCTGGTATTGTAATCTACGAGTGTGGCAGTGTTCTCGAAAAAGCGTTTCTCACTCTTTCGCGTTGCCCCGTCAATGTTGTAACGCGTGAAGAATTTCTGCTGCGCAGCGGAGTTCCCAATTTCCTTCATTTAACGCTTCGAAACATCATTATGCTACCATGCTGATATTGAGGCCGACGATTTCACAGAAGCAGTGCCGTGCCTTAATTTTACTTGCTCGTAGATTTCTGCTCGTTACTTGCAAGTAAATGAGACGCTAAGGATTTTGTTGTTCTTTTTTAGATCAAGGTTGTCATTACATTTTTCGATGATCAAATCAAATTGAATTAGTTTTGTTAACACGTTTGAAATCCCGTAAGTGATGTCATCCGCTAGAATTACTAAATAATAGCTTTATTAGTGTTTATTAGTACTTAATAGCTAAATAGAGAAATATATCCTGGTTGCATACAGGATGAGTCAACAGTCTAGTTTTAGCACCAATATTATTTAGTCAGTGGTTGTTTTAAAATTGTCGAGAAATAAAAAATTAAAAGATTTTACGTAAACAAGCTCACTTAAGCTTAGTTTCCGTTATGTGCACAAATTGACACTGTATCAAAAAATTCTGCAAATATTTCAAAAGTTACTAAATGTTAGAAACATACCTTGAAGGTGCAAAACCGTTTCTGTAACTATAGGGTGAGTCAGGAAAAATATTAATTTGTTCTAACTGAAATACCTTGTATATTTTTGAAGATTCTAATAGTCCTCTGAAAGTGTATCTGTTGAAATGAATGCGAATATGTAAAGAAAATAAAAGTCATACTAATATTTTGAAAATAAAAACCAGAACTCACCTTTGGAATTTACCAGATATTGGAATATTAGCAGATGACAAGTAGGCAATTAGACGTTGTGAAATATCTATTCAAAAGCAATCAGCTACTAAGAATTAGGATGGTAAGGCTAACTGAAAGAGACAGAAATTAAGATTTCGATATGGCGACCACGACGGATAACAAGAAGTATGTGATTTATTGAATCAAACCCATTCTAATCGGTCTGCAATAAAGTTAGGCATCAGTTGTTAATCATACCAAACTAATACTAAACATCAGCAGCCTTCTACCTCGTCTTTCTTGATTACAGTATCGTTAAAACATTTGACGCACTCTAGTTGTTTTTAGTTTTAAATGATTTGTTTTAACTTCAAGTTATTTTCAGCAAAAAAAAACTGTTATTGCAGGTTTTCTCCTTTCTTCTAGAAGAGGTGTCTCTTTATCCGTAAATGAAATGGCATTGATCGTATAGTATAGTAACGCTTTTATTTTATTCGACTTAAGATGGCTTAATTATAGTATGATGGGGCACCTGAAACTAAATCCTTTGCTTCACAACTTAAAATAGCTAAAATCTAGAGGAATGTTAAAAGCTATAATTTCCATTTAATTCCAGGGATGTAATATCATGAAGTAACATTTGACAAACGAAAGTACTGATTGCTGGTGTTGACCCAACTATCTCTATCTCTTCAGTTATCCCTCTTGGCAAGAGAAGCAAACTGGCAGAAGCTCTTTTCTTTTATTTACTGGTGACGGTTTCACAGGCAGGTCTGACAGAATGATTTTTACCTTTTATGCAATCGCTTATGGTACCATAAGCATTGAATTTAATCATTCCTGCTTAATGTTTAGCAATAGTTTACTCCGCCTCAGCTGCTCGTTCGATCCTTAGTTTTCGTTCTACTTTTCATAGGCAATTTTTACCTCTCATTTATAATAGGAATTATTTTGGAAGCCCCAAATGATCCTGTACATCTTTGTCGAGTTACCTGTACTAAACAAGTGTTTACCTTACTTATCCGCACCAATAGTTTCAGACTCTATTTTAGAATCCGCTTTGTAATTAGGTCGCTGTATTTTTAAAGATCATTCATTCTTGTTGTATGCGGAGTGAACGTTAATGACCTACCTCAAGACCTCTCCCAGCTTGACCAAAACATCCATTAAGTTAAGAATCAGTAATTATTGAAAGGCTGACTCTTGTTTCTTTAAAATCATACTTTAGCGGACCTGAATCGGGTACACGAGAGCGCAACGAAATAAAAGGAGCGGTGGACGTGTATGGAAATGCGCCATGGTCAAGAATATCAAACGTATAATAACGAAGAAATTGTAATCGATCGCTGTAATTTTCTCATATAACGGACATATCTTCTTTCTATCGCTAGAATTAACGCCGGCAACTAATCATACCGTCGTAGAATTTTTTCGCTAGATAGCAGTGTACGTGGGCATTTTTTCTTTCGCCTTTGACGTATACCGAATAGTGTTCGTGCACGTTAGCCTGAATCCACAATCAGTTCCCTTATAAGACGAGATAAGATGGTTTCTTATTATAATTCAAATGCAATTTATATGCGTGGTTGTAAAATTAAATTCTTGAAAAGCTAATAACCAGAGGCTTCTGCATGGGCCTATCTAGAGAGGGTAGAAATATTCCTTTTCCTTGGATCCTTAATTACTTTGGATTATGTTAGGTCAACTCTTGCAGCTATAAATCATGAGGAATTATTTAAATAATGTCGTGTCTATGTTTACATGCATTACGGACACACGGCTAGCTTATAAACCATCTTAATTATATTATGCAAACGAATCTGTGTACTGGTATGTATTTACCTTTACATAATATTACACGGCCATTGGCTATACGCGCTTGCAATTATAACACATGTCCAACGTACGAAATTACTACAATCTACCCACACTTGACGCACTATGTAATAAATTGATCAAGCCAACGTATTTTTTCATGTCCTAGAGACATTTCATGGTGGAATCTTATTCCTTACGGTCTAAATTTATCGGATGATTACATAATCTTGTTGTTTTCTAGTAAACCATAATTCCTCAAGAAGTCTTTATGCGCCATGCATTTTTCAAATTTGAGCAAATTTCATATTAAATTGTTCCTAAACTATTGATAATATTACTGCAGTGCCCAAATCTATTCGAAAAAAATAGAAAAAACCATTGTTCTAAAACTTCATAAACCATATCCCTAAACCACGAAGTACATTATCTTTGTGAGCTTCGTTGGTTGTATCTGTAATGGAAACGCAAGACCTACAAAGAATCATTTATTTTACAAGTACGCAAGTAATGATTGATTTCAATGATATTGAACTATTATAGCCAACATCATTGAATGCCTCAATGTCATAAATTGTTTGTGTACTTTCTACGACTCTGCTTTTGATGTACTCGGTATTTTGCAATTTAAAAATATCCAAGATAGCCCCAATACATAAAGGAAGCGATATCAATGACAATTATTATGGGCCTATTGCTATCGCCTCTAGGATATCTAAAGTACTTGATTATATTGACGAGTTAAATAGTAAACCATTCTGAAAAATACAAGCTTTTCCTAAACAAGTAATAGTAAATCTACAGCATTGCTAAACGTTTTATGCTTTTTTTTAATTAAACAAATTTTGGTTTTGTAACTTCCGATTTTCAAAAAACTTCTGTCATATAATTTCCATCCATTAAGCCTTTTGTAAGATCGAAATCAGTTCATAAGCGCCAACGATGTTAAATCTGAGAAAACCAGGTGTTACCTGAGGATTTACAGTTGAGCCCATCCCCTTCCTCATTTTTATAAATGTTATTAAAATACCCAGCGCACATAATTTACTTCAAACCGTACGTTATGCGAACGATACTTGCATCGGCAATGAAAGCTTTGAGTAGCTCCCTCATGATGTGATGCGCATCACAGCCAATACTCGAGGTTGGTTTCTCAATCATAACCTGAGTTGAGAAGATATGATCTTCACCTACGAGCAATATTTCTTTGCAAATCTAGTCTCATTTGAATATCTAGACATCGATTAATATCCCTATCTAACCCTGGAAACTCATGCCGATTTTCTCACGAAGGGCCTCCTATTTTCCTTATAGGATATCTCAAGAATGTAATTCCACAGAGTGTCTTGCTAAGAGCTTACCATACGCTGTTTAGTCGAAGTGTTAGCACAATCTCGTTGTATGTGTAATTCCTTCCACATACAGCAAAAAGTACTGCAAATTATAACCGGAACGTGCTACCGGAGTGACACAAAGCCTTTAAAACTATGAATCTGCTGACATTGCCTAGTTTATATTTCCCTATGTCCAGTTCTTAGCATTACACCAGACTCCAGAATGGTAAAGCACCATCTATTAGGATGCAAATTACTATTTGTAACAATTTTTCCTCAACCACATAATCCATAATTCATTTTACAAGTTCTTCATCATAGCTTTATTACCTTTAGGTCCGCCTAAAAGATATCATTTGGCATTGACTGAATGAGATGGTTTGTAAACACACCTTCACTCTTACATTCTTACTTTTGGCATTATGAAAACGTTATAAGATCTTCGATATCTTAACCGATTAAGTTATATTATGGCAACTTAGCAAATATATAAATCCAATAAACCTGCTTAGACATATATGTACAGAAGTAGATTTCACACCAACATCTGCAACACCTATATCTATCTTCCCACGAGTATTAAAATACCAGTAGAAACTAGGTTTATGCAACTGTTTCATCACGCCACTAAAATTTAATTCATCGCACTTCATGTACATACATTCAAATACAACTAATACAGATCACTTATTGCCTCCATCTGATATAATTCTGTTACCATGTGCGCGTTATCCATGAAACAATCACTCACGAATAAGAGAAAGTACTTGACGTCATTCCAAGCCGATACTTGCTTCATGATGGAACACACGTTTGTACGGAGAAGTCTATCATTGCAGACGAAATACATATACATACAAGCAACGGCAATTTCCATTACAATGTAGAAAGTACTACGTTTATTAGACGAAAACAATACCCAGGGAGAGCAACACACATTGGCTTTTCTTAACGCCGCCTGCGCTGTTTTTTTTTAATGTGGATTATTATTGGAAATTGTAAGCTTTTTGCATGTTTATGTATAAGGAGCTTGAATAATTAAATCTGGGCGTATAATATGACACTAAATAATGCTGACTTCATTTGCCAAGGTTGCGAATAATCAGCACACTACACAGGATATTTCAAAAGGTGTTATTCTCTATTTTAACGTTTTAGAAATACATTTTTTAGATAGGTACCTATTACTTTTGTTTTCATATTGAATAGTTCGTACAATGCACATACACTATTGAATGAAAAGATGTCTAGAGAAGCTCTATTTTACCCGGTTTCTAAAAGCATAGATAACAGTTCCATAAAGTTATAGATTCGGGAAACTACAAAAATCGTTTCTGGAAGAGTAGATACCTTTTATTGACTCGATAACGATTTCATAAGTTAGTGTGTGAGGCTCAAATAACTTATTTGACGTATCTTTTCTTTCGTCATCTTGGAAATTACTAATTTCGTGCTTACAATCCGACATTGATTTGTTAATTTATTTCATTGTCAAGATAACAACACTAAATAAAGTACTTCGTCATCAATATCACAAATGTAAGTTTAATTTACTTTTAAGCTTATTTTTAAGCTTTCTTTTTTTAAATTAAGAGAAATGCATGTGTGTATGTGTACACGCTCGTAGCTTATAAATACACTAGCCGCAATTACACTCCCCGATAAAAACTTAGACGCGGTAAGATGTTTTACGGGTTTTAAGGGTTACAACATTTGTTTGCGAAACTAGCAAGATATCTAATTAAGTTTTTATTCATAAAAGTAAAATAAACTTAAAAATATCTCCTCCAGTAATATATGAACTAAATAATAAATTATTACTCCAATGTTTAAACAATTTCTGCGACAAAAATTTAGACGCTGTGTTGCAAATGTAAAACAAAAATCAACAAATGAGTGATCAGTAATGCGTAGATCCTCCATTGTTCTTAATCACTTCCAATAGTCTGTTATTAATAGATTTATATAAATTTAACACATAACTTTGAGGGATATTCTGCCATTCAGTCACTATTGAAATTTTCAGTTCCTGTACCGTGAAATATTGACGGCCTCCGCCATAAACGCGACGTGCCAATTCATCCCACACGTTTTCAATAATGTTTAAGTCTGGTGACCGTGCCGGGCACTGTAAAGTTTTAATCTTTTTCTCTTTAAACCATTCAGTAATGGTTTTTCCTTTATGAATTGGCGCGTTATCTTGCTGAAAAACAAAATTGCGCCCGGCCCATTGATTTCCAAAACGTAGAATCACATCACAGATCCACCCCCTAATTGTCTGGTCATTTTCATTTTTGGTTCCTTTCTCAGATCATGATAATAATGCGAGTACCCATCCGGTCCGTCCGAAATAAAACGTTTCTCATCGGAAAATATAACTTTTCCCATTGTTTCTTCCAGGATGCGTGTTCTTCAGCAAATCTCAACCTCGCTTCTTTGTATTTCGCCTTTAAAATCCTTTGAACATTACGCACGTGCGTTTGTACCCCCGCCTGTTCTGCAATAACTCTCGCCGACGCAGAAGAATTGGATGCACACCGCAATATCATGCGTTTATCCCGCTCACTTACAGATTTCGGTCGCCCCCGGCCTTTTGGTTCGTCATAATTTTCCGGATCTTTTTGGAAATTTCTAACGCAATGATCGCTTCTTCGTAACCGACGAGCAATTTCCTTCTTACTAACACCATCCTGGTGCCAGACTACAACTTTACCCCTTTCTATTAAGGATAATTGTTTTTTTCTACCCATATTGCAAACACTTTATAAAATATAATTTCTCGTGGTGAAATGTGTACACTTTACCAGCACAAACACTGCATATAAAGAGAAGTATCAAATTAAAACATTTTTGCTTATATTAATGTAATAAATGCACAGGGTCTAAATTTTTGTCGCATTTAAAATTCCTATTTTGATCTGGGAAAACCTCAATTACCCCTCATAAAGCAATAAATACCCAGAAATATCTATAAATGGACTATTTACATAACAAGTATTAATAACCCTCATTTACACTTTATATAATGTCTATAAACTTTGTTTCGTAAATAGAAACGATACCGCGTCTATGTTTTTGTCGGGTAGTGTAAATCTGCAGCACCAAAAAATGTTTGCAAAATGATGCTTATTAGTATCAAAAATGCTTATACTATTTGTAAACATGTAAATGAAAGACAATTCAACAAAAAAAAAGTAAATAAGATTCGCCCAGCGCGTCTATGCTCAGGTATTAAAGGTAATTGTAATAAAGGCCGGTAGCAAGGCCTGAAGCAAATTGCTTCATCATTGCTAGCTTTCTTGCTAGCCGAAATACCAATTTGTGTTTGAAATACCTTTGACGGAAGAATTCGTTCTTTTCTTAGACTCGTTTCCTAAGAACCACGCATAATTAGATAATTATTGAAAGTTAAACAAGTTCACTGTCACGTTAGTTGGATGTGTCTTCGGTCTACCTTAAAAAATGTTCAAATTTTTTATCTCGCCTATGAACAAGCGGCGACGTAATTATAATGTTAATTCCTCAATTGTTATTATTATACCTGTAAAAACTTACAATTTAGATTTACAGTTGCAAGTAACGATGTGATAGGTATTGCTAAAAAGTAAATACCATAGAATTCTCTACGTTACAGCTTTACTAAATAACAGTTGTGCAATCGTTACCAGAACGTCAGAAATTACTGAAGCCTAAACGACGAATCTTCATCTAATCCAGCTAGCCTTCATCCAAGGTCACGAATCTATTCACGATTCTAATAGCTCTTAAGAAGAACAGAATCGGAATGCACAGAGAAGAAAAAAAGAACGTGGGAAATCTTCGAGGGAGATCATGAAGTGTGAAATAATAATCCACAACGTCTTGAAACGAAGAACTATTGTAAATTCGTGTTTGTTTTCGCTGTTAAAAACGTTGTGTTCTTATTGATTCTTTATTTCTTTGAACGAGGCAATGTTCTTTGCGTAAATATGGAATGTTTGTTTAACCGCTTTGAAGTCATTGCACCGCTTCCTTTGGCTCATGTACATAAATGTGAATTTCGTACAATAGAATTTTCTATTTGACGTGTTTTAAAGCGGAATGATAAGAGAAAAATTTTGTTGTGTCCGTAGGTTTACTTTAGTAACAAGAGGGCATTGTATTAACCATAAATGGTGTTAATGTAAATTTGTTGTGTGTGTATACCGCGTATGCAATGCAGAATAGTGAATTGTCTACAACGCTACAAAAACAAAATTCATGAGACTGCGGTTTTGTATTCGCAATGAATATCATTTACAATTTCATGGTATCCTCCTTCATTAATAATTTTATTTCCTTCATTGGTTTCTTCACTTTAAGAATAAATTTCAATGTTTAATATTTAAATCGCTAAGAAAACAGTTATATGTAATGTGTAAGCCTGCAGAAACAAGTTGTGCTTCATGAAATTAGCTGATACTAGAAAAACCCGTGTTTATTCGTCTCATGGGAATGGGTTCGTGTTGCTTACTGGTTTCCCCGAGAGTCGACCCAACACGAGTCTATCTAGTCCCTGCAAATTTCCTCAAGCGCACGTAAAGTGTACTCGTTTCTACAAGCTTAATAACATGTGTCCAAGAATTTTAATTTCTGGAAATTAAAACGAAACGCATGCCTGCTGTGGGTTGGGGAACAGTACCCGATTTATGTCGCTGCTTCCTGAACGGCAGGCATGTACTAGAACACGTCAAGAAATGTCGAGGTTGTCGTTTTAGAAGTTGTAGCATTAAGTGTGAGGCAACAGCGATAGAAGGTAGAAATAAAAAATACTCTCGAAACCACGCTGATGACGCCGGGTAGGCAGAAACATGTCCGTGAGTTAGTGTATTTTTCCTCTTCTTTTGTTGCGTTTGCCGTGAATTATTCCATCAATACCATGAGGAAGTTATCTTAGCATTATATTTTTGGTTATTGTTTCTAGGCATTTTCTGATGTATTCTGTTAGGAACATACAAATAAACACAAGCAGAAACTAACATCACTTGTCTTTTAATAATATCTTTTTTTAATCAAAGGCAAAAAGTTGAATCTAAAAAAACAATTTGGAATCATTTATGCGAAATTAATTGGTACATTCTGATTAATTTCAGGTTTAGCGATTCTATCAAATATCTACTATTGAACACGTAATACAAATGTACATAATCATTGAAGTGAAGGTTGTTAACGTCAAAATAAACCGTTTACAAAGGTAACCTTCTTATACGTTGCCAAAATGCAACCGTGCAATAAATATACGAAGAAATATATACGCAATTTAACGAGTATTACAAACATGACCACTTAAAATTTCATTTCAACATTCAACAGGTTTCTTTCGGCGACCTCGAACGAAGCAGTTTACAACAGATAATCAGTTTTCGCATGTCTGGAGAATCGACGTTTCGTATCGGCCGAACGTGACAATTGCGCAGAGATACGTAGAATTCATTGAAAAAGAACCTGCATCGGCAAAAGAATAAAATAAATAATTCAAAAATTAAATCCATTTACGATCAATATTTATCTCGTTAAATCTGTTGGAAAGTGAAGCGTGTTCCAAATGAATCTCCCTTTTGAAATACGCTCCGATGTAATTGACTAACGACACCTGTTGCTAACCTCTTAAATTTTTAAAGCGCCATTTCGTCGAAATAAATACCCAATGAACGTCTGCTCGTATCAGAGAAACAGGAATTGTGTTAAGTGGTGGTCCTATAAATTAAACAAGATGATTCTGCTACTATCGACTTCAAAAAGAATGCCCACCGTCAAGTAATTGTATTTAATCTACATATCATGTATGAAGATGCTTCTGGTTATGTGATGGAGGGCGTTCTTGATGATGTAATAGAAATCTTACATATTATGTGATGGTTTTGCAATTTAAAACATGATTTAAGTATGATGAACGAAATTGTAAAGGCTGAAGACAATATTGTGAGAAGAATAAAGTAACAAGCTCTATTTTAATGAATTCTCTTAATTATAGTTTTCAGAAAAATAATACAGATTGAATTATTTACTAATTAAAGAAGCAAATTTAAAAATTATATTTTAATTCATACGCACACGAAGGATTTCTTGAGCCAAATAGTAATAGCAACTCGTTACATGATAACGTCACATTAGTTGCTTTATATATCCAAATAATCGTTAACTTTGTAAGGTTCTAGATTCACTAGCCATGAATGAAGTCTAATTTTGAGAGAGACTGGTGACTTCGCTGATTTTCTGTGTAGAGATAATTTATTAAATAACTCCAAACAAGAATAGTAAAGGCCCTTTTCTGTCAAAGTCAATCTAATCAAGATCTTACGAGGATCACACAAATGGCAAGTAAGCATCCTTTTCCCTTCCTTCCTGGGTAATTTAGAGAAAGAGCCTTCAAAAAATGTCCTGTAATGTTACAACTCACGACTTACAGGTTAACTGTCATCATCGCTACCTACACATCACATTTAGTGACTTCAGTTTAACCGTCTATCTAAAGTAAAGGTCCTTCTGGTGGTTGAAAGATCGATTTCTATGGCAGCAATTCTTTTTCTGGCCTTTTATCTAGGGAATGAGGGAGATATTATTAGTCCAACCAAGTTAATAGAATCTTCCTAAACAAGATTCAGTGTATGTTTACGTATATCTAAATGTAAATTCATCAATTAATAATCCTTCAATAATGATAGCAAGGACTGTGACGTAGGATGGTAAACAACATATAAATATCGGCAACCTCCGCACCACACAAGTTTAATTAATTATATAATAATTAATCCGGGACAGCCGTTTCCAGGACACGAATGGCCGTTCCACATTAATTATTATATAATTAATTAAACTTGTATGGTGTGGGGCTTGCCGATATTTATATGTTGTTTATAATAATCGTTCGTTTAACAATCACCAAACTCTCAGTTAAATTTCACGTTGTAGAGTCGGATGCGTATTTTTATATTTTTTCACTACTGAAACACTTCGTATTGGACACTTTAACTAAATCCATTCGTTTGATGTTGAGCTCTAATCATCATCTGTCTGCTTATTTTCGCTATTTATTATCTATACGTGCTGGTAAACTTGCAATGCATGTAGGAAAATGATGATTACTTCGAGTAGATGCTGGAATTGTACCGAAAAAGATAATGTTTATTACACAGCAATTATCTCAATTATCTTAATTATGTCAAAACTAAGATATGACGATATATATAATTATATAGTTGTTGATATTAATTGAACGGTAGTATCCAAAAATGTAATATTACACGCAGGTTATTCCATTCAAGAAGCCAAAATAGTGCACGCTTTTTATTAGATAAGTTTTAAAACATTTTATTTTAAACAGTTTCGGACGTAATGATGGTATTTAAAGTTATGATGTATTTCTCGTATCTTGTTAGGTGTAATCTGTCCTAACATGTTAACATAGACTTAAGAATTATAGAAACATCAAAGTACAAGAAATATTTACGTAGTTGCAAGAAAAAAAATCTACTTGACGTAAATAAAATTTTCAGAATTTGGTTTTCACTTGCCAAGAAAAAGATATTTGATTCTTTACGTTTTACTTGAATAAATATTGTCAAAGTATCTTTATTTAGGTAAACAAAACACTTCCTTATGTATAAACCACATTAATTACAGAAACAAAAATTATTTTTAATTTTTATTTTCCATTCAAAGTATTTTATGCTTAAGCGTAGCATTGCTCAAGAATTCATTAATTTAGGGAGATCTATAAATAATTATAAGCTCGTAAATTGTAAATTAATATTATACCAAAAATAAGTAACGAAAACAAACTTTATACTTATAGATAATACAACATTTTGTTGTAACTATAAAATACATACTTTAAAATACATTCTAACCAATCAATAAATAAGTCCAAATGGTACAGTGTGGAACTATAGCGTTTAATCATTTTATTAAATTCTTACATTATCAAGCACGTTTTTTTTTTAATATTTAACTCTTATATAAGTAGCGTTACGGCAATTTCAAAAAATTGCTTGGCTGTTGAGTAAACATTTCCATATAAGCGTATTTAAATAATTCACCTCGCAACATAAAAGTACAAATTCAATTTAATCCCGTTCAATGGAAGATGTGACTCAAAGCTATGCGCGAAACTAATTGGAAGCGAACGTTCTATTATAATTATAAAATTCCTTCGAATCCTATTGGAATTTCAAAACTACTGTGGTGTATAGCTTCGTGAAACGAATTTTTCTCAAGGATGCTTACATCATCACCGTAAGGATGAGCAATCGTTAATTTTTCTACCTGTGCAGTAATGTTATATTTATTTGTTTGTTTGTCTCTTTCATGCAAAGCGATAACATTTTTACATTACGTGTAATAAATACATTATTATCTTCTTAGGAATAAAAAGGTTTTTAATAATATGGTTTTATTTATCTTTTCGAAATTAGCCCTATTAAAAGCGGTTTCAATAGAAAAAGTTGTTAATTAAAAGCTAGGTAAATGAATGCTACCTATATATAGGCAAAGCCATGTGTTGCTACTATATTTGTTTTACGACAACAACTACATTTGCAATAAATGTACAGTTTACAATGATAGCAAAAACAAGTTGATAATTAAACATTATTCTTTATTCTATAATTAAGAAAGAAATCTTATGTAAAGCAATATGCTAATAACTTATAAAGTGTGCGGCTTTTTAATTGATAATCAGTACTAATTCTATTGTATCGAAAAAATACTTTTCTTAAACTTCTGGTGTTGTTCACAACTATCTGCTTCTAATTTCTCTTGATTGAAAACAGTTATAAGTTTAAGTTGATCAAATTTATAACATACTATCTTGGTTAACATCTAAGCAGGAGCCTACCCTCCGTACAGTATATCTACACGCTCGGGCACTAAATAAGGACGTGTTAATAAAAAGGTATATTGCTTCTTACAGCACAATGAATCTGGTACTGCACACAAGTAACTGTGTCCTGCATGTATTTATGCATAAGAAAAAAGGAAGATATTTTACAATAAAATATTTAAGTCAAAATCGTAATTTCAGATCCTGATAGTAAAGAGGATTAGATTGGTTTGTAACGTTTATAAATGTTGTTGGCATTCATTGCATCATTATACCTTTTAATTAACATTTTTCTTTTAATTCTGCGCCACGATTATCTGATATCAGTCTACCACTTTAGGCTAAAGTCAAAACACAAACGACAAAATACATTTCCAGCCGAAATGAACTTAGTGAAAAATTGTTTCCTCTGGGAAAACCCAACAGAAAAAAATAAATAAATGCTAAGAAGTTATTAAAAACAAAAGAAAACACCCGATACTGATAAATTTCTCCTAGTATTAAAATTTTACACAAAATTAACAATGTTGGCTTCGGTTTTTTTTTTGCAAAATCTTCTCCTTTCTCTTACTTTGTTGTGAACAACAAATATTCCCACAAATGAATTCTATTTAGTCATACCATCACATTGGTAGTTTGACAGTACGGATATGAAATTAAGTAACAATACTAACGATAACGATATCACCTAAAAATAATAGTGCATCCATATCCGTTAATTCGTTTCATATTTTTGTAGCGCCCTGTATATCCATACTCTGTAAGTATTGAATTTAAAAATATCTCTTACTCGGGTGACGTTTACTTATGGCAATCGTGGGTAGTACAAAATGTGGGCAGTCGAACGGTGTCCGATTTTGTAAAATGTCTTCGGCTGTACGGACTCGCTGACCTCGCCGTAGTGATTGCGAAAACTTTCGTCACGCTTAAACGCGACCGTCGCGTCGCTTTACGTGTCATTATTCTATAGAAAATTTTCGGCACGGTTTTGAAATGGTACTGAAGTAATGATGACTAGCTATATATGGCGAGTTGACTTCTATGGGACGTTCCATCTTCACGATTTTTGTTACGACGTTTTTTTTTCTTGGTATATCTACGTAATGAGGTGTCAATTATGTTTAATTTTTATTGCGGCTTGTGTTTCTAGGAGTTTGTGGATAGAGGTTCGTGTCTAGACGAATAGAAATGTCTCTTGAGGCTTTTTGCACTACCACGAGCTTACTCGTTTTCAGACGGTGCATAAGTAATCTTATAAAGTTTCTATTAATTTGGAAATTAAGAGGATATTCTGTTGATTAATTAAATAATTATTTTCAATATCGTGCTTGGCGGGTTAGAAAGGAGGGGTTTGGAATAACATTTTAAAGCAACATTTGGAAGCAGGACTTGTTCTGTTGGTCGTATTTGCATATGTAGAAAGAAAAGATGATAATATTAGTTACGACGAGAATCTTCCTCCAGTTTTATGTACATGTGTATGAATTAACCTTTAAATGGTAAAGTCTATTAGAATAAGTTAATAAAGGTCAGATGCGTAACGTAATCATTAATATTGGCAATAATGGTTATTTTGCTCTTCTCTAACATTTAGAATTTTACATAAGGGAGCTCATGGTAGATTAAGTACTAAAATATTTGAGAAATACAATCTACAATTACCAATTTTTTTGCTGTTATTCTAGAAACTCAAGCAATTTCTCTGTTTGTCTTCCTATTTGTATTTTCTTATAAAATTGTGAAAGTATAAAGGCTTAATAAGTAATGTCATACTATTGATTTAGTAAAGCCTGTTGTGATAAGAATTTCGGTTAAAAATGCTTAGCAAAAATATCGACAAAAGGAAGCATTTCTACTGTAATAGAACGTCTTTAGAAGATAAATAACAAAACTAGTTTCAAACAATTTCTTGTTGATTATTCGAAGACATTGCAAATTATGAATCTATAGTATATAGAATTTTCGACAATGAACTACTTTTGGTTTTGATCTAATCCATGCCGTTTTGCAAAGCCTGGTCAATTCTTTTTTTTTTCAAAAGAAAGAATCAAAAATTATAGTGTCTATAGAGAGCAGTTATTCGAAAGAATGAGTAAATTTGTATATTTTCTTTTGATTCTATTCCAAGTTAGTACCACTTTCCTTCGTACAAACGGTGACTTGTAAACTTGTATTTTACTGAGCATTTATTAAGATTTCGGGAGTAAACCTTTTCTAATCTCCACGTTACGCATTGCTTTAGGTAATTCATTAATTTTTTCAGAAACATTTGTATTTGACCAAATTACAATTTTTAACTTACATTATATTCTTATTATATCTTTTACTGCGGAAAATCTTTATGTGTGATGTTTTATATAAATCTACTCGTTTTGGTCTGAACGCCAATCAGACATTTTGCTGCTTATGATCCCTTTTTATTATTTATACGAGCTTGTTAACTTGCTAGCCAATATATGTAGAGAAATTATGGTTACTTCGCTGCCATCGAACAAACTAATTTAACGAATTATCCTACTGCCCGCGCGCTAGGTGGACACGCTGTATGTATCCATGACCTTTACTACACCAAGGAGATGTAGATGAAACAAGAAGTAACTGCACAATCCATTTTACATGAACCGTATCAATTTCTCCAACAGTGTATGTTAGTGAATTTATAAATATTAGAGTACAATCCATCCTACTCCGTTATTATGGTACTGAATCTTTTATATTGAACGCAATTTTGAAATGGAATTTACGTACGTAGAAACTTCTATACTTAACCTGTAAGTACATTCATACCGGCATTGTGCTGACAGGGACGAAAACATTATCACGTCTAGTACATATAGATTATGATCTTTAAAAGATCGTCGGAACGTACACGGCGAATAGGTTCAAAAGAAATAGGCTTTCCTGAGTAATGGACTAATCCTGAAGTCATTTTCGTTCATTTCTGAATGTGCGCGAGTATAATAACTATCCTACGCAGCGCGGTTCAGAAGAACTCGTATGCATTCATTTTCCTTCACAAGCCAAAGCCACAGCAACCAAACTATAGAAAATAGCTTGCGTACTTTTAAAAATTCATTGAGTCCGATAATGACGGCAATTGATTTATCGCTTCTCCTATAAAATTGCTTCAAATCACTCAGAAAAACGTCATTCGGCTTGATAGAATGTCCATTTCGCTCACGACGTAGTCAAAGTTAATGAAACACGCGATTAAGGGTTGAAAGTGTACAATCATTGTTTTTGCGCACCTTCCAGGTAAGGAGTTATCCAATAAGTTTTTTACTTATATTTATCGTTCTTCAACTAGCTTATCAGAATTATTTCTAAAAAGTGGTGCCTTTATCCTATATCGCGAATATATGAGCTGCGTAAATTTCACAATTATCAGAAATATGCCAGAAACTGTCTCTAATACATTTAAATCCGTTTAGCAGGAGAAAGTTATTTAGTAAACCGCCGGTGTACTACAGAAATAAAAACCCAACAACCAAGAAGCGACGGCATTCCTTTATAATTACAATTTGTACACAATGTTGCGAAAGAAGTAAAAAGGTTTAGATCTTTGACGTAAATCATTATATTCATACGTAGATACGTACATATATATCTATGTATCACGTATTTCTAAATTGTAATTATACGCTTTGTCCCTAATTGCACTTACAATCCTATTAAAGCCGCTCTCATACATTTTTCTTCCTTTTACACGCATTACAACTTAATCATATTACATTCCCTAGTTGACAGACACATATTCCCAAGAGTCTACAACCACACTCGCCACATAATAAATAATGACATCAGCACTACCGAGTGCAACGCCATTTCCTGGTTCGCTACATGAAGATTGTATGTATAAATCGAACTTCATATTCGTACAGATGTAGTTATTATTATTACCTATAGATGACATAGCAAGTTTTTAATCGTTAACTTAATGTGTAGCATTCTTAGCAATGTGCAAGGAAGCTGCATTTACGGCTCATTCATGTAGTAGCAATTCTAATATTTAATGAAGTCGTAATTAACTGTCTTATGGCTGTCCAGAACGCGGAATGTTTTCCTTTGGTTCTTTTTTTTTACCGTAACGTCCCACAATCGAAGTTCTTGCATATATTTTGACACAGTAGAAGTCGATTGTCTACTTCCTTCTTGTCCAAGGTGTTCCAGTATGTTAAAGGATCTGTTATCGTAGTAACATGTTTTATATTCTACAATCGAATTTATGCTTTAGTATGAAAAAAATGAATACGTACTAATTACATCTGATTACTTAGATGTAGTTTTCTGGAGTTTTAGAAAATATTTTTCAGTACCAAATCTTTTTCTCGTTCATTTAATATTAACAACTCTAGCTGTCCACTTCTTAAAATGAATAGAATAATAATTAATTCATAACATTTAATATATTCAACGTATGTACCGTTTTAACATTTTAACAAGATTAAACCTTTCTGTTGCTTTATATACTTTTGTTCCAACAACTTTTCAATAATCGCATCATTTGTTTAATTTTGGCTTTAGAAACCAATGAAAAGAATCTGTGTACTTTTCGCTTATTGCTAGTTGAACTACCGACTAAATTATGTTAGATTCATTTGTCGTTCAATGTATCACATAGCAATGCCTTTCTAACAAAGGTTCAGACAGATGTAGGTACGACAAGACATCATCAAACATGTTTAGACAAATGTAAGTTATTTTCTTTTGTATCCTGTGCAGTAGGCAATTATAACCGTTGGGGTCTTAATACACTAAACGAAGAATATATATCAATACAATAAGTATGTTAATGTAACAATCCTTTTTTTCAAAATTGGTCCAACGAACGAGTTTACCATTTTACTAAATGGCTGTTTATTATATTGATGAATATATACTTTGGTATATACATTATATACAATAAACTATATAATAGTAATGGAAAGTCCTTAAAGTTCCTTTCGCTTCTCACAAAGTAAGTTAATAAACGGGTATTTATTGATAAACTGACAATTTCAATTTCATAAACGTATTTCATCGTCCCAATAAAGTTAAGAGTTAATATAACCATTTTTGTGTTGCTTTAACAAGGAAGTCAATGAACACGATTTATTGAATTTTTTTTTCAGTTTAGATCTAAACTAGATAAGCATTGTCCATATTGCTTCGTTAAGACATAACCGAAACATTTATTGCAACTAACTACAGTAATGATCAACAAAAATACTTCTCTTGACTATAAATTATGTTTATTTTTTTGGCTCCATTGGGCTCTTAAAACTGTAGCTTCAGTTTACTACAGGTACTACACATTAGAATAACTTTGTGGATTGCTCACATGGAGTATATGGCTAAATATAAATATACATCCGGTATCACCACATTTTCTAAATAATAAACAAGGCAATGTTTTACCTGAAGCAGTACTCTGGTAACTTTTAGTTTTCAATATCATTATAAGGTTTTGAAAATATTTCATTCTTCATAATAATCTACTTTAACTTGTAATTATTCATCTCTCCCAAACTTATTAAAAAGTGACTTGACGTAATTTTCCCTAGGTAGATATCCTTTTTCTTCGGTTTTCGAAGAATTTATTACTTCTGAAGAGAATTAAATCTTTTTTTAATTCAATTACCTTTTAGACGCTTGCAGCGAAATTGAAAGTAGCAAAAATAATGAATTCCCGCAAACGCTTTTTTGCTGACAGATCTATCCGAACAAGTAACAATCCTTGACGTGTGGAGTATATCGAATTATGTGCTGTTAATGGGATAAATTCGAAACCGTTCAGTAAAATCGTGAAATGAGCCACACACGTCGGCTAATGCTCTGAGGTTTTCGCTCACTTAATTCGTTCAGAATCCTTTCCTGATGCGTAAACTATCCAGCAGCAAAACGGTAGACTGCAATTGTCGACAGAAATGAAATTTATTCGAGCGCACGTTCAACACCGGAAACCGTTCATAAAATATACCGCAAGATCTCATTATATAATTTGCATCTCCACTGTTAGCGCAGTTGTCATCGCGCTATACTGCAATGCCATCGTACGCCGTACAATAGCGAAATTAATCGGCGTAATTACGGTTATTGTTCCGCGTTTTCGCGTAATTGCCGTCCGGATTTTTCGAATCGCGGATCCGGAGAGCGGTTCTCGGTACTACCGCGCGAAACACAAACGCAATTTCACACATTAGGGAGATAGAGTCGCGTAGTCGGTGCCATAATTTTCATAAGATGCATTGCCCCCCATTAGTCCGAGTCTGATTATTTTTACCTCCGCTAATGCATAAGACGCATACATCGGAACAGTTATAATGTCTGACGCTAATGCTTCAATGACACAGAGCCGTAACTAACTGAAATTGAAGTAGTATCTTAACGCTAAATAAATATGCATATGGAAGTAATTTATGGGTTACAGTAAAATGTGCAAATTACTGCTCCAAAACAAGTTATGTAACAACGTTATTTCTATAAATAAAACAGGATTGATTGAACTGTTAGTCGGCTGACTGAGCACAATTACTACGCTGTGTTTTGTTATTATTTGAACTTGAAAGTCTCTTAAATTTAGTAAGTGATAAAATTTTCTCCCTGTGGGTTAAAATAGTGGAAACGCGAAACTCTAATTAAATGTTTCTTTCTTAACATATTACTGCATTTGTTCTAATAAAGAAGTAAAGAATAAGACATCGAAACAATTATTTTGTAGCGAACTTCATTAAAATATTTATTATAGTAGCAACTAGCTTAGACAGAACATTACTAAAGAGCAGCGTTTAAAAAAATGGGAAAGTTTGACAATTAACAGGAAGCGGTGCCATCGCCAATCGTAGTGCCTCTCTTTATGTGTGTTGCGTTTAAATATTAGCTGCAATTCCTTTGTTGTTGTTTTGACTTCTGTTGCAATTAAAAATAAAAAATGCTTCATATATTTAAGACAAGTGTCTGAAGTTCACAGCTCCGGAGCCACACCCTTTTAATGTTTTTTGTTAATAAATATAACAAAATAAAAATGTGCCATCGCCAATCGTAGTGCCTCTCCTTATGTGTGTTGCGTTTAAATATTAGCTGCAATTCCTTTATTGTTTTGACTTCTGTTGCAATTAAAAACAAAAAATGCTTCATATATTTAAGACAAGTGTCTGAAGTTCACAGCTCCGGAGCCACACCCTTTTAATGCTTTTTGTTAATAAATATAAGAAAATAAAAATGTTAAGAAAAAAAAAGACCTATAAAAATCATTATTTCTAATGTAGTAACTACTAGAATTCGTTATATTAGCATTTCAATCAAAAAGTACGATACATACCCTGGCATAATTGTCCAAGAACATGTAGCAAACGTTGTAAGCTTTGGGCCAAACCTGTTTCCTACAATATTTGCTACAATTATAAAAGTCATTCTAAAATTTTTTCCACCTTAAGCGATCTGTGAAATTAAAAAGCTTTAGAGTTATTTTCTTCGTTTACTTAAATTCTACATTTTATCCTGTTATGGGCATACCTTCATTTTAATCTTAGCAAAAGGTATTATCGAATCTTTAATTTAATTAACTTGTCTCTGTAATAGCAAAGTTAACTGAGGCTATCGGATAATTTTAGACACGGCATGTCAATAATTCTGGTGGGATAATCCTCAATACTATCCATGAAGAATTCTATAATAAAGAGGATTCTGTTTACTTGTGCACTTAGCAGCAGAATATATGCGATACTCCTTTACAGCGTTGAGTCATGTATCAGTTAGCATTCTGTCAATGTCAACATTGAATACATTAACCAGCGCACCAAAATTCTAATTAACATACTATAACATATTTGCTTTTACATTTATACATATATATACATGTTGTACGTACACACATACTTGCCTGAGATGCTGTCTGAAATTTAATGAAAGAAAAATATTTTTTCCTTTTACGTCTTCGAAAGACAGTATCTTTGCTATGCTTGTTTGTGCTGTCCAAGTTGCGATGATCTGATTTACACAGTTAATTGAATTAATTAACGTAGGTATCTCAATGAAACCATAATGATAAAGTTAATGCACGCGCGATTAATTTTAACCGAAGCACGTTGAAGTGTAGAATTGGATCCATAAATAAAATAATGTCAAAGATTAAAGCATTCCAAGGATATACGGCGTGTCCATCTAGTTGATAGAAGATAAATCCTTTCCTGTGCAATTCAGAGAAAAGTCTTCAAATAAAAAATATTCGAAGACATGCTGCTTAGGAGGATGTTCAGACGATGCCAGCTTGTTTTTTTTTTTTAATGGAGCGGTCTGTATATTATTACGATTTCAGATACCTTTCTTCAGTTCATGGTAACCTTCATCAATATTCCTTATGCCTATCTATCTTGGTCTTCGAGGTAATTGACATAATTTAAGATTTTCGCGAAATATTGCTGTTTCTTTAACGGCCGAGACCTTAAATGTCTTACATACTAGGGTGATGTTTCAAGTGTTATACGATCGAGTACTTTGGCAAGATATCGAAGTTTTTTTTTATGTGGACGAGGTTCTACTTGATAATCATCATTATCGTTGTTTCAATTTTTTTAAATGGAGCAGCCTGTATATGTTTACAAAATATAATAGAAAAGCTCTTCTTGAATCATTTTCGTAAACATTTCCTTATGTTCAAAATGGGTCCTTTTTTAATAAATTGAATATGAAGCTACACAGTTTCTCTATTAGATCGAAATACAATGAATCAAACGCAATAATATACAGGCTGTTCTACTTAAAAAACTAAACTTACATCATACGCAGCGTTGACCGAACAGCCTGTATACTTGAATATAATTTTGTGCCGTACAACATTTGTCTCTGAATATCTTTTATTTGAAGTCCTGTTCTCTAACTTGCTCAAGAAGGGAATTACCATCCTGTATATGATATGCACTAGTTTCGTAATTAATTCATACAATCTGCTCTAATGAATTTGATATTTAAATAGCAATCCAGTTACCGTAGCGATCGAGTAATACGTTTCTACAGCATTAAGATACGATTGCGTTTGGTAAGTGCATTAACGATGGATCATTTCGCATTGTATTTCACCGAAAGGTCCTTGAACAACAACCGACAACGCCGTTGCGTTGATACGAGACCCGATTTCGTATTCTTGATTCTCCCTTTACCGCGACGTATACGCTTCATTGATATAACTGTCTGCTAGTCAAATACACGTTCACATCGGGCACCGAGTTTCTCCACTCTGTGTACATATTTGTTCATGTACACGGACATAGGTTCTATACTCCGAACTAATGCTGTAACATTCCTTGACTCGAATTACAAAACCCCATTTGGGATTATGTGCTGCAGCGGGATTTAAAAATACCATTAAAGTTGAAGTTGACTAGTTGAAAGCGATATAAATCGGTCAATATTTACTTTAGAAGATGGTTTCGTTTTTTCTTATTAAATGGATTTAGACTTTTCGAGCGAAGATGATATTTGTACCTTGTACAACCCGACCAGCTTATGGTAGCACTACGAAAGACTTTATACAAATGCAGCCACTACTATGTTTACACTATAAATATTTTAAGTCAAATATAATATTGCATTTTCTACAAAAAAGTTGAACGAAACTAACAATAAGAATTAGATGTTTGTATAATATTTAACACCAGAAGTTAAGAGAACCGAAATTGATGTTTCTAGCAGTATATATACAGCGTATTATGTATATCCCTTAAACTTTATTTTCTAATTTGATCGACATTTCAATCAAGGTGTTATAAATCCCAATACCATTACTTCATAATAAAAAAATAAAAATTATTTTATTTTTACCTCGCTGTTTGTAAAGAAAAAAGATTAAAACACTTACTTTCACTTGGTTGTTGAACACATTCTGTCGACTTTTCGATTTATTAGATATACAAGGATAGTACAATAAATAACTTTATAAATAATTAAATAATTTTATAGTCTCGACATAGTCTCCTTGTTGCTCTATGCATTTAATCCAACCATGCTCCGACTCTATTAATCCAATCAAATAATAGAATTTGAAGAACTCTGCAAAATAGGTCCTTATTTGGGCAATGACTCCTCCAATGGACGTGAACCGTTTTCGGTCAGGCCGTTGTTTGCCAAGTTTTAAAAAAGAAAAAAACTAACAGAAAGCCAAATTTGGCAAATATGGTGGATGAGACACCAATTTGTATCGTAACTGAACTAGTTTTGCTGTCGCAATTATCGACGAGTGGGCTGTGGCGTTATCAGGGTGGTCGAGAACTTCTTCTTTATTTTCTAGGTGAGCCTGTTTTTCTTTAGTTCATCGTCGAATCGGACCAATAAATTAGCATAGTACAGCGTGTGGTTGATAGAGTTGTCTTCTTTGGTGCAGACTCGCCAGAAAAAAAATCCATTCTACCGTCTGACTTTTGGTTTCTGGAGTGTAGTGATGTAAATATGTCTCATCTACAGTCACATAACACTGCAAAGACTTACTCATATTAAGCTTAAACATCTTCAAATATTACTTTGAAGCTATCATGCGATTCCATCTTTAATCACTCGTCAGCAGGAGCGGCACTTATTCTCATACTCAATTTTTCATGAATTGCTACCTCCATAAATAAACAGATAAAATAAATGCAGAAAACAGGAGTTAACATGCTTACAGTATACGTGATCCAAAAATACATCTTACAAAATATAATTTACAACCATCCACATATTGTAAGTATAAAAATTTACAGTGAACTTCTTAATGTTTGGAAAACGCTCATTAGTAGAAAATTGAAAAAACTAATGAAGTCCTGGTTATTAATCAAATTCTTCTATTCGTTAGAAAAGTTTTTCAATAATAAATATTTGTTTTATGTAGGTTCTTATGCCTCAGTTGTTTGCAGTCATTTGCAGCATGCCTAAGCTATACTTCGGTTTTTCTTTTGTATGTATATAAGGTTTCCTTCTCATTGACTTATTTCATACATGTATTGTGGTCTGTGAAAAGGAGCTCTATTATACACATTTAGAAAACCTGACCTGCTTTAGTAGTTAATTAACGATGTCTAACGCATTATTATATAATGCTTTCTGGTTATATATTTACGTTTTATTTTCTAGTGTCTAAGTTATAAATATATTATGCACTATGATTGTAAAACTATTTTAAATGGGAATTATATTAAGCGAAATGTTTTAGACCTAAAACCACTTTCACTTACAAGCTGAAATGTCAGCTGGATATCAATTTATTATGTATATTATAGTTTCACTTTTGTTACCTTAAACTAAATAGTAATGCTATATCTCGAACAAGTGTAATCTGGAATCAGTAAAACAATGGACTATTGGAGAATTATATTGAACAGTTATTCGTGTAATTAATTGTTTTCCTCTTTGATACTCATTTAAGAAATCTACCAGCTTGAGATTTGTTTGCTCTACCTATATAAACTGCTCCGAGCAACCCGTGTAAAAACAGGCGTTCGTTGCAGTTGGGCGAAACTTATATGTTGGGATTTGTGCAGCTGCCCTGGTGTAGTTGGAGTCTACACTTCTTACACGCAGTCCGGAGTAAATTTCAAATAAGGATAATATTGTAACAGCTGAATATCATCTTCGACCTCCTGAAAATAGAAAATTGAAAAATGGAAAATAAATAGATTCCCTATAACGCAAACGCATAAACAACTGAAATGCTTCCAAACTAGACTACCTGATGTAAGCTACAGGAGTATTCACCTACTTGCACCGACTACTTTAGTGACGTAATTTTACACTACACCAAGTAAAAAGTGCAGGCCAAACGAACACACCTCTGAAGTGAAGCTTCTATACAGTCAAACTACATATATTGACATTGTTGCTCGTTTCGCTGCAGACTTTTATTTTACTTATGCAGGAGTGGAAAATGTCAAGGATAAAAAAAAATCATAAATTATTTTGTAAATAAAAACTAATTATTTCAATCTCTGAGTGTGTAGAAAACAAAATAATATCGCGCAAATTAATCACGACTGAAAGTGCAGATAATGGTAAGCGAGTAACAAACACTTCAGGATGATGTCATGCTCATTACAGGAGAGCGATGTAATATGAACGCATTTGATATGTTGCAAAATGTAAGTGAATATTAAAAAAAGAAATAAGAATAGAGGTAATACGGAACTGGAATTGCAGGTATGCGGTCTACAATTTTCAGTCCAACATGACTCATTTACATCTGTTGCTCCTGGCTTCACTAAGAGTCAAAAGGATTTTTTTCAATTAATATAGGATGTCGACAGTCTGTGTATGTGATCTAATATTCCTAAAATGTTACTTCCAATTTAATCAGCGAGGTCAACTCTAAAAAATATTGCTTGGGATTGATTAATTGAATCACTTCATTAGGCAGGTGCATTAACGTTTAGGAAAATCCGAAATTAAATTAAGTTATGCTAACTCATGCCTCTTAAATAAGTTTGAACCTCTATAAATATTTTTGTTATAATGGGTGACACATGCTTGCTGGCCGTCTAGGCATTGCACATTGCGTGTGCTAACTGATGATAACTAATACAAGGCCGAGACAAGGTTTCTAATTTTGTATTAATACAACTCACAATTTACATATACAGTGTGCGCTAAGTTCACTTATTCTCCAAACAAGCATGGAATTAAAATTTTAAGTATTTTTACTGTTTCTGGATTTTTAATAATTGTCGGCTGGTTTAGACGGAGTATAGTTATAAGTATTCTGGAATCATGTCCATGAATATTGGTTAAATCAACCTGAACAGTTGGGTTCATAAATGTTTGTCGAGCTTGTAAAATCGACAGCATCATTGGGATCCATATGTTATATGTCCATAAATTTTTCAAGAAATAAACTCCTGCGCATATCTACCTTCACAGAAACTTTTTTGAATAAAGGTTCATCCATCGATGAGAAGTATGTGTTAAGTATGTAAAACGCGTCATACTATTGTATGCTTGTAAGGGGCGATCAGCCTTGTTCATATATACAAATGCGTCTGTTACAAATAATAACACCAATCACCAATAGTATTGTTTACAGTTATACAATACTAGTATTGTATAACATACATAATGTTCAGTTCATTACGTATTCTTCTATTACTGCTATTACTGTGTCCAATTTCGAATTACTTCACTAATTTTAGTTCGGTCCTCGAATGTACCCCTAACTGCCGACTCCTGGCAATGGCATCCTTATTTCAAACGGAACACTCCGTATATTTCAAGGGATTTGTAATATTTGCACCTAAAACTTCTATAAATCCTATTCTGTACCTGTCTATAGCAGTAACGTAAGAATTTCTAAGCAAATCGTGGAACCAAATCTTTTCCTTTATTACGTATCCGTAGCTATTTAGATAATTACAACTAAATGTAATCAATTTCGTAAAAAAACAAAATATCTATTTTACGTACGTATAGCACGTAAGCACGTGTACGTATAGCATATAAGTAGTGAAAGTTTTGGGTATAAAGACAACTACTACCAAAAATTAAAAAAATATATCAAAAAGTTTATCTTCCTGGCACCTTTACTTGGCCTTGCAGAGACAAACTGAAAACACATGTTTAAGTTTACTTTCGACCTTCTATCTAATAGTGTATTCCGAATGTTTATATTCATTTAGTTCCTACTAAATATAAATATTAGGCGGTTTGGTAAATGATCCATTCTCGGCCAAGCTTCCATCGAGATTCAGAAAAATGGTCTGATGTGGCTGTTGTCTCCTTGGATACAATTGTGCAAATATCTTATTTGCACTAGACTATTGTGGTATTTCGTTTCTCTTCTTTGATGTAGATACGGCATTTTTCTATTACTGTTGAATGATAATTGAAATGTTTGACAGTTTGAAATTTCATGACTACCGTATTTAATATTAAAATGTATTCTCTGTTAATTAAAACGCAATATCGAGAACTTTCATCAACATGTTACACGTGATTAAAATCAGGAAGAAGAACTCTTTCTGGCAGTGTTAGGTGCCGATAAGAAATAAGAAGGTTGATGATGGTCAGAGAGAACAGAAACGTTATATAAAAACTTCGAGTATTTTTTTTAATCTCGAACATCATTTGTCGCATGCCCATTTTCACATCGGCTTTATGACCAACACAAAATTTAGCAACTTTTCCAAGTTCAAACCTACCCTTTATCTGCAAAGTTTATCTTCGGCGGAAGCTAGAGTTAAGCTATTGACTCTTCCCATATAAGTAAAAATACTTTTTCAGCTTACCTATGAGTTATTTTTGAAGACGGATTCAACATAGGAACAATAGATTTGTTCGCATTAATTTATTTATGGTATGACTCGCATTCTCGAATACGTGACTAAATAATAATTTCCCATCACTAAATAAAAATAACTCGCTTCAAAATTCGATTTATGTTTTTCAAATTTAT
This sequence comes from Oryctes borbonicus, assembly GCA_902654985.2. Lineage (NCBI taxonomy): Eukaryota > Metazoa > Arthropoda > Insecta > Coleoptera > Scarabaeidae > Oryctes > Oryctes borbonicus. The sequence goes on from LR736876.1 coordinate 5,918,625, forward strand.
GCTGTAGAATTTAGTAAAACAGGAAACAACTTTAAATTCGTGTTTCGACTGCTATTAAAACATTAAGAGAATTTGCTTTAGGTTTATGATGAAATCATCTTAACTGGTTTTTAGCATTTTAAGACAGGTTTTTTCTTCGTAATTTAGTGTTATAACAAAATTTCCATAAATTCAATATTTATAAATTCCAATATCCATGTTTGGTATTTCTTTGCAAAGAACTTAAAATATTATGACCGTACAATCTTGCGGTTCGCTTCTCTATTGAAGTAGATACATTTAGAAAGCTGCAGTTGCATCCTAATCGACAACGTACATCTGCAGAGGTCACCTTCAAAAAAACCACCATAGTAGACTTCGTTTAATTTGTGTAAAAAAAATAGAATTTAAGCAGGAGTAGACCGAGCAGACAACATCGAAGACAATTAAAAGCACCGCCACCGCGAAGCATCCCATAGACAAACCAAAATTCCGAAGAAAATGGAACGATATATTAAAAAAGGAGCCTTTCGGTTTCGAACCTATTCAAGTTTCGTTTCTTTTTTCTTGTTCGTTTTCATTATGGTAAGACGAACTGAGCCGACGGTATGTGAGAGAAGGGGACCGAGATAAAGAGCGAAAGATGTGTGTGTATTGTTTCTACCTTCTCTTTGGCCTACTTCTTAAAAAAGTATCGACGTCGCGTGCATTCGAAGTTGACTCGTAGATGCGTTGGTATTGATATGACGTAATGCTTAACTTTAAATTTATAAATTGTACCTAAAGACCACGAACTTCAAACAATGTAAACGCACACGGAATGCACTTTGCGTAAGAACTTTTGAATACTAATCGCGAAGTAGTATGGGCCCACAAGAGATTCCTGAGGATACATTCCAAGAATTATATACATATAAATATAGATATGAGGAATATATTAAACAAGGACTTGAGTAATGATGCAAATGGCATTTCATATTTTTTTTTGTTTTCCTGCAAAGCGTCCGCTAAGAAAAATTAACCATCTTTAAAGATTTAGTTGAAAGTTAAATATACAATTTTCAAATTTTGTAAAAGTGAAATAAACGTATTACGATTAATTTAAATCGTCTTGCAAAAACAAAGTTGATTTAATTGCTACTTTGAGTGAAATAGTAAATGCTTTTTGGACTGGCTGTGTATAATAATAATAAAAAAACACTGTCGCGAACCTTTGTCGCGCTGTTTAGACTGGTTTGTACCTATTTTTAGGATAAAAAATGTGGAACCTGTAAAAACTGTTGCTAGGTGCTAAAAAGGATCTCTTAAACGAAACACTTATTAACAGAATATAAATAACTTTTTAATACATATACGTATACAAAATGCAAGTAACTAAATTACTTAATTAATGCTTATTTAATTAATATTAATTGGTTGAATGATAGCGGTTTCAACGTTAAATCTATCGCAATTATTATATAAAGTACCGTAAATTATTAGTTTTATTGACGTTGGATATCTATTGTTGCCGATAATGTTTCATGTAGATCCTTAAGTATCCTATTTCAGCAATTGTTGACAAGAAACTTACAGTGTGCATAGCAGTCACAAGTAAATGATAAATGCCCGTGTGTATATAGCACGCAATTGCTACTGGTGAGATATTAGTGATCATTTTAAACAAATGGCAGAAGGGTTGTATGTATATTGAATAATAAATTAGCGTACAAATAAGTTCTGTTTCCATGAAATTTAAAGGAGCTACTGGAAGTACTCAAAGCCTGATTCTTTAATTGAGCGAATATTTCATTACTAAACAGAAATAGTGTGTGGAACCTCATTTGGTATCCTCAGAAATGAGTTACCATAGTTGGATCTCACTGCGTTAAAGATTACTTTCGTTTTGCAAGAAACAGGTCCGACAGCGACAAGTTCACGTTAAGCAATATAAACTTGTTATTCGACAAACAATTACGAAAAAATAAATGTGATGCAAATGTTATAAGTTGCATCTGGCTCGCCCTGTTTAGCGTATACTGGTTTGCACTATTACACATATTAGTTATTAGATTAGTTTAACCCAATTAATCTGTTTTTGAATACTATTGCGAGATACGAGATCATTATGCTTCATTACTGTTTTTAAGGATCAAAGAACGAAGAGGTCGGGCACTAAATATAAAAGTCAGATAAAATATATATCTAATACTATCTTTATTTGCTTGATGGAACTTCAAACATAACAATTACGTTTTATTTTACGCTAATTTATTAGGTTTCTGCATATTATTATTGGATATAATAAATATCATTATTATTATTACAATCCTAAATAATGGCAAGTGAAAAGATGGCTTATCGTACTAAAAAAGTGAAAAATCCCTATTTAGTCATAGCAAATTTTGATGCCTTCGTTTAACAGTTATTAATATCTTTATAGTTCTGTTAGGCTACTTTGCAACTTATTTTTTAAAAGAAGCACTGTATATAATTAGATTTTTTGATCAACAACCTTCAGCATCTACAAAAGCTCAGAATGAGTTGTTCAATGTTCAGCTGTTTGAGAGAAAAAATATATTTTGTTGAGTTGTAGTGAATCCTATTTCAAATACAGTTAATATAGGGTACTCGATTTCCCTTGGAGGCTATAATGAATCTCTCCCATTAAGTTTAACGTGTCGTAATAGTACTTTTTGTCAGTTTTTCTGATATATTACCACGGGAAAACTGCTAAAAAGTACTATTATGGCTCGTTGGGATACATCATAACCTCCATCATCTGTTAATAGAAATTACTACTTAAGAAGGTGTTGCTCTAACAGTATCGCCGTTATTTGTCAGACATATGTTTGGATGCTTGCGACATTCTCTTACCTTGTAAGAAAAATCTTAACCACTCAACCAATTTGTGCGTTGGTGAAAACGGCCAATTATGTGTAATTGTTGGTTTATTCTTTAATTTTGGTCGAGAATGAATCAACCTATGTGACACGAAAAAATAAATAAATCAATCTTTTAATTAAGAAATCATGTGTTTCGCAAATATTTTGCATAAATTAATTTCTGCTTTGATATTTCATTAATATTTCTTTTTGAGTTCATATCGATTGAAAAACTAAATGATAGCTTGTTTTAAAGATTATGCCTGTAATAATAAATTGACTATTCAAAGCTAATTATAGATGATTATAATTTTGTTACAATTAACTGGTTCTTAAATAGCCTTCGTTCTTATATCTGAAAAAGAATGTGAGCACATATACGGATACATGCAACGTACGGAAAGATAGAGGTCGTTTAGCGTAATAAATCCCTCAGTCGCCTCGGGCGGTAATTCAAATTACAAACCGCTTGTTTCAGAAAAGGTTCATTATACCTATAATTGGCGAGGTACAGTTAATTTTGGGCCTCGGCTAGCTTAAAATAAACTACAAGGCCGGTTAACTAAAGATTTTCGGTGGCTATCACACGTTTTCGTAATCGTTTCGTAACATATGTTGTTGTTTAGGTACTTCCTTTCCTTGTCGTTACTGAAAGCGTTCTCTTTACCCGTACTACATATAGCACATGTTACGACGAGATACTCCATAAAGTGAAATTAAAGGAGGACAGGCGTATTAAATTAGGGATTTTTATTACTAGTTTATTTAAATCTTCTTCGCGTTATGGTGCGCGTTAGTTTTATTTTACGCTATTTATGCATTGTAGAATTTCATGCTCGCTGTTGCTTTATTATTACTCCTTTGTTCCTCTACAGTCAAAATATGAGCATAAATTATGAAGAAATATTTAAGGTATTTTAATTACGTGGTGTTTTGTAACGGTCCCACATATACAGTTACATTACGCATGGAACTTTTACTTTATATGTAGCTTTATTTTAGAGTAAATTTTTACAGTTAATTAATTGCATTTTCCACATTCTTGATTGTTCTTTATTATTTTAATGTTCCTTAAAGTAGCAACAATTATGATAGTATTGAGTTGCATTTGTAACTTGCTTTCAAATTTTTAATGATTATTAAGGCATTTCTAATTGTGTTTCATCCATTTAGTAACTCTTTTAGATCATTTAATTTGCTTTTTAATCGATATGACAGGCCCCATTTAACTTTGGGTGAAATTAATTTAAGATGTTCCCCTTATTTGTACATAGTTATAGTAGGTAGTGTATACTAATTTTTTTTTTCTTCTGAAAGTTTCCAATTAGCGCAAATGTTTGATAATAAAGTAATAACGAAGTTAGACAACAACCTAATCATCATATACAGACACACGTTTTGCTGCATTGCGGCTCATCAGTGCATATTTGTGGAAGGTGGTAGTCGTATAAATACGGATGACGTAGGAACATATATTTGTCGAAATATTTTGAACAAATGTGCACTGATGAGCCGTAATACGGCGACACGTGCGTCTGTATATGGTAGTTAGGTGGTAGTCTAACTTCATTATTATTTTCAATAATAATAATAATATCGGTTAGGTGGTCCAATGGTAGGAGTCCCACTAGGATCAAGATTTTCTTAGTGGGTCCGCTACACTCCCGAGTTATCAATTGCAATTGGGGTGCAGTTTGTAGTAGCACTATATACAATAATAATGGAAGTAGAACAAAAACTAGGAGTTACATTAGGCGCAGTTTAGCTAAATCGAAGCTATCTTCGACTGAAGCGAATACAAACCGTTAAATGAACATATAATTGGGAAGAATTGCTTAAAAAAAATTTATTGTTGTATCTCTGCCTTATGTATTGTTTGTAAACAAAGAGTCCAGTCAGTAACAAATATCCCGATTGCTATCGTCTGGCATTATTTGAAACTCATAATTTAAAAGGGAACTTTGGAATTTTACCGTATTTCAAAATTAACCTGCGTCATTGTGGATACGCGAACCTTTCGGAGTACAAACAGGACACGTCATGGTAGTAGCCATTGAAAAGTGGACATACAAATTTAAATAAAAAGAAGCCGCGGTTTTTTACTAAATTACTTCGAAATCTTTGACTAAAATGTTGCTCTCAACATTTGTTAATTTTCTTAATTTAAAAATCAACAATTTCATTCAAATGAGCATATAACTAAGTTTCTACAAGAACTCACTTGACTTGGAACTTCAAAATTGAGAAAATTATTAAATATAAAGCATATACAAGAAAGCACACAGAAAATTATTTAATATAATAAATACAAAATGCAGCTATCAGCAGAATAAAATTCAAATTTCTTCAAGGGATATAACTACTTTTTGCTATAATAAAGTTTTAGAGGCTTTTTGATAATATAATTTATTTCTTTTGGCTTTAATCGAAATTTTTGACTGCAAATCTTATAAGTATCCACTTACTTAACTTTTGTACTTCTATTTTCTCCGAGGAAGGTTTAAGGAACTCAATCAACCATTACATTGAAATATCGTTATTACTACTATCTTTAGGAATATTCCTTCGTCTTAAAAATCCTATTTTGAAATTTTACGATGTCTCTAAAGTAGTACGACCATAAAAACCATGTCGGAAACATAATAAAATTCATATAAAATCCCGAACATAATATTTTATGTACTGCAAAGTGAAACGTGGGAGTTGCGTCCCTACAAATAAAGATACTTTCATTTTCAAACCAATCATGTTTAGCTTCCTTGAAAACTAAGAGCCAGACGGAAAATAAAACAAGAAAACAATACAAATCCTTTCGTACAAGATTCTTATCGACGGTAAGACGATACCGATATGCATATCTTATATTCAATTTAATCTGTTAGTGAATGTAAAAAAAAAACCTATAACAAGTCACCACCGGATATTATATCCGCGGTAGCACGTGACCGGAAAACTTAATTACACATTTTTTTCTACCCGCTCTTTTTCTATGATGGTATTGGCTAACCCTAAAGCGTTACATCGATTATTCATTTCAAAACTTAACTGTAAAGACACCTTATTCACGCATAGAGAAAGTGCTCGTGTTTTATTGTGAAAGGTATTGCTTAACCAATTGGCCATCTTTTACTTTTGACATTAATAACAAACATATTGCTATGTTGCTTCTATTTGATATCAAATGGAAGTTATTTGTGTGAGAAACGGGGTATAAAATTCAACCAGCAGGTACACAGGTAGATTTTTATACGGGTCTTCATTTCTAAAAATGTGCCGGATGTAGGGGTGAATATAGTTAAGTTGTGTTGAATTTTGAATAGGTTTGTGAAGCATTCCTCATTCCTGTATCAGCTATGTATCTAATCGCATTTCGTATTTTAACGCAATTAAAAATAACACAGAACTTCGCTTACAGTTACTCGTCAGAAACATGTTTTTTTGATATATCCATTATTAAAAGTTAATACCGGTCGAAGTAGGTTTCGGTCAACGTGAATAAATCAGCAGCCTTGGATCGCTGGAGAAGTGAAAGTTTTATATTTTCGATATAACATAAGTGAATTGTGCTGTAATAAGTAACGCTCGTGAGATACAAGGGTTACATTAGAATTAGAAATTAAATAGAAAACGGAATGACCGAATATGTTGATGTTAAATAATAGCTTAAAAGCAGATAAACGCTAACACTATGCAGTATTGAAAATGCACTTTAATTTTGATGACCGTTTTGATATATAATCGTTCTGTTTTGTGTTACTACTTATTCTAATCCTCAAAAAATTGCAACTTAAATACAGGTAACAAATTAAATTTCAATTTAACGAAAGGGTTCTGAGATTTGTTAAGATTACTATGGAACATGAAAATGCTATTTGTAATCATTTCCCAAATTTCCCAAATAGGACTCAACTACAAAAATGGAAAAGCACGATTCCCTATTTTCATTATTTCCATCAAAATTTGATTCTTGATAAAGGCAGGATAATTTGAAAATTCGTTAGTTGCCTTCAATCAACAAAAGTAACACTAATGTATAATTGTTCCGTTAATAGGCATTACAATTTTTTCCCTTGCGCGATACTTTATTATTTTTACTCCAACTTGATTCATTTCATCTCTTCGATACATCACATTTAAAGTAACTAAATACAGAGAATGCATGTGAAGATGAAAACCACATATACGTATGCAAACGCCGGCAAATCCACAGTTATTTATTTGAAAATATTAGGAGAAGAGGTTCAAGTACGTGTAATGTTTGAATTATGGTCACAAATTGCAAAAAAATATCAGCGCCTTTTAGTCGCTTTTTTATGGAGTAAATTCTTTGAGGAAAATAATTTATTTTAAATCACAGCTACCGTGAATACAATAAGTTGGTATTTGGAGGAAATTTATTCACAATAAACAGTCTATCTCTCTACCTTTCATAATACATACTGAATGTGCAACCTTATAATTAAGTTTGCATATACGTAACCATTCTGTTTGTGCTCATCGCATGTTTCCTTCAATAAATAGTATTTTTTTGTATTAATTTAATTTTCATATTTCCACTTTTTTGTGTTTTACTATGTAATTAACATCAATATTGCCGGGTGTAGCTAGAAAGCTCTAAGTGTAAATCACAATATACGCTGCCCTGGGGCGAATGAATCTGTGATGTACTGCTCGTATAGTCAAACAGCCGCGGCGAACTATCCTAAGCTCTGTATTTATCAGTTCTTGAATGAAACAAACAACTTTCTAATATTATTCATGTGATACATCGTAAAAAATTATCCAAAAAATTTAGTTAAATGGCTATAAAAAGAGAATTTATTGTCTGTTTGGTGTCGAATATCCCATTTCAAAAGTTTTACTGTTTTACTATATGACATAAATGTTAAATTTTTTACAAACCTCTCAACGTAACATTGACAACCAAAAATTAAATAACTAAACTGCATCTTTATTTGAAATATACCTCTCCTGTTCTCATTGCCTTCAAGTAACAAACAACTCAGTCGAGAAAGCGATTCAACGTATATTTTAGACAAGATACAAATCTCGCTCCTTTTACAACTCTTAATTAATTTACTTTTCACTTCTTTACATAATCTTCAACTTACCCTTCAAGTTCTTACACTTCCAACTTATCCTTGTAGACAGGGCTTTAATTTTACCGGCATTATGAGACGTACAACAGGCGAACGTCTCGTGCAGCTAGCGAATTACTCTACCTTCATTTTCAAATTCCAACGTTTACGTTGTTGCCCAGAAATTACGTTAGCCTCTATACCAGTCGGACGCGACTAACTTATAATTACAGCAGATATGAAATATGTTCTCTGGCGGGCGAAATAATACGCGCAACTTGCGAAATGGAATTAATTAATGCGAGAATAAAAAAGCAGAAAACGCTTAAACCCATTTGAAACTCAAGGGGGGATAGTACGAATGGAAGGCTTGAGGTCGCATTTTCTAGATTAAATAGATGCGCGGATGTGCATACCGTGAAAGTGAATTGATAATACGTATTGCATGCTTATGACATGTACAAAGCCTCCATATTATACAATAACGCGATTTTCTTGCCTTCTTTTCTTAAGGAAATGTAAGAGATCATTAAAACTAAATAGAATTTCGTGGACAAGTTTGGTAAAATAAGCGATTTCTTATTCTCTGATGATTACACTACTTCTGGATCATCGTTTTAAAGATCATTTTAACCAAATATGAGCTACTTGTACTTTTTATAAAGACACTGAGGTATAAGCGTCGTTCATCATTGATACTCGCACCATCGAAGAAATCAAAGAGCACTCCTTGACAAAGTATGCCAATATTGCTTTTTTTGCCAAAGATTGTGCACACTTTCAATGCATATTCTGGTGTTTAACTTCTGGTTGGTAGTGCTGATACCAATTCTTATAATCGATAATTTATTATAGTTAAGCACTCCTGAAATCTACTAAATTTTCATCCTATGCAGGAGCATCAACATGGTTTGGACGGGATGAATATTTATTATATTACCGAAATCCTTTGGACCGTTTAACCAATGCCTATGAAGACAACTATAGCTAGCTAAACAGCAGCACAAATATTATTTTGTAGATTTTCTACCATAAGCGTCATCTTCCAACTTACCACAACGATCACAAGGTAAAAGATCTAGAAGAAGTATCTTAGACGTGCTTTTAGCGCCTTTGATGCGTATTACTAACTCTTTTAAATGAGATTCACGGCAAAATGGGCCCAATAAAATATTGAAATCAGTGCCACCGACAATGTTCGCAATATTTATAGCACTTGTTAAGGATATTTATAAAATGGGGTTTATTTTGACTAGTTTTGCCTCATCGCTCATGATATGAGAGAAGAACTGTAAAGAACTAAAATATCTAAAATTTGCGCAAATAAACATAATATAAACATAATATCAACAAAATATTGAAAATACGAAGATATGTTCCATCAAATTTGTAAAAATAATTAAGTGGTGTCTAAATTATTTCTCTTAAGAACGAACAGGTCTCTATTCGGACCAAAGATATTTTAAGCACAAAACTCGACGTAAGTTATCCTTTTAAAAATAAGGGATGAAGATGCAATAAGCAGATTAATAGCCTTGAAATATCAGAATTAAAAAGCCTTTCGGAGACAACAGACAAAGAACTGATAAAATACAAATAAAAGATGTAGTCCCGAGGCCTGGGGACGCCAATATATATATATGAGGAATATAGCGATGACAGTGATACCCTTTGTGTGCAATTGGGGATATGTGCGTTCAATATTGGCAATTTCCATTAAATTGAGATTTACATTAATGCTCATTTATTGGGCTGATAATATGACTCAATTATTTAAATGCATTTTAAGTAAATCTGATTTGTCCTGAATCGCATTTTAAGAAAGATTGATGACAGCGGGTACGGCGCAGTGTAAATATGCTACTGTTATACAACTCACAACAATTATAACAATAATCTGTATTCATTCAACGACATGTTTAAATCGATATACACGTATGTCTGTAGCTACATCATTTCTAGTCATTATGACAAAATACAAATGGTTTATGCCTATATTCTCTACTACATTCATAGATGGACAACTGAGTAGTAGTTGGTCACCAATACATCAACGACTTCCAAATCGAGAAGGTATAATTATATTACTAGATCTTTTCCACGCCCAATAATAAATAATGGGCTTTTGTATACATTGATTTAGACTATAAGGTGAAGGTTAAGCTTATTCGCTAATAACACATCCATATGTATGTCAACTACATATACGTATGTATAATTAGCATTTGTTTATGACAACGATTAAAGTTGTTATCAATTATCTGTGATTAGACAACTCCGGAAAATTATATCATTTATTTTTATTCCTAAATAATTCATTATCCAGCAAGATACTTTTCTTATACATGTTTGCTAGAGAAAAATTTTTTGATGGAATTAATTTAGCCAATTATTCAAATTAACTAACAGCGTTGAAAACAACAAACTTTTCATATGTCATCAGTTGGTAAAGATGTTAAAAAGTGCATATACTGACATTTCGATGTATAAGAACGTGTAACATTTCTCGCAGTGATTTATAGTTTAATTAGTTTAACCTTTTCACCTATAAAAACTTACATAGATGGAAAGTTCTACACACAATCATGTTTAGGCAAGCAAAGTTAACACTTGATCTCATCGTTTTAAATATATATAATACCATTTGAGTATTTATTAGCATAAATGTCATTTGGCATTTCCAAGTATACATACTTCAGAAGTAACAAAATGTTAAACCAACTTGTTTTAAAGGTTTCAATATGAAATAAATATTTTTTGTAAATACTTAGCTCTAGGTATAGTCCAATAATTTTAGTCTCTTTTTCTAACTTTAAAGAAACTTTGATGGCATACTTTTCGCTTGTATACATATGCTTCATTATAGGATTGAAAATTAAAAATAACAAAAAAAAATTAAAATAACTTTCAATTAGTGAAAATACAGTATTAAGAACAGTTGGCTTCTTGTAGGAAAATTCTGCGCGATCATAGCGTCAGTGTTGCTAGCTTCGCCCTGATGAGTTCCTATTTTCATTCGCTATGACCGTGTCTTGTCCTCTAGAACGCTAATTCCGACTGGAGTCGCATAGGGGTCCTTATTGACCCCAGATATTCGCTTCGCTTGGAACCTCCACTTAGATAATGTCAGGAGAAGCTGCTTTGCGGATAAGAATAAGTTGTTGGCTCCACTCTCCTCGATCTGAGTTACCTAAGATCGACCTTAACGTATACAGGTTTAACCTGATATAAGAAATAGCAATTTCAGATCAAAATTTACGCGAGGTGGCAAAAGAAACGCTGAAGAGGGTGTAGAATTCCGTAAATCCTTTACTGACACGAATTGTAGAGGAGGCTCAGGACCGCCCACTGCCTCGCTCTAAGGTAATCCCGATTAGGAAGAAGATCTTCAACTGACGATGAATCTACGAATACCCATATATGTATCATCTAAGGGTTCTCAACTTCTCATTTCACACTCAATTCGAAGATCCACAATGACAACTACACGCAAGGAGAAATAGTCTGCGCAGGAGTAATGGAGGAGTGTAAATGCGACGGCTTTGCTGTAGAAAGAGTAAGAGGATCTTTGGTTACCGGTTTTCTGACGTTATAATAGTAACGATGTAGATTGTGTAAGATTATCAAATAAAACAGCAATTTCTCCGTTACTAGATTCTTCTTTTTTTCTTTATTCGATTGTTTTCTATCCGAATGGCGTGTACCACTGAAATAGTAATAGGCTTGATTATCGCAGATACACTGCCATTTAGAGTGAAAGGCAACGAAAACGCGATCATAACGGTCGGTCAGCTGTTGCCCGGAGCAATTTTTTTCATTGGTCGGTAAAACCGGACTCGGACTCTCTTTTACAAACGTTTCTGTAAATTATCTAACACGTACTAATGAGCCTGCGATAAGACTTCTTCCGAGAAAGAAGAGGACTGCTTGATTGGGCATTGACACCTTAATCAGAGCTCGTCAAGGCCGTCTTAAACTAAAATAGTTTTAAAGTAATTTCAAGATTTACGTTCCGTAATTGTATCAAATTTATATTAATAGCGCCATCTATAATGAAGTGAATGTAATCAGTAATGGCGACTCGATATTTAAATATGATGTATCGAGTGTAATGAAGGAACTGAAAAACGAAGTGAAGCAAAACAACTTATAACCTACTGGCTACATCACAAGCAAGTAATGAAAAACATTACGGAGCCGTTTAGTTCTTGAACGTATTGCCATGGCGCGAAGCTAGCGACCTCTTACAGATAATATCTTGGACCGTAACAGTTGCCTTAATTGTAGGCAATAATACCGTTGCGATATTATGAGTTATTCCGTATTAAACCAATGTATTGTACGTATAATTATGTAATAATGAAGAGAGTAAATCTGCTGATCTAGTGATGTTAACCTAAATGTAGAGCAGGTTTTCTTTTTGGCAACAGATTGCGAAATATAGTTATAAGAACTGCATTACATGAGTAGAACATATATTCATATGTAAATGGATACATGGTGAAAAAAAGTTTGCGCACAATCAAGCATAAAGTAGGTTAATATATCCATGCTAAATGATTGAGCTATTAGTCTACGTTATTCCCTAAGTTGAAAATAGTAACGTATTAATTTTCCATTGATGAAAATGTTTGCATTTCTGCGCTTTGACGTAAAAGAGGCCAATGCCATGTCGCTAACCATGGAATATTTACCATTCTTGTAGGAAGCCACAGATTCGAATTCTATTTTTGATTTTTGGCCGGTATGATGTTTTCAACCAATAAAAAGTCTCCTTTTTGTTGTAAATCAAACTTACTCTTTACAATTTTAATTGTACTCTCATTCCAAATGTCTAGTTGATTCAAATGCCATCAGTAGTATATGATGAATGGTGCAGTTAATATCTTCATCTTCACTCCTTCATGTAGTAAAAGAATGAATGCGCTTCTTAAGGTAAGCTCACACTTCGCGAGGCACCCTAACGAAGTACGCCTCGCAAAATGTAGACTTGCGTCGTTATGGCTTCCGCTATCGAGTCTGCGATGGGCAAGCCAATGCCAGTCGGTTTTTGGTCACACATCAAAAGCGCCTCGGAGTGTTTGCCTTCCGATAAAGTACCTTACCGTGCCTCGGGGTAAACTGGCTCACCCTGCTTCGCTATTCATCTGTCGAGGCAAATTGTTTGTGCCCCATTTGGTACCCGCCCAGTACAATTTATTGATCTTTCTCTATATTGTTGGCGATATTCGCAGTTAGCCAGTGAATCCATCAATACCACGAGGAACTATATCAGTTGTTTGTAAACATTGATTAAATATTTTTAAATTACTTCACGAATTGACTTCAGACTAAACTAAAATTATCTTTTAGAATAGGAGCCCGGGTTCTTAAAAACGTCCAATTTTCTACTGCAGATTTTATAGTGTCAGCAAATTTTCTTATATACGTAAGTAAGATAAAATATGCTAGAAATTGTTGCAGAAAAACGCAATTTATTCGAACAACGCAATCTTGGTAACGCTTCATGTTAGTATCTGAATACAATCATTAGAGCAGGAAACATAGTCATTATTGCAACATTAATTCCAAAGTTTTCTATCTTGTTCGCACGCTAACGAAACAGAAAGTGTGTGCAATTTGCAAACGCAGATGAAGAATTCGACCCTCGCTTAAAATCTACAACGGACGATATTAAGCGCCATTATTATACACTTGCATACGATAATAACTCGTCTTTCCTCTCGCGAGTAATTTAGAAATACTCTTTTGTTCGTTTTCGCGATAGTTTAGCATATCCCTTGTAATTACAACTATAACTTTGTTATTTTTATAATCAACGTGTGTATAAATTCTAAATGAGTCGGACGAGTATCATACTTTATTGCAGCGCCATCCAGATCTCCCATGCAGGAATTTTACATCCGATCTCTATCAGAATTATCTTTCGTTTTACTGCTTAGTTAATTAGCCATCTTACTGAGAAAATCCATCCGCGCAACTACACTTAGAGTGTGTAATAAAGCAAACATAATTTCGTTGAAATTTACCATGTTGAAATGGGCTTCGGATAAACCTTAGTAACAAGTTTCTTAAGCAATAAACAGTTACACAATGTTTGTCTGAACAATTGAATGTTGCCAGTAAATTTATGCACGTTGGTGCCGATACAATTTAATTTTGAAAGGCTATTAAAACGTTGGGTTTAATTTCTTGTTTCAATTTACACGAAGAGAATGTACAAGTAATAAATTTCGATATATAATCTTACGAGTCGAATATGTTTCAATATTTATTATTACCCACTGAAAAAATAAGTATCTTGAAAGTAGTTTATTATTTTCTCGTAAACTGATTTGCGATACATACAGGGTGAGTCATTTCCGCTAGCTCGGAAGATTCCGCCTTTATAAATGGAAGTTTTTCCAAACGGTTTCTTCCTTGTTGTGAGATCTTGTTGTGGGCATGTTTTGAAATTATATTGTACCAGAGAAAGTGTCTCATAAGTTAGTAGGTACTCACAGTTATATTTTTTTAAATAGAACATGTTATATATAACGAGGAAAAATGCATTGTTGCCCTAAAACAAAAATCTTCCGAGTTATTGGGGTTTAATGCTAACGTAATATGGGTGAATCCAATTATCAGATTTGCTGTTGTGTAGATTGTCAGAGAAGAAAAGACAGACAAAGTATTTCCATTGGGTGTTACAATACGTTAATCCTATAATGTTACAAGAAGTACAACGAGATTGGAACTCGTTTACGTACCAACCTTTCAAGTGAATAGTTCCTTGAAAATGTAATGCCACTTTGGGAATTTATTAATCATTTAGCTTTACTACTCAACTAAAAAAAATATAATTGAAAGTCTGAACAAACCAAACAAAGAATATTTCTTCCTGAAGATAGTGACCATTGCTTGTTATATACATATATAAAACATTGCCCAAGTTTAATATTAAAGGAAAACAACTGTGAAGACAAGAATTTAAACACCTGCTTTATGACTTGTGTACATATTTCCGCTGATTGGTTAATCCTTTTGTCCGCCGGTCTTAATTACCTTGATTGCATCTATATCCCTCAAACCTTTCCATATTTAGATACCAAACTTGCAATCGATATAAACATCAACCATCGCAAATGCTGCATAGTACAATGGCGGCGAGATCGAAACGTTAGCTTTTCTTGGCCTTACGAAACGACTAGCAGGCAACGCAGATTGATACACGAGATCGGTTTGGACATCTCTTTAGCCATTCAAGGCATTGTTAATGAGCTCAGATGTCGAATTAGATCGCTGAGCCAAATTTAGACGAGCGAGAATTTTTCGCCTTTCGTTCCTCGAAGTTTCCGTAACGTTATTACCGTTATTTCAACAAAGATAATCCTAGTAACGAGGAATTTACGTCCGTGACAAATTATACGGTTGCACGTGGATGATTTCAAATTTTACGCGAGATAAAGACGTTTTCAATGGCTGATAGCAATAATTGGGAGAGCCTTAGGCTAGAAGTCATTATTTCGATGAGTTATATCAGTGCAGAGGTTGATTTAAGATTAACGATTATTATAGCGCCGTCCAAATTGTTTCTCGAAATTAAGAATTAAATATATTCATGAGTCTTTTCGTAATAATTGCGTACTGAAACGCAAGCTGCTAGCATCCAGGATGTATAGTAACAAATACGTTAAAACATGTAATTCATGCTTTTTTTTTGTCTTCTTTGTAATTTACAGCAAGCACCTTATATTTTGTTAATAACTTCCCTCGGTTCTATTGCGAAAATCACATGATTCAAGTTCATATATCCACTACGCTGATATATAAATTGCTACTAATAAGCAAAAAATCCATCGACAAAGACCACATTATATTCTAAATATAATACTGCAATTTACAATGATGGAATGCAAGTCTCGTTCTGTTATAATGTATGCTAAAATGCAGGGAAAGGAAGTCATTTTTCTTGAAAGACGACGAATTAAAAAGGAATAAATGAACCTCATTTGTGCAAATACTTCCTTTGTAATCGTACTAGGTCGCAATAAGAAAGAGGAATAGTCAGTTCAGGGTTTCCTTTTAACTACCTTTATTATAACTTGATTAATGTATTGAATTGCTTTGAGACCTCAGTGCAAAAACGTTAACCAACTGACCGAAATTAAATTTCTGATGATTCACCTCAATCTCCTTGTTCAGGTAATACAATAAAATAGCGTAGGTTTGCAACGTAGACGATCAATGTTCATTTTAATCAACCCCGATTGGACACCTTGTAAAACCAGTTGCTCTGAGCAGTAATATTCCACAAATAACCACATTGCCCCACCATTTCCCACATTGACCATGATATCTCGGACATACACCTAGAAGTTGTAGCTTACTACTATATTTTGTAACTAATAATAATACCAGAATAGTATCTATATATTTTTAGTTTTTTAGTCTTTGTTGAAGCAGAGGTTTCTCTTGCGACCTTGTGAGCTCCCTAACTTTTCACTACTGAGTGAGTTTACACTTTTTCGTTTTGAATTTCTATTTACAAGACATCTATTATACCCTTGACCTGCCATAAAGAAAGATTTCTTTGTACGCCGCGCAATGAAACTTCAACACTTTCTAGAACGACACTTATTGCAACCATAGCCTCCGTGCAAATTGTTGCAAACTGATTTCTTGAGTATATTTGTTTTAATTTTCTTTCCCTTGTTCCAATCATATAAGTATTATCTTCCACTAAAAAATACCTCGAATATATAAAAAAATATAGGTTAGAGCAATTTTATGGCATATTTACAATAATTTCTAGGACATTGTGTAAATGAGCTTTACGACTATCGACATCTGGTGCTGGAATTCTGACTGTTTCACCAATCGTTCCTTCTGGATGTTTTGCCAATAACAGAGAATTCATTCCTCTTGCCATTTCCCTTTATCGCCCATTAAATGTTGCGTATCACGTATGTGATAAAACAAACACAAAAATGTAACGAAAGGGATTATCGCATTTCCTTTCATGCCCTCCTCCAATGATCTCCGATAATTAATTACTTGTTCATCTTCTCCTCTCTCGTCTTCATTACTCTCCGTTACTGTAGATCATTTGCTAATACCATTTACGATCTCCGCTGTTAATTTTTGGTATAACGTCTCTTCGAGAGAGATTGTTTTCAGGCCGATTCTAGCTTTAGTACCAAACATACGGGTTGCATTGTATGCATGATAAGCCCTATTTTTCATCATTTGAAAGAATTTTTAAACCTTCGCTCCACTTATTGGTCTTATTTTGCAATACCCATGTTGCAACTCAATTTCCTATATCCTGGTTAACTGTTTCTACTGAACATTGCTTTAACAATGCAAACGGACATCGTTTACATTGCCCGGATATTGGCGTTGCTGACAATGCTCTATTTCCCACTATACTCGTAACATAATCAAACATATATAAAATCTATTCGAATTGCAAAATTCTCTTAAGTATTAATATTAAAGCAATGCATCGATACATAATTTGAAATTGTAAGCCATCAAAAAGAATGCGAACATGGCTTTGCCATCTTCTTACGTCTAAACTTCTTGCGTTCTAACAAGGTGTCGAACAACTTCTTATGTACTACTTGTGTAACCGTTATCTCATTTGCAAACGACTATTTATCTCAATATTTAGTTCTTTGACAGTTCCCTAGGTCGAGGTAAATTTACGGAGTAAGCTTATGATCGTGATATACAGAAAATTACCGTCCTTAGGCTGCTGCATCATTTTCAGTTTATAAATTCCTTACGTTTCTTTACAGTAATTAGAAAGATACGAAATACGAATTTACTAAATTAACCCGCTTTTAGACAAGATTTCTTTAAATTACTACACATAATAATTTACTTTAAACTCATATTTTTCGCATGAGTTAAAAGCAGTTTTCTACTGATGTATTGAAAAAAACTAAAATTTACTACAAGGCGCTTTTGTTGTGTTTTTCTTTTCTTTTTTGTTGAGAGCTATTTTTATCTTTGTTTCCATTTTTTTCTTGACCTTCAAAATTAATCATCAAAATTTAATTACTTTAGGGTTTAAGGTCTTTGGGGACATAATAATAATAAAAAAAAACTAAAGGAAGGGGAAAAATAGTGCAAAATTAAAAAAAAGCCCTTTGTTATTCCAAAATAAGTGTTTGAAAAAGTCGTCAAACAGCGCAACGAAACATAACATATTAAACGAGGACTAAGGAGAAGGTTGGGACTCCTTCTCCTTAGTCCTTAAATGTTGAAGTTTTTATCTTTAGAAATTCTGGGCAGTAAATAGTAGCGCATCAAAATTGCATTTCATTATATGCTATAATGAAAACACGTATACATTCGAAAACTCACCATCGTTGAATATTGTTTTCAGTTCATGGATGTCATTAACGCTACATTCTATTTAACCGTTAAGAAAATTGCATGTCTACTTTTCAAATGTATTAAACAGACAACCAGTCCCCGCATAATGTTAGGCGCCAAATGTAATTGCATCGTAAAAATAAATGCAAACAGTGATGTTTCATGTGATATAGACAGGCTCTGTATCGTTAATATTTTAAATAGGGCTAAATTGGTAAACAAATTAATCATAATCAAACTAGAAATTTTTAATTATATAATTACACGTCTTGTAATTCAAATCGAGTTGATATCAGTTAAATATAGTGTAGTGGCGGTTTTGTTAGCAGATTCTCCATTAATAAGCCGTGCATGATGCATGTCTACATACAAGTGTAATTTTATACCGTAATTATGGTATTTATAAACATACCTAGTCTGTTAAGCAAATATAGATCAGTAAATTGAAGAAGGAAATTTTTGCTTTTTACTTCATATGTATATATAATGAAGACCATTAACAGTTGTACACAATTATTAAAGCACATGCATGTTGTATATAATATACCTCGAAGTACGTATTGTGAGGTGTTTTTGTATGCCGTTAAATGTCAATGCTGTAAATAGACTATTTTTAGCGCTGATGTCAAAAAGGTCATAGGATTTAGAATGCGAAACGACATGCATATGAAAGCATGAAACGATAACATTCATATTGAAAAAAGTAATGTTTAAACATTAATTTGACAAAACAGTTAGAAATTATGAAGATGAACGCACAAACCTTACATAACGAACGTACATACCTGCTGATGTCGTTTTCCAAAGAAGGCGTCGTTACTGCAGGGCTTTTTTTATAATGAGCGGTTAGTTTAGAGAGTGCTAAAAGCTTAGATCTGTTATTTCCGTGAACTTCTTACAGCTTAGAGACACAACAAACGTAATAGTTATAATAAAATTTAAATTACATTCATAGTACGAACGACGATCGCTATGGCTCGTTAGTGCTCCGTACGCGCCTTTAGGTCGTAATTCCAACGAGAATAATGAGATTTACTATAGATATCATTAAGACGACTTGAGGTAGGACGTAACGAGCTTTATTTGTTTTCCGGTAAATTGGACGTTTCACCGTTATGCTTTGAAAGAAAGAGATTTGAGATGAAATTAACGATGTATGGTTATTAATAAATGTTATAATATTATTTATTATTTAAATCAATTAATAAATATGTCTTATATAGTTGTGAGCTGTTCTTTTTGTATCCTTTACTTAATCTAATAAAAATTAGACTTCCGTGTTTACAATGCATTGCCATGCATCTAGCAGCATTATAAGGATTAATAATTAAAGAAAAAGCAGATATAATAATAAATTAAAAAAAAATAACTAAATCGTAGTAAGCGCTTACAAGGGACGTAAGTGCAGTTTTACGGTTAAGGCTGCAATACATCCGAGACCGTAACATCGCTTACTACTCGAGTGTCATATTATATTTTTTGGTTTCACGTTTGGTTATATACTTACATAATTGTCAATTTCTGTTATTTATTGACACTTATTGCTGCATTAATGTACTATTACTTTACCTTGCTAGGGACTTAATTATATCCCGCTGTCAAGAGCAACCAAGGTAAATCGCTCTTACGTCCCTCTAATCAGGGCAATAACGATTGACTTATATAATCGGCAGTAGGGAAACGATGTTAGAGTGCAAAATATCAGATATGGCTAATGTGAATCCTCTATAAAGCCTGTTAGATACGTCTATATGATATAAACTAGGGTCTGAAGATATCAGACATACTGCAAAAAAGACAGCTTAGCAAAGCCTGGAAGAAGCCGACATGAATAAGACGTGATTAGTAAGAAAATGAGAAGATAGACACGCTGCAAGTGCAAAGCGGCAAAATGAAAATGGCAACAGACAGCAGTTCAGAATAAATATTGGAATGATCAAAAAGGAATTTAACTGCAATAACCCGAAATCTACCTTCTGCTTAACTTCAAATGATACTAACTTAACTTAGTACCCTTTCCCTTTGTGGTATCATGTCATATTAATTAGCTTACTGAAAAACTAGCAATGCAAGTTAAAAAATTATTGTATGGAGTTTTTGAGTGTATCTAATTATAAATTCAATTACCCCAATCTTTACAATAAATTCTTTTCCTTTTAAAACATACCGATAATAGTTACCTTTCTTTTACAGCAAAAATGAAAGTAATTCTTCCACTAGTCGTGTGGCTATGGATTAATTCACAAACGGTAAGTGCTTTTTTTATTTTTTTTACTAGATATAGTACCGATGTTTCGTAATTAGTGTTTTACTAACATTGAGACAATTTATTAAGAACAAAAACAGAAATTGCAAGCCACAGATGCTTCCAAAATAGAATTAGATCGGACCTAAACATATAATAGTATTGAGCTAATCAAATTTAGCTTACACTACAAGACGTTATTGTCGATAAGAAAACAAACGTGTAAGTTTTCAGGGTACTTCAATTGTTTGATATACTGCATCGCTAGATATATCGAAAATATATATTCAAACGGAACCACTGTCGCCCGCAATAGGTCGGTCGAAGCGGAGGAGGTAAGCCAGGGACAATCATGCGACTAGCAATAAGAAAGGAGCTGTCGTAGCCCCGTGGACGTAAAAAAATCTGAGTATAAAAAAAAGGAAAATTCATACGATTGTTTATTTTGTTAAGCAAGATTTTATTATCACCAATTAAAGACCGATATAGAATATAATTAATATCACGACAAAGGAACGCGGCACATTTTTGAATTTGACAACATCCAAATGCTGGATTTTGAAAGTAATTATAAGAACAGAAAAACGCAATCCTTCGGAAAACTCTGCATGCTTTCAACATTTCTCGTTTTTTGATTTGAATCGTTTGGGACGTTTCCCTTTTCATTTTAAATATGTTACTAAATTATTATAGTTTACCCCTCTCTTTTGAAATGTCGAATTTTTTTAATTTAATGTCTCAAAATGTTCAATTTTATTCGCAAATTTTTTGATTGTTTGACTACCGTGTGATCATATTTGCCGTTTATATACATCTCCGATTATATAAGTAACAACTTATCGTTTGCAAACGTTTCTATTATAAATTTAACCACATACCTGCTGATATATTCATTTTTGCTTCCTAACGTGTATTTAAAAAAATTATTGTTAGCTTATAAATTTTAGTGGAACATTTATTCGTTAAAATACACTATTTTGAATATATCCCCTAAATCATTTTTGATTTGTTGTTGCGCTCGTTTTCTTCGTAGTTTCAGCTTTCGTTGGTGAAAAAGTATTTATGTTGATACGGTAACATTTGAATGATTTTAATGTTAGTATACACAAGTTACGCATCTAGAATCTAAAGAAGTATCTTTAATTGATTCGATAGTAACAAATTTAATTTATCAAATCTTTAAACAATATTTACAGATAGATCGTTAACAGTGTAAGAAATACTGAGCTTTGCTAGATAATCGACGCACCCTGTTTCGACTGCTCGATTTCTAATATTCTAATTAGAAAAGGCAACTCGTTACTCTTAAATCTTTATTGCGTTTTTCAAAGATGTATAGAAAAGTACATAATATTTTAATCCTTAGCCATTAGCATTAAAAAAATAGGTCAATATTCCGTTCACTTTCCAGATATGTAATTCCTAATATTCTATCGAGATAGATGGAATTGCTTTGGGCACTACTTTCATTAGTAGCTTACTTTAATTTTAATTTAATACACGGTGCACTGCAGAAAATTTATTTATAGATGGCTGCAGTTGGCAACAGTTTATGCTTTTAGGTTACAGTAATATTTTTATATAAAAAAAGTAGGTGTAGAGAATTCTGTATGTGTGCAAATGTGATTTACATTTATAGACTTTCTTATGATTTCCTTTTCAATCTTTCTAAATGTTAAATAATAATTTGTTTACTAAACTCTCTTACGATCTGCACCAAATCAGCTTGAATGCATTGGTTAACAAGCATAATTGTATGTTTTACGTTGTTTAGCATTCGCTCATTAGCAATTTATACTGCTTAACGTATAGTGAGTAATAATTTGAACACAGCATGAATCCAAATAAATTAAATCGACCATAAATTTGGTAAGTATTCTCCATAGTTTTTGTTGCATGTTTTTTGCTTTAACCACTTCTTCCGAAGTATACGCTAAAGCTTCATATTACTGTCTAATGTTGATTTAATTCTATTATCCTCTCTGAATATATGGGAAAACTAAGCTTCAGAGAGATGTTTTGTTGAGCTTTTTCAAAACAAGCGCTTTTGTAGAAATTCTGGGGCAACCTGTATTTTATCTAAATGTATCAAACAAGTAATTCCATAACCAGCAATCCATTGAGAACGTAAGGGCACCGAGTAACAGCTAACAGATTCCTCGTGTAAGAGTAAAAACAACAGATGGGTAACTTAAATACATAAAATACTTTTCCTTCGTACGTCGATACATATGCTTCTCGAGATCGTGACAACGCAATGCTTACGATAACTAGGTCATAACACACAATTTTACACTCTTGCGGGTTGACGCCGTCGTTTATGCGGTAACTTTCTTTGAATCGTACAGAAAGCATGGCAGGGTATCACCCGCACATATACGGCCTCAACAACGCTTAAATGGCGTCCCAGCGTAACATTTTATGGGCGGAGATCGCAGACACCTTCGCTCTTAAAGGAAAGCAATTGTTTCGCACCGATAGTTTTTGTTTCCGCGTCAAGGATATCTTGATCCTCGTACTGAAATTTAACTCATGTACAGTTTTTACAACGGTCTATGTGTACGGATTGGAACGTATTTATCTAGCTTAACGAATGGAATCATCGCTGGATGCATAAAATACGATTTCAGAGTACATTATCGGATACTTTTGTTTAGATCTCCTGTGTTGCGTTAGATTTCTACAATCGAAGACCATGGAGCATTGAACATCGTCGGCTATACCTCCTAAATTGCTCATGAATAAATTTAATTGCATGGTTCACTGAAAATCGCCTTGCGATTTAAGGTTGCTTTCGTTCTTGTATGAAGAAATATCCTAACTACTTCTTGTATAGTAAAAGGACATGTTTTTGGATTTTTCCCCAAAATACCCCTGACATCAGCGAGCAGTTAATAAATTTTAGCGAGTTAAATTAGTTTCTGTAATAAATTTATCTATCTAATGCAAGAAATTGAATAATCCTATAAATTAACTTTTGGAATTTAACTTTCTAGAGTTATGTATCGGGAAGACATTTCATATACTTCCAATGCAACGAAATAATCACCAATCATTAAATTTGTAAAGCTAATTTACATAATAAGAATTTAGGTTTTCCTATTAAATGCTGCATGTGAGTTATGGCTTCAGTCTGAAATATCTAAGAACCAATAATTTTGATGAAGAAGTTTTCCTGGTTATTTTCAAATATTAAAAATCAAAACGTTTTTTGCAAAGTTACAATCACCAATAACTTGCCCCTCAAATAATGCGAAGCAAATGCGCTAGCATTAGTTTGGAGCTGTTTCCATTTTAAGAAATTCTGCTTTTCTTAAGGTTTGTCTTTTGTTTCGAAAACAAAAAAAGGGCCACTGCTTCAATGATATTTTTCTTTTTGTTTTTAGTAGAACACACCGCACTTTCTCGATACCGCAACCGATAAAAGTAACAAATCTCAATTAAAAGAAGAAAACATGCGTTAGTTAGTGATTAAAATGAATTTCACGAGAGAAGTAATAGAAGTAGGTTAGTCATAAAATTTTGGGAAACACAATGAATTGAAGAGTTCGTTAGAAAGAATTATTCACACTATCTAATTCTGTGCTGTTCGTATTATCGAAGGTATTTAATGTTTACACTAACGAGATGATCATATTAACGCACGTTCACGTTGATGACATTCTACTGCATCCGCATTTGTGAGCATTCATGTTATAGACTTATATCTACATTTTCAATACAACAGTATCACCATACGAAATCCATGACAAACATTATCACATATTTACCTCGAATAAATGTAACGTAACGGTTCTCTTAGGTCTCAAACAATGGATAATATGCAAATTATGAAAGGCTCATTTCGGCTACACACGCAGACATGAGGAGAAATGTGACTATTTTTTATAATGACGTAACCTTTATAAATAATAAGACGGTTTTTACCGTTTTTGGAGATAGCTCTAAGGTGTTATTTACTTAAGGCAGACTACTTGTTTTCTCGGTTCTTTAGGGCATGATTAATGTAAAGAGAAAAACGATAGCGTTCGAAATTATAACTTAAAAGCACTGCATCTAGAAATTTACGGTTACTACATAAATCTGCGTGTACTTAAATAGAAACGGTACAATTTATAAGTTATAATCTGAAGATGAGCTATAAAACAAGCAATTGGCCTAACATATTTGAATTTTTATAAATTATATTGGCAAATGTATCAAAATTTCATTTGAAATTTACATGTTTGTTTTTATTTGCACATAGTTTTAAGTTTGTGAGGAGAAGCAATGATGGTGGCTTCTTCTTTTGATTTTCCCATATTTTCTTTTTGTGTCTCGATTTTACACATCTATTTTGTTCTAAAAAAAGTCCACTGCACGGCTTTTAATGTGTATTTTGTCCTTTTCTTTTTGAAACTTAAACAAAATGTCAAATGTAATTTACTTTGCATAATTTTGGTTTCTTAATCCTTGAACACCATTTCTGCTTGCACGATAATTTTATATAAATAGCAATTATTCCTTTATAACGATCAAATTTATCGCGCAAAAATCAAAAGTATGCAGGATGTAACACGCAATAGCTTTTGTAGTAGGTATATGAAAAACTGCCAGAACCTGTCCTGGACCAATTGTGATACATTTACATAAGGCATTCTTCTAGGTTGTTTTTGTATATGTTGAAAAATTGTTTGCAAATAATCGTTTATAACGAATTCATCATCTAATAATTAAAAGCCATCTCTTTATTACCACAGCTACAGCATTCAACACAATATCACTTTTTTGTTACGGTTCCGAAGTAGCTCTCAGAACCAATTATACTCCACTAATTAAAAGTAGAAAAGGGCAACATGACGAAACACATTTTATATATTCTATAAGTATACTTGATGTAGTTACACACTCATACACCATACACAGAGTGGTAGCGCACGATGCCTATAATTTGCTGAATATCGTCTGCATGAAAATGCGTTCGGAACAAGTCGTTCGCTAATTTATTTTCTATTGTCCAG
Source organism: Oryctes borbonicus (assembly GCA_902654985.2). Lineage (NCBI taxonomy): Eukaryota > Metazoa > Arthropoda > Insecta > Coleoptera > Scarabaeidae > Oryctes > Oryctes borbonicus. The sequence goes on from LR736876.1 coordinate 5,944,156, forward strand.
ATAAAAGGCCATTATATTATTTTCCGTTGTTTAGTTATCATAATGGATGAATGGATGGCTTATTTCATTTTGTTGACAGGATATTTTTTCCTGTATGTTTTGCAAGATTTTTTATAATTACACAATTTCCCATTCGCTTTATAAGTGAAATATTTTTGTAATTACATGTATAAGGCTATTGGACCCGAGTACTAAGGTTTTGTATCCATTGTTTCTCAGCTATACTTAGTTTTCTAATTCCACTCATCCGTGTAGTTCCTGACCATTCATTTTTATTTTCTGCATTTTAATTACCTTTTTGTAAGTCTACGGCAAAAGCGTGTCACACACGATCAAACCAACTTATGTAATCTTGCTCCAATAGTTCGATTTGGAAATTCTGTTCTTTTCCCATCATGGTCACCGGTTGAGAATGTGGATCATTCGTATCCTCGAAACGTCCGTCCCGAATTATTTAATTAAACTTGTGTGGTGCGGAAGTTACCGATACTTTTGTATCCATACTACGCCACAGTCCTTGCTATCATTATAGGATAAAGGTTGTCAACAAACCAGTGAAAATAAAGACAATCAGAAAGGGTAATTGAAAATGTCAACCATATTTACAATCTGCTCATTCGCTTAACTTACTGTTAGCATAAAAAACTAAGTTTTGAGCGATCCTGTCTTCTCTGAACCTATGTTGCCTGCCCTCAAGTAATGACTTGGTCTTGCTTTTTATACTCTTTTCTATTACTGTATACAACATCTTCTCTAAGATAGTAAGTATTATACCAGCATGTTTTATCGCCTTGCACAAATACTGCGAAAATGATACCTGCTGCTCCGTAGAGGGAATATATGCAATGCATACATAGTAATCGAATCTCTTCGCTTCTTTCCAATTTCTCATTAGCGAACCAGCAGACCTCTCACGTTCGTCTAATAAAGACCGTCGGTGCCGGACTGTTTATATAAAAGACACGATTAAATAAATCGGTCTCGTACGGAGGTGTTCTCTATTTAATTGAAACCACGCATGTTATTCGAACAAATCAACGTGGTCACGCATAAGCCGGGCCAATTAAATATTTATAAACACCAGGCTGAAGAATCGTCGCGTGATGGAAGCGTTGGATTCTCGTTAGCGTTAACGTTGGCATTAACGAACGAGATGAGAATGGTGGTTTCTGTGGTTTTGTAATTTTCAAATTATCGAAAGCGATTAGCTTGGAACTCGTGCACTAAGTCTTCGGTCCGATTAGTTTCTCTCTTACCTACAGTACGGAACCATTAAGTAGAAACCTATTTGATGATGCCGCATTTTAATATACATGATGTTATTCAATAAATAGCAAAAATTTAGTCACTTTTTTTACCAAAGGCAAATTAGTAGAAGTTGAGCCAAGATTTATTACAGAATTGGAAACCACTAGTAACGTGGAACATCAGGATCTTCAAGCTGATACGAAGCTGGACTATGTCACCTTACCCTAGTAGCACAGATGATTGGCGCAACGTTGGCCGATCACGGATCACTTGGCTCGATGTTGGCAACGATGTCGGCATTACGTGAAAGTGTGAACATTTTACACTTTTGGCCGACAACGTTCTCGCGTACCTACCTGATCTTTGGGCGAACTATCTACTTTTGTCATTCATTGACCTTTAACGAACATTCCCTAAAAATTGGCTCACTGTTGTCTGCTGAGCGTTTGCAACCGATCTTCAACCGACGCTGAACCGACTGAACTGGTTCAACATCGATTTGCTGTTACTCAAGTGTTTACTGCCAAGCGTAGTTTGATTATCATTTCCTGATTTTCAACCAAAGCTGAACTGATTTTGCTGACCTAGAGCCAATCGGTACCCAACCTTGAAGAAGTACCATTAGTTTTGCATACTTTACTGACCCACGCAAACCGTCACAGATATTGCGCCGACCGTACGACGTTGTACCAACTGAGGGCCAACCAACTGTGTTACATCTCCCAGTTCACAGTACAATCTCGCTGCTCAAGTTTGGCTGTTATTTGCCTTGTATACGACGTTACCGGCGGTTTTTACAGCCGAGTCCCCACTTTCAGTTCTCTCTCTATTCCAAGGGTTTTAGTCTGTTGCAGTCAACAATCTCGGGGAAACGAGAACATACCTAACTTCACCTTCTCCTATTCGGCTTATAATTTTCTAATTTCAAGTAATTTGATTCGAAAAATGGAAGTTAGAGAGATATATTGTTTTCTGATAATGAATTTTGGTTTGCATATTAAAAGTTGTTGACTGAATTCTTAAAAAAAAACCCTCATGTATAAGACAATGGCATTAAAATAAACGGGGGGAAACTCGAAGGAAGAGCCTACCAGTACTACTTCGCTTCGCCAAAATCAATTAAAAATGAGACGCTCAATTTTAAATGTAAGTAGATGATCACAATATATTTTTCAATCAAAATCTGTAACAAAGATAACCAATAATTAAACATTAATATAAACATTGTGGTGTGCATAAAAAATGGTAAAAGAATATCCTTTTCATTAAAAATAGATATCGTTGTTAGGATCTTTCAAGTTTTCAAAGCAAATTGCGTTCGTACTCAATATTTACTAAGTTTAACAATTCACAGCTACTGCTTTCTTTGTTCCGCCATATGCTATTTAGGCTGAGTTACTTGTCTACTTGGAATGCGCCATAAACAAAACGGTATTAGTTACGATGCGGTGCAATTAGAAAAATCCCTTGAAAGCCTTTCTTCACGAAAGACCGTCAGGCTAGATACCCGTTTCGTTTTGAGCACCTTCTGTTTTACAGTTACTGGATATGAATTTATTATTAAAACAAACAGTTACGAATGTAAATTCAGTTTCCGTTACATTTACGGCTTTAAACGCTCACAATCAAAACGTAATTGTAACCCAGATGTATACACGAGTACGTAGTATGGTGATCTCCTCTCTTCGCATTTACACCGTCGCCTATGCCTTCGCCTTCTACTTCGAGTTGGTCCGAGGAGGGAAGAGCAATGAAAAAAAATATAATTACTGCAATTTCTGCAACGGCTCTTGTGTGTCGTATATCCGCAAATACGCGCCTATATATGAATGATTTACAGCTAAAATTGTTAGGAGGGATCATTATGTGCAAGAGGTCTTGGTATTGTATTGTATTTTGAAGTTTTTGCATCGGCATTATTTGTTGTGCATGCCGAAATGATATGTTTAACGATGGATAATAGTACTAAACACCACCAACATTGTTGAAAAATGGTATATAATGCTCAAAACTATATCATTGTTCAAGGCGTAATCCACGCCATAAACTCTACAACAATATGATGACAAATATTGTTTTGGAATAAATGGAAGGAAATTTAGAGAGATTAAAAATCATTTGAAATTTGAGCACTATAATTACCTCTAATGAAATCCCGAACCTATCTTTAAGAAAAAACCAATATATCTTTCTCTTCGGTAGGAACGCCAGCAATTCTTTTTTCGAAATTTGGATTATCAGTCAGTAATAATCTGTTGACGATTGATGTGTACTTTGCTTTTAAGTTAGTTTTGGTGTCCAAACAACATCATTTCGAGCCCTCCAGAGACCATTGGCAACTGTATGGAACGTAATTTGAACCTAAAACCGCATACTAGGATGCTTATTCAACTCAAAAGATGCAACGCAAATTTCTATGATGTGAGTTGGTGTACAATCAGAACTTCTTATTGCTTTTCGCATGAATACTTTCTCTCTATTTTCAAATAAAGAAAAAACATACAGACATATTTCAATCAGCACCTAAAAGATACTTTCGAAGCACTCCTTCTAACGCATTAATATGCGGATGGGACCAAACCGAACGACCAGAATATTTACGCCACAATACATTCCTCGCACTATAAATTGTTTTGCACGGCTCGCCTTATATTCCTCGTAGGCATTCTGGTCACACTGTTTTCGTTGATTTTAATAACATAAGTGTAAGTACTAACGCAACTCCGTGCAAACGTACAAAAGGCTGTAATTCACGCATACATACGTGGTAGTTAATTGAGAATTTCATCTTCTATACAATGAATAATCATCGCATTTACGACGTCTTTCGTAATTTCGTTGGGATAATAGGAAAGAAATGAATATGGAAGGATTACGTTTGTCAGCTGAGCCATGGAATATGCAATAAATAGATGATTTCACATCATATACACGGCGATCCACTGAAAATGAACCTGATGAAATATCTTTAAAACTATGGGGTTATACTAACGATGTCTTATTGTGATAAAAACAAATTTACTTAGGGTGCTAGATGTACTTATAATGCCACTCGCCTATAATAATTGAGTCAAAAATCAAAAGAAAATACAAAATCTTTCATGTACTCAGTGGGTGAAGCAAGTTGTAAATTACAGCATCTATGGTCTGTATTAGTATTCCTACCTAGAACGTTACATAACTCTAATAACCATCTGCACTGCGATGATGCTATTACATAAAATGCATATTTTACAATAAATTAAAAAGAACTCAGTGATTATATGCTCACGAACCATTTAAATTTTTATAGCGCTACCTCCAGATAAAGATGTCTATAAATAGCAAAGATGACGTTTCCGTCAATAATTAAAAACATCTTCGAATATGACACCGCAGACACAGAAATTAAACGGATCTCTTGGAAACATTATGTAGAAAGCTTTCAATTTTTATATATATATTAAGCTAAATTAAGAAAAATCATTTCGCCGCAAGTACAACCGGTTCCTCCGTTTGTTTAATGAGAAAGAGAAGTTAATAAGCACCGCTTCGGTCTCATTTACCTTAGGTATACGTAATATAATTAATAAGAGCAAGTACAGCATATACAGAATACCCACAGCGACGTTATTTGTAATGGTTCTGGAACACGATTCCGGTAGCATCCGGTATTATAGTCGTCTCACGTATTTCCGGTAATGTGTCACTTGTGCTGCGAGTCATTGACGCAATAGAAGAGAAAAATTGCTTCTTGAATCCAAGCTTAACCTTCCATGTATGAATACAGGCCATGCCAAAAACTTGAAGACGAAATATTCTGAAATCTGCGGCTGGATGATGTCTTTTGGATAAGAATAATTATCTCAAATAATTTGGGAAAATTGATTTGCCAAACCGTTTTAAAAATTTGGGCTGCTTACAATAATACAAAAGACTGACAATGAGGAAAATAATCTGGAGGTCCTCGCGCAATTGAACATTCCTGACAAACTAGGAAAACCGACAATAATCCTGGGTATCTTGTTCTGTATGCTCTCCAATTAATGTGGACATTAGACATGTGGCATTTGAAGAAAAAGAAAGTTTTGTTCTACCAAGACAACGCGCCATCCCACATGCCATGACACAAATTCACCCATAACGAATTGTTAGACCATGCATCCTATTTATCAGATCAGGCCCTGCGATCTTTTTCTGTTTTCTAGGCTCCAACTTTCGCTTGATGGACTGAGATTTTCATCGAATGAGGAGGCCATTACATTCGTAAAAGCCTATTTTGCAAAGCAAGAAGCCAACTATGATTTAGACGGATTAAAAGGATAAGAGCATCGTTGGGAAAAATGAATACATTTACAAAGAGATTATGTTGAGAAATAAAACTAAGTTTGATAAAAAATACTTCTTTCTGTGTCAGGCTGGAAACTTGTCAGACTACCTCCGACTACAACAACAGTTACAATAAATACACTTTATACTAAAGCAAAAACAATGACGTTACTAATAAATACAATTTTCCTTGGTTCTATGCATACATGAATAAATTATCTAACTACCTCGAAGAAAATAACGGTAGTTAAACGAATCAGTAGGTGGCAAATTATTAAGCGTATATGCTACTCCTATTATTTTGTCAGAACGACGAACAGTAGATTCACTAAACTCCGTACGTCCTTGCAAAAAGCTCCGGCCGTACGGACGGGCAGCAATATTCTATGATGAATGAAAACCACTAATGAAACAATTAATATTTACATATAATACACAACAGCTGGGTCCGCTGGCCAACAATTCGAACTGTACATAGTAAATACGAAAACATACAACAAATGTTTAGCAGACGCTTACGTATGGATAGAAACTTGTATGTAAGCGAAACGTGTGATTTACGGTTGGTTTTAGCTCGCAAAGTTCAAGGATAAAATAAAGCGATATTCACGAACAAACTGTTTCGATAAATGCATATCATAATTTTACAATCTCCACGATTTTGACGCTGCGCAAGAGGAGCTGTTGTTGATGACAGTACATTTTCGCTGGTTGAAACATTTTGCTTAAGATCATAACGTAAATCACATCCAGAAATATTAATATTTGTGGAAACGATTGGAATTATAGCTTGGAACTTCCAGCTGTACAGAAAATCGTTCGGTCTATATAGGTATCTTGCGTTAAATATATTTCAGTTTATTTATATTTTTAGTATACAATGAACTATAGCGTTTCTAAATTTACTATTTCGGACAAAATATGTTTTCATTATCTTTACTTTATTTATTGTAAAGTGACGAATTATAATAAAGGCACAAAAGAACTTATTATCTACATGCAGACATAAAAAAATTACATTAAAAACTACTGTCTAGGTCGTGAAGGAAACAGAACGAAGAATAACTATTTAGTCAAACTCCCGGAATTATCGTTGACTGGAGATAGGTTTACCAGTAAAACTCCGGGGACGAGGAGAGAGGTTCCGAGGCAATATAAGCCGCTGAAAAAACCATAAGTCAGAACGACTTAACCCTGCCAGACGTTGCTGTTCAACATTATAATACATATTACTAATAATTAGATTTCGAGGTATATCACCCTGGATAAGCAATGCTGTAATAAACTCATGTTAAACCATGGCTAACTTTTGCGTTACCTATTTAAATTGAACTCAGAAATTTACGTCAGATCAAACGAAAAAAATGGAAAGTGTTCAACATTTCAAACTTCCAATATTTTATTACCATTTAGACTTAGCAAGAATTGGATAATTGAAAGATCTTGTATGGCCAGTAAACTACATTGCATTCATAATTAACTTCCTTTATCACGCAAATCCATTTTGATAGAACAATGCCCGGTCAACTATTCTGAATACTGTAATTTCTAAATATAAACGTTGCGCAATTGATGGCATAGAGCAAAGTAAATAACCCTCCAACAATTGATCGCAAATTGTTAGTATGCTATTATCCACAAATTCCATTGGGAACCCTGCTTGTTTATTGGCAGATAAATGCGATCCTATTCATATAGCGGAAATACTTTTCGCCGGTTAAAAGGGCAATGCCGTCGTAACGTCCACGCTTATTTCGCCTCTCCGTTTTCTTTTTTATCGTTATTAAGCCTCATGATGATAGTAATAATTTCTTTGGATGCGGATAATGCTTGCTGGGTCGGTTCCTCTTCTGCGGTACCTGTCGGTAAGGATAAGCATCGTTAGATCGAGTTGATGGTACGACGATGATTTTTTAGCGTGACCGTTTCGGTAAAAACCGTTACGAAGAAACCAAGAGTCGTTTGGTCGGACTCACTCGAACGCGTAGTTGTACGTTTCGCTTTTATTACACTCCGTGGCTGGCGAGTAAAATGAGCAACGGTTTAAGGAGGACTTTACATGCCAATGAATGCGTTTACGAGCAAGAACTAAAAAGAAAAATACGTGAATTTGGTTGAAGACATTAACTAGCTTTTAGATGTATAAAAGTTACAGTTTAAAATTGAGATCCATTTCACTTATATTTTGTCAAAATTTCATAATTAATCATCCGTTTTTACTACTTACTTATTCTTCGTCTTAAATTTGCTGCGAAAGATTGTTCTTTCGTTTGTTCTGTCAGATACGACGGATAAACTGCAAAGCAAATGCCTACTACTTCACAACTACACGGCTACAGTTTAACATATGTACGTATTTACCATAATGAAACATTTGGGGCGTTATATGATTATAACTGACATGTTATCTCAACTGCAAGCGGTAATTATTCCTAATTACCATCCTGCATCATCCCTTTCGTCCTAGTTGCTCTGTGCCCGTTCCGTACTTGTTTTCACAGATAAAGAAAACTATACTCCACTTAGTCATGGTTTTCTTCTCTTTGCCTCTTGATGTAGAATTAATTTCCAACCGGTATTGTACACTCGTACGTTCCTGACACATAGAGGCAATATGAATTTATTGGTCATAATGGTCTGTTCGGTTGCCAGGCCAATAAATAAGCTAGTACTGTTAGTTAGAATTTATAACGCACATAGCGAACATGAGGATGTATGTATATGTTTGTACGTGATACATTTATACCATGTAAGTTACGATACTAGTTTGAATGCCGGTGTTGACACGGCACAGGTACATGTTAGGGGTCTTTTTGCTATTCCCATGAGAATCTCAAACCTCCATTGACGATGAAACACAAAGAGTTTATCTAACTTATATTTCGACGATTTCTTACATTCGCACTCACAATCGTATTCGTTAGTAAATTTATTACGACAATGAACTGCGTTTATCAGGTTGAAACCTGTTTATCAATATAATAACTACCCGTTTATTAACTTATTTTGTGAGAAGCGAAACAAACTTTAGGGATTTTTTATTAGAATTTAATAAATGCCTTCTTTATATAAATAAATGCGTTTCTTGTATGCAGTGTATATACAAAAGTATAAACAGAACACATCAGAACATGCCTAGAAACAATAACCAAAAAATATAATGGTATTGATGGAATAATTCACGGCAAACGCAACAAAAGGAGAGAAAAAATCATACGGACATGTTTCTGTGGCATTAACTGTGAGGCAACAGCCATAGAAGGTAGAGATAAAAAATACTCTCGAAACCACGCTGATGACGCCGGGTAGGCAGAAACATGTCCGTGTGTTAGTGAATTTTTTTCTCTCCTTTTGTTGCGTTTACCGTGAATTATTCCATCAATACCATGAGGAAGCTAAGCTATCTTAGCATTATATTTTTTGATTATACAAAAGTATGTTTATCGATATAATAAACCATCATAATGATAAACTCATTCGTTGGACCAATTTTGATAAAAATAGTTGTTACATTAACGTGCTTCTTTACTGTATTTACGTACCCTTTTCGTTCAGTGTAGTCTTCCAATATTCTTCTGTCCATTTTATTCCAATTAGTGGGAGATAGTGCTGAATGCGTTAGGCCCAGTGACACAGAGGCTTAAACTTATTTGCTAACTTAATAAGGAATAGAATATTTAATCTAGGAGTTACAATAGGTAAATATAAATATTAACATTAATTGTTTATAAAGTAGTTCAAGAGAGCGTATTTTGTTTCTTTGAAGATGAAAACCTAAGATAATGATAAATGAAAGCGTTTTCTTAACGAGCCCCAACACTATTTAGATTTATTTTTATCTTGTTCTTTTAGACCCGCTCCCATTGATGCAATAATTTTCTGGATACAAAAATTTAAACAAAAAGTATACAATCTTTATCTAGCTCTAATCCGTTACACAGTTTGCAACTTCAACATTTTGTAAATTTCTCAATTTTTCTGTATGATGATGAAATTTACACCAAACTAAACACCGATCATAATATGCAAGACATTTAACAAGAATCAATTATAATACAATACGAATCGAACTCATGTCTAAAGTAACATAAACAATAGAAAGGCGCGTTGTACTAATTTAAAATCAGTTGGGTGAGCAAAATTCCATCATAGTGCATTGTAGATAATTGACAGATCCTTCTAAATGATTTCAACATTACTTGTTCGCATAATTATCAATGCATTGACAAAAAACTAGGTTAATCACCATTGATCTAACAAAGCGAAATCTACATTCATTAAACATGCATGCAAATTTGTAGAAATGATGAATGATGAATGATGAAAGTTATCTATTAATTAATAGGTACAGAAGCAGCATATTCAAGTAATCATTTTCATCCCAATTTTATATTTTAATAAAAAGGAAACCCTTTATGTCGATAAAGTACAATGTGAGCTCGAAATAAATATTACTTTTCCTGTAGAAGAGCCATTGATGCTTCGAATTCTAAAGCGATCAGAATTTTCAAACCGGATAAATAAATAATCGTTAGACGCGCGCAATTTTAATTTCAGGAAACAGGCCGTTTAAAATATGGTTTCCTACTTATCAATACCATCTAAGCTTATCGTTGCATCTACAGAACATTACGCGGAGACGAGTATTTGCTTCGATATATCAGGTTTATTTTCTCTAGTTTCTGCGTAATTCTTGCGGTTCATAACAGAAAATACGTTTGATGTTGTTCGTTTACTAAAATCTGCTTGCTTCCACCAGCACAGAACGAGTTTAAAACAAAAGTGAGGATGTTCCACTTTATACACTACAAGGAAATCGTGCAAGTATACCGTTTCATTTGGTAAATTAATGACGACGTAGAATATTTTTCTCTGTAAGGTATGGGAATATAAGTACGATAAGCACAGACCTCAAGTATAAAATGACAGTGACCTTACCTGACATGTTTCTTAATATGAAATGGTGACTGAAAGGAATGTTTTTATTCGCACGACGATGTAAGGAAAAGTTAATGCTTTTTAATGCTTTTGGTTACGTTACGAACAGAAGTTAAATATAAGCTGTAAGCATGCATATGTGGAGTGTGGCATTTGTATTTTAAATGGAAAAACTTGTTTTATAAAGTGAATTAGTTCACTCCACGGTAGAAGTATAATAAGATAAATGCATTTCAAGATTAATATCACAGATAGAAATTAAAATTTCGTGTTAAATATCTGCGAACATTGTTTATGCCGCTCTTGTTTTAGATATGCTGGTTTTGGTAATGATAAACTGTCCAAGCATATTCTATATACTTATATAACATCAGCGCTAAATTGACAAACATCAAGATATTCAATTCCATACGCTAACAGCAAACCTGTCATTTGATAACCCCGCGGCACAAAGTTTGTTGACCCAGCACTTTGAGCCGTTTGTATAACATTATAAAGTACAGGTGCCGGATTTTTCCTCCCAATTGAGCGATAATCGAACAACAGCTCGACCCCCACACATGATGTTAGCCATCTTCACGTTGGACAAGTTTGGAATTACGGTTCTTCTTCTTGAGGCTTGCTATCATTCCTAAAAATAAACTCCGCGTAACTCGTGCTCACATAAAGAAAAAATATGTAATCTTAAAGTGCTCGAGGAAACTTTGTCAGAGGAAAGAACAAAACGTCCAGTTACAAGTGGCAGATTTATTAATCTTGAAGCGAACTGGTGTCCAAACTAAATTTACTAAATACGATAACGCCTAATTAATATTAATGATGTTAAAAGTTCTGGAGCTATGTTTCATTGTTTCACGCCTGCATCTGCAAGCGCTTAACATTCGAGAACATTCTTGTACATATGTACAGGGTGAGTCAACAGTGTGGAAAAATGCATTTACTTTCCAAAGATAATAGTAAAATTTTACATACACAAAATTATTCTGCGTTGGAAACTACTCATCTAAAGGCGCCATTTCTGCACATATAACAAATAAAGTTGTCCTCTATGTTAGTCACACGCTCTCCAGAACTCAATTTGCCTACACCAATCTCACACATCACACACAAAATCACGATTAGTCGACCACTCTACGTGCTGGACATTAGTGCAGATTTTACTAAACACATAATACATCTTGTTTGATAACCTTTATTTTATGTATGCGCTGAAACAATCGTTGACTATTTTGACAGGGACAAAGTATAAATATAAAAAATTAATGAAATCTCTCATCACATCTCATCACAAAATTACATTTTTTTCTTTTCAATGACTGTATTAAATGTTCAATAATTGCAATAAATACGTAAATTTAGCAGATTGCCACAGCATATGATTAACAAAAACGTTAGATATTGGGGCAACTACTTCAAATTTGTTGAAATATACCAAGTGATCCATTTAAAAAAGCAAATCTTTATTGATGGAAATTTATTCAGACCTACAGTTTATTTACAACACTCTGTATGCCTTGTGAGTGAGATACCATACGCCCTATACTAGGTGTCTAAATATTATTAACATCATGCAATAATATGCAACTATAAAAACATAAAAATGTCCCAATTTTAAAATCGAATAAAAGTCTTCGTTAGCAAATTTCAGTTGGGTAAAGGTCCCACGTAAAAATTGACAATAACCAGTGAAGCTGCGACGTCGAAATGAGATAGGTACTTCAAGATACTGTCCAATGACATTGATTGAAATACGAGTTCGGCTTTCACTTAAATGAGTTGATATCGATTGACCAATGAAGTCGTATACCAACATGACGTGAACGTTAACCGTTGAATGGTAAACATTAGGCACCTGACGTATATTCATGTTGAGATTAAGCTAGCCATGTAATTGCGCGAACTTTACCGATATCATCGCATATTACACTCTGTATTTTTATTTAGTTGTACATTACATGAGTATCATTTAAAATCATAAAAAAAAGTAATAGCAATGTTCTACTGTACTAAAAGATTGATTAGAATAAATCGGCGTTCCCACAAAGTAGTGCAAAAATTACGAATTAGCGTAATGTGAAATTGTAAATTCTGTGGATTACAAATATTAAATTACAACAAAACACATTATTGATGTCTGTTGTCGAATTAATGCAAAATGTACTAATTTTGCACAAATTTTTACAAGAATTTCTCGCTGCCGTATGTAAACGCGGCATTAGGAACAACCTCAATGAAATTCCAATATTTTCTAAATGTATTTTTCCTGTTTTGTCAAATTCTTTTATACGATTTTTGTAATGTTGTCTGGTATTAATTTCATTGAATTGGAATATTCAAATGATAAATTGCAAATATAAAATTAAAATATTTCACCTCATACTAGAACAGACGTTTAATTGTGATCAAATCTATAAATCCCAACATAACCCATGCAACTTAAAATGTATTATACGCTCCGGAGTGATGACGCAAAAGGAATACTTTATCTTATTCAGCTGCTTAAATTGTTTTTAAAAATGGATTAGGGCTACCTTTGATGTCATGTAAACTGCCGCTTACTAATTTAGCTCCAAAACGAATATAACGGTAATTACAAATGGAATTAAGATAACACGGCGCTACCATAAAACAGTTTAATGTGGGATGTTTACATGAATATAATGTTATTTCGGCATCGCGTGTCGGAAACCTGTATAACGGTTAAAAGATAACAATTGAGAATACGTAAAAGCAAAGTCGAAGAGTAACATTTATATGTTTCAATTTGCCGCTTCGATGTAGGAAGTTGCATTGTCAGTTAGTTGCTGTTCAATAAATTAGTAAATAATTACATGTGGCTAAGACGTGAAGTAGAAGTGTACAAATTAATGACAATCTTTTGATCGCGGAACTCTAAAAAGAATAAAATACTGATATTGATTGATGTAAATATATTTATTTGACTTACTTGAAACTACAATACTTCCAAAAAGTCTTAAATTTAATGTGCTTGGTATCTTTTGAATATTTCAACAATATTAGGACGACTCGCGTCTTCTCAAAATTTCCCAAGCTTTGGCGTTTCTTCGCTTTAACATTAACCGTTGCCGAAAATCCTGCTTCGTAAAGATATGATATAGAAAATAATAATATGTTTAGCGCTTTTTTAGCAAACTCGGATATTTGTTGTTATCTGAGATCTCAAATGTCTCAAGAGTATTTTCAATGAACTTAAATTTTAATCCATGATCTAAAAAGAGCGATGTCAGTTCTTCTTCTGCTTATTCTCCTTCGTCTTCTTCTTCTTCTTCTTCTTCATTTAGAGTAAAGCTGGAAAAATTCGAAAAAAATATGGACATTTATCCAATCGATTTGTTCAGTGTTCAACAAAGGAAAATAGTTGTTAAATGTTCAATTATTAAAGCAATGATAGGCTTGTTAGGGTACTGCATTTCCGTGTCTTTCTCTTACGTGTCTCTTTCATAGTAAGTTTTTATTTTCGTTGTACTTTTATTTAGGATATTAAAGTAAGCAAAAATATAAGTCAAATACACCAAATTATTCACTGCACCAAGTTACGTGTTTTCTTGTTTCTAGAAACACCAATACTTCACTTCCTAATAAAAGCTTGCCAAAACATTCGTAGTCCGCGTTCATAGATGAACAAAGTTGTTTAAAAATTCGGTTTTTCCTTGGTCTCTTCTTAATAAAATCAAGCATGAAAGCTACTTACCATACTTTGTTTGGTTTCTTAGCCATTGTGTTTATGGCAAGTACTCCTCAATGCAAATGTCACGAAATCTCGGTAGGTTTTTACATGTTGTTGGTGGGTCCGTAGAAATATTTAAATACTGGCAGAACTACCAATAAGTCAATAGAGTTGACCACACTGAACATAAGCGCACCAATGCGTTAGTTGTGAGATCGTACATTTTCTCATTTCATTTCATCATTGGCTCTAGTATGTGACGACAATGTTCATAGTAACTTGGTATTTGTTTACGATACTATTTTTTCCCATTAAATTCTTAATTGTGTATTTGATTTTTTCATGATTTTTTGAAGTGGTTACATGGAGCCACGGATGATTTTTTCCTATTACCGGCAGTACAATGTCAGCTGCTACGGGATTACAACCCGCGGTCGTAAGAAATGCCGTACAGCCATATACGTACATTTTCCTTAAATATTCTTTTTTGTCAAAGACTACTAACCCACGTACATACTAACAGCGAGGATAAACATTGCGTAGCTTCAATTGGTCCTTAGTTGTGCGTTATGTAATGTATACCTACTACACGTTTCCATTTCCTCCGACCATCCTTATAATGACGCAAGGCGGTTACGTCAATATTGCAATCCTAAGACGGATTCTGTGCTAAGGTTTGCGTGAGTGCACGCGCGTGCGTGTAGAGGGCGAAAAAGTCGGCCCATGCGAAAACTAACTGTTGATGTAAGTAATTTTAGCGTTGGTAAAATGGTTCTCGGAGTTCGGGCAAGGTATACTTAAGTGGATTGCTGGAATGAGCGAAACATTTCCGGGATTGAGGTCTAATCGCTTCAAAACTGGGTTTTAACAACGCGGACTTATACAGGCTGTTTCTTTTATTATATTTTAACCATTTCGAATTTGATTTTAAAATGCTTTAATTCAGTAAGAAAAATAATTACGGCCGCTAATTTCAATAATTTTTCAAATGTAAAGGTCTGTAAAAGGCACAGTGCCTTCCTCTCAACCATATTTAATAAAGCTAGCAACTAAACAACACAAAAGTATCGGCAAACTCGAGGATACGAATGCGAGTTTTCCTCGATTATTTTTAATGTATGAACAAAGCTATATAACTGTGGTCTGATGAGTTTCCGATTTTATTGTAACTTGCTAGTTGTTAGCAGCAAAGGTTGGAACATTATGAATTGTATACCGGTTTAGATCTCTCAGCTATTAACTGTTAGATGAATGTAAAACGAGTAATATTCTCTGATTTATAGAAACTTCGTTTAATTATTTCTATTACTATAATTATAATGAAATAAAAAGCGAAGCATAGGAAAAGTGTTACAGAAAGCATCTACTACAGGCCATAAGCAACATTACAGTTCTTAATGACCTATGAAGTTAAACGATCCATATAGTGTTCGGTATATCATTGAAAATCTACTTCACCTATCGCCGTTTAATGGTCGGCATATACCGTTCGGCTTAACCTGTTGCTTAATTAATGGAGACGTTAGGTACCGGCTTATTCTTCCATCAAATTGACGATTCTCAATTTGCGTGGATGGAACTTTTTCCGTTAGATTGACCGCGCAGATGCGCAATGTGGAATAATCTGTAAATATTCAATTGGAAGAGACTGGAACTATCGTGAGTATTAATATCAATGTCAATACACTCATGCAATAACGGCCAAAGAAAAATGCGTAGTGAATACATTAAATTTAGTATTGATATCCAACATTTTTGACTGCTTGTATCTAAAGTACATATGTAGGAAAAGGCCGTAAAAAATGTGGGGCTAGTTTGTTGAAACAGCATTGAGTTAAAGTTTTAATTACAAGTCAGAACTTAAGTTCCATATTTATATATACAAAAAAAAATTCAGAATAAGCTACAATCGTAGCAAATGCCACTACAAATAGTTATAGAATGTGTGACGCAGACAATTTGTAGTAATTAATGAAACATTATTTGTAGGAAATAAGAGTGGTGCAAATCTTACAACGATCGCTACTATAACATATTTTTCAACATAACAGTAACTATTTCACGAATTGGCGTTTCCGGCAGGTTTTGCCATTTACAGGGAAACATTGGCCTGCTGTAAAAATATCACACATGCATAGCATTCTGCAATTACGTGAATTTTTTTTTTCTGAGCGGTTACATAATCTGCTGTTAAACCAAAAGATCTTCTTTACTCAATAATATCGAGATAAATGGAAGTGAACTTCTTGATGCTTTGAACAACACACGCCAAACTGGCTCACAGAGTCTACCCAGGTATAGATGCCGATATCAGTTTAGTAAAAATAGCAAGTCACGAAGTTTATAGTGTACTTTTGTACTATCAGAGTATATCTAACGTGTATGCACATTGTAGTTAGCGATGATATACAGTCTGAAATATTTTTTCCGGATCACACTAGCTTGTTGCAGTTGCGGTTCGATATATATACGGTACCCTTTGTAAATACGTTGTAGATACAAGCAATAAAGATACTATTTATTATGATACGAAAACTCTATACACGGCTGGGTGCAAGAAATGTATATATACACACACACAGGTGACTCATGATGTCCTTTGGTGATTGCTGATTGTCTATAATATCTTAAAGATAAGAAGTTAACATAAATGAAAGTACTTGCAAAACGTAAACTCATAGAAAAATGTTTTATATGGAAACCGCGGATCACATCTTAATTAATGTTAAATGTACACTGCCGTTCAGTGAAGTTCGGTCATACAATAAAAATCTATTATATCACACTGTATACAATTATTGATACATAAAATTAGAAAAATATTAAGCATACACTCTTTTCTAAGGGATAAAGCCATAAATTATTATGTAAAGTAGAAATATTGCGACAACTACAATAAAGTCTCTGTTATTATCATTCCAAAAATTTCTCCGAAGTACTGATCTTTTGAAACGGGTCGTTTGGGGATTAACCAACAATACATTTAGGAAATATGCCGCAGTATCACTCTTGTTTATTTATCATAGGCGTAAAGATATAAATTTGCTTCATTTTACTGTTAAACGTGTGTTGGTGTGCATCTGTCGTTTTTGCGCGGAAGTTTTACAAAAATTTACTTGAAAATGGCACGTGACAAGCCTACCAGTGTAGAAAAACGTTTACGCATTATTACGCTGTTTGAAGAAGGATATTTAGGGAGACAAATTGCTGAAAAAATAAATATGAGAAGTTCAACAGTAAATGACATCATAAAGCGATATCGGACAACTGGAACTATAGAAAATCGTGTTCGTCCTGGAGCATCTAGGAAAACAACAAAAGCTGAAGATTTGAGAATTGTATTATTAAGCAAACGCAATAGAAAATTAACAGCACCACAAATAGCAGCCGAAGTCAATCGCGGCCGTGAAGAACAAGTTTCGGCGAGTACGGTAAAACGTGGACTTCAACAAGCGGACCTTCATGAACGCATTGCCATTCGAAAACCGTTATTACGTCGGGGCAACAGAGCAAAACGGCTACAGTGGGCCCCTTCTCATCTAGATTAGTCGTTAGATGATTGGAAACACGTGTTTTGGAATGACGAGTCAAAGTTTGAGGTTTTTGGGCAAAATCGACGAGTTTATGTCCGAAGATCTAAAACCGAAAAGTGATCCCGAACTGCATTGTGCCTACAGCGAAGCAAGGGCGTAGTTCTGTGTTAGTGTGGCGATGTTTCTGCTTTGCTGGGACGGGAGATTTATGCAGAGTGCAGGGTGTAATGAGGAAGGAAAATTATTTTGGAATACTCCAGAATCATGCAGTGCCATCAGGATTGCGTATAATAGGCCGTAATTTTACATTCATGCATGACAACGACCCAAAACACACTGCGTTAGTGTGCAAGAACTATCTAAAGGAGCAAGAAGAACAGCACACCCTGAAAGTAATGACATGGGCCCCACAAAGCCCGGATTTGAACCCAATAGAGTTGTTGTGGGATGAACTGGACAGGAGGATCCGAAAAATATGCCCAACTTCACAAGAACATTTACGGAATATTCTGCAACATGAATGGATTAATATTCCACAATCCGTTTTAACAAAACTTATCGAAAGAATACCTAGAATAGTTCGAGCGGTGATTAACAAGTAAAGGAGGTTTTTCCGATGAAAAAAAAAATATAATGTTCAGTATGTTATATTAGGCCAGAATAACTTTTTATTTATTTATTTTTGTCTTTTTTACCTGTACATAGAATAAAATTCCATTTTGTTTTTAGTTTCGTTCGTTTCTGTAACCTTTTCATGTTTTTTACTAACCGACCGAACTTCTCCGAATGGCAGTGTCCAATAGAGAAGATATGGGATAATATAATACAAATATTCTTAATTAGTACCTGACGCATTAGTACATTCTTAACAAAATTTTCTCAAAATATCATCTCGGACGACTTTCTATACACTATCTGTCATCATGTGTAAAAGTGGTATAGTTATGAAATCAGTACAGGTATACAATGTGTCCACGAATGGATCTAACGTTGTTTGTATTTTTTATTTCTACAGACATTTATTTTTGCCTATTTTGATTCACACAGTTGCAGTTTCCTCCTGGTGCTTTGAACTCGCTGAAAACAATTTTTTTAAAATTTTATTGAGATCTATTAGATAATGTGTGGGCTAAATATGAAATCTAAAGCATAAAGTAAGTAGAGATTCAAATGTTATAAATTAATATAACGGATTATTGGCAATAAAAGCCAAAATAAACGCAGTTTAATGTACGCATATTACATATGTACATGTAGTAATAGAGAAACTGCTTAATATCTATCGGTCTTTTGTTGTTCAAGTTAAGCGAAAAGACCTTAGCATATATTTCGCGTCCTGTTGATCGACAATCGCCATAAATTCCCTCATGCAGGTTTTTGTGGGGCTTTTAAAAAGGTACTTCGCTTACGAACGAAGTTATTAATAGCGTAACATGTTACAACATAAAGAAGACCGGGGTCCACGTGGCGCCCTGAGGTAATGATGCATCAATAAATTCTCGTACGTTCTCTCTTCTAATATTTCTATATAATGGTACAGCGTATAAGAAAGAAATAATATGCGTTAATCTTATTACTGTAGTTGGTATACGGAATTCTCAAATGGCAATGGATAAGGGATTGAATTATGTTCTCAGTTGTATGGTTTCGAATGCTAATAAATAGTTTCCAAAGCCACAAAATTGTCTCCAGGTGTACTATAAATTTGTGCTTACCTTATTCTATTGCTCTCGCTTAATTAAAACTTATAGATTAGCGTGAATATTTGTTGACAGTATGCATAGAAGCCATTGATTTATTCTCTTAAAATAGGCACAACATAACTGAAAAAAAATATCGATTTTACTAGTGATATTTTGTAATTTACCGACCAATACGTACAAAATCCAATGAACTTGATTTGTTACTACTTCTTACTTAAATTATTTTTTTCTAACTATATCGTATGTGCCTTCAGTTATGGAAAATGTATAAGACACTATGGGCAACTTGAGAGCGCTGGTAGTTTATTCAAGGTGTGCTCAGACAGTCTATCCAAGCCACCTACACACATAATAAATCATCATTTGGTGGTTGAACGTTCCTCGATGATCATAAAACCTGTCCACAAAAAAAGATGACAGATTATTATGGATTCACTCTGGTCTTTCGATTGTGTGAGCATACTCGTGATGGTGTACGAGGTTTCGTCCATAATCTTATGGGATATCTTCAAGGCTATTACTACTATGACTGGACACTATTCATTCCGAAGGGGTTTATATAAGGCTTGTTCTGGGTCAAAGGAGCGCAAAAGTTAGATCAATGAACCGTGGCGGTAGCTAGAAGGTTTAATCAGTTGGGATTTCCACGTGTGGTGTAAGATGGTGTAAGGGGCCACCATCTTCGCGATTTAAATTGTTGGGATGTGTGAAGATTTCTATCTCTCTTTCCTACTATAATAGTGAAGCTTACGAATCAAGATGCGAGTAGAGTTAAATTAGGGTTAGTGGCCAGTTTCCAGTCTATACTCAACCAGCGCGAGCCCGACTACACGCAATAACAGTGCTCACACAGTACATAGATTTTCCAATACAAAATAAATATAACCTAGTATAGAAAGCCTTCCATGTAAAAAACATACCTTGGATACAGTAGTATCTTTTGTTCACCTTGTACATGTCAAAATAATTTTAGATGGGTCAGTCCGTATACATACCTCCGATATGCTGAAAGTGTACTTTTTATAATTTCAATCATTTGTTGATATACTGCTGTTTTTCTTAACCGGCATGGTATTAATAATATCTGACATATCTGAGATAAATAGAAATTAATTATATGCTCTTAGCAACATGAATTTAGCAATTTTTTTAGTAGCGATGATCTAATACGACCTCCACTTTTTGCTGTATCTTCAAAACCGCTTAACGAAGGAGCAAATGTTCGAAAACTTGCGATTTCCAAATGTAGCGCTTTTAACAACATATTCATTCGGTTATCCCAGTAATATAACGTTTAGTATTTGGTTACTGTTACTAATTAATGCCAACGAATGCAAATTTGATATTAATGTTAAGGCGATAGTGTACAGCATCTCTTTGCCTATCAATCTATGAAAGCATTTAGGACTCCACTATAAAAAAAAACATAAGATCGTCCATACAGATAAAATAGCGCAGCTTTGTGACATCATTTGTTGACAAAAGTCGAAAACCGTACAACGATCCGGCATTCTCTCGTTTAATCCAGGCATGGAAAACTATTTGCGGCTCAGATTATTCTCTGAATTACGTACGTTATGTCGTTTAAGAGCTAGGTATTGTAAATAGCCTAAGCACCCAAAGCCTGAACGGGTTTCCTTCTTTAACCATTTAGTTGTTGCTGTGGTGCATCGATTTTATCTCGGCTTGATTGTTGGTTTTGTTTGCCTCTCACATCGTAGGTAGTGGTCATGCGGAAGTCGAGCCGATTGCTTTTAAATAATTTAATTTATTAAAATTGAAAGTTCTACTTACGCGGTAAACAAACCAATAAAGATAAGTGAAAGAGGAGGCTGACTAAAGGTACCGGGGCGAGTACTTATGAAGATGCAATTAAGATTTGTAGCAAATGTGTAGCATTTTTAAAAGCCGACGTTATTAAAATGAAAAACAATCTACGCTTGTCAATTTGAAAGACAGAAAGCTACGACGCCTTTGACTGGAGTTCAATTGTTTTATAAATGTTATGTTGAGGTGGAAATGCAGTGCTTTTTACTTTAGTGTAATATTGTCTACATTACTTTATAGCGATATAAGTTTTAAATCGTTTCTTCTGTAACAAGGGCGAGTTGGAGTTATTCAGTAAAAGTGTTGAAGGGCTTATTACATACCGTATATATTTTTTGAAAACGATCCAACCCGACAAACAAAAATAAAAGTTTATAAAAGCACCTCTACTCTTGTATGGAGGACATGCATTTGCACGCCCATTAGGGATTATTATTATTATTAGGGATATATGTAATCCCTAAAAATTTTGAATGGTATGACCCATGGTATGGCATCTCAAATGAAAGCTGAACTTGAAAGTGCTTTTTTTAATGTATTTGGAATGTGGGAAAGTTTGGTCTACATTACGAAACTGAGAATAAATCTTCTAACATTAAGATAGGCGTTATTTTAAAGTATTTCATTACAATCAGAATAAACAAAAAGAAAAAGAAGTGAATGCCAATGATTTTCAAATTCTTGTCTTTTGACGAGTTTATTGTTTGTACCATTTTTAAGGTGCTAAATGGAAAAAAAGATTAGAAACTGTTACGCCAACATAAACATAAGAAGATAAGCTTTTACTTCAGGTACTACTTTTGATGTAAAAATTTATTGTTAATGTAAGTAATGCAAGTATCTCTAGTTTGTTTTTATTTATAATCCTTGTTATATTATACTTCTCATCTAATTTATTTTATTTTCTGTTCCAGGTGAGTTCCATATTTGCTTTAGATGAATACCTCGCAAAATCAAGTGTAAGTTTCCGCCTCGTTTCAAATACACTTTTCACACGTTCACTGCGTATAAACTTCACACCAAATTATTTTTTTTTAATGACATTTAAATAAATTATATAAGACCTTTTTTGCAACATGAAAGAATACATTTTATCAGCAAGATCAAAATTCTAATTAGATATCTAAAGTCATATTGCAGCCAGATATCACGTCCTCCCGCATTTCTTCATGAATATATCATCGAATACATCGAACTTTCTATAACATCCTTCAAGTAGTGCTATAACTGTTTCATCTCACTAACTATCGCATCAACTCAGTAGTGTATCAATTTCTTTGAATGACAATGCAAAATCTACTTGAAATCGTCATTATTTAACCAAGCAATAGAAAAATCTGACTAGATGCTGTCATTAGAATATGTGTATGTAGAAGATTAATGGAAGAAACGATTGAGTTAATAGTAATTGTACGTCTTACCTACACTTAAGAATGAGGTTTTAAAAAGATGGACCGCCCTTTATAAATGTAAAATCAAGAATTAATTAAAATGTTCAGTTGTTAAGATATGCGTTTTTACTTATAAACTAAAAAGTGTACACGTATGTACAGTTATGTAAATGCAATTATCTTCTATCTTTGTACGTCTGGAATATCATCAACAGCTTCTGTATTTTGCGTGATTATTACTTTCTAAATCAATTACAAGGTTTGCATTGCTTGAAACTGCCTGTGCTGCAACAGTAAAGTATCTCAATTTTCACTACTACTGCACACAAATTGATTTTTATCCTTTTTAGTGCAAGGATGTTGTTTGCAAGCTGAACAGCTTACACTTGCGGGTACCCAGGGCTTATTACAACCCGCTTTTTCACAAATTTTACTTGTTTTGTGCAATTGATATTTACAGGATGCCGCCATCCTGAAATAATTAGAAAGTTCGTAAAAAATACAAATCAATCTAGGCAACAAAATATAAATAGACATAGATAAACGAACCCACAGTATCTATTAAAAATGTTCACTTCCTGGCAGAAATGAAGTCGTCTTACAAGCGCTTTTAATGAATTATGAAGGTATTTTGCAGGAATATTTGCAGTCACATTATTTAGAATTTATATTTTATTTTCTGCTATTTCTGCTTTAGTTTAGAACAAATAGAATAATAATCTACTTTTTTTATTATTTTTGGGGTAAATATCAAATTATCCGAAATTAAACCCTTGCTGCTATAAAAAAAAAAAAACAATGTGGCGGCATCCTGCAAACACCAGTTGCGCAAAACAAATGAAACATGTCTGGGTTGGAATAAACAGTTCAATACTACCAAATATCAAATAATAATGTGTTGCAGTTTGCATGTTATTTCACTCGGTGCGATACTTTCTATGTGTGTTTTAACACATTCCATATTGAAGCTAGGAAAATTAGTCGACGTATGAATGCACAAATAACGTTGCTTAAAATATGGAACATCATGTGCAGTTATCATAATTAGCACTGCAGTTAGGTAATCAAGTGTAATGTTTCGCAAACCTGCATTCTATAACAAACTGTATTCTGGATGTAAACTTGACATGCTTATTACTGTCAAATATTTTATTGACTTGGGTTTGTAAGTAAAGGATTTAACACTCTGTATAGTAATTAATGAAAAATTAAGCCGGCCGTATATTTTCCTCTCAATACTTACCACTGTAATGGCATCTAAAATACATCATAAACAAAGCAATGTGTAATTTTTACTTTAAAAATTGAAAACAGATGTTAAGAAGTAATCTAATATATGTTTTTTGGAGACATTCACGAGGATTGTCGAAGTCTGCCTGTTTCGGCAGTGATCTCTTTATTTAATGCAAATCGCTTCTTTATCAAGCTACTTTTTCAAGTTTAAAACAGAAAGAAGTCACAGGAAATGAAATTTGGCGAATATGGGGTCGTATATATAGTACTCGTACCGTAGCTGGACTAGTTTTACTGTCGCAATTGTTTCTGAAAGGGCCTGGGCGTTACCATGATGGTAAAGAATCTTCTCTTGGCTAGATGGGACCTTCTTCTGTTTAGTTCACAATCAAATCAGTCCAATGTACTATGATAGCACTGTCCCGTGATCATCCGCCGCTTTCCCAAATGATCAATGAAGATTATGCCTTGCGAATCCTAAAAATTGTCGTCATAAGTTTTCCGGTTGATAGAATCCTCTTTGCCCTTTTTGGTGCACATTCGTCAGGAAAAACCCATTTTGTCGACTGACCTGTGATTTTTTGCGAGTATTGATGCATTAATGTTTCAATTACAATCATATAGCGCCGCAAAAACTCACCCCAATTGCACTTAAACATGTCCAAACATTGCTATGCAGTTTGATCAGTCGTTAGCAGAAACGGCACACATCCCGCTGATAACTTTATCATAATTCGTTTTCCGTGAAGGATATTTTGCACTCGTTCAATTTTTTGCCGTATTAACAATCTCTCAAATCTTCACCTGGCGGTCTGCTAACACAATTTCATAAACTTTATGGATCATATCGTCCGTGGTCATTTCAGTGGGTGTGCAGATTTTGATACAAAGCGCTATCTGTCTCCAAATCGGGTACTTCTCATGCCATCCTCATATGGTTGGTCGTTAGTATTACAGATAACCAAGAAATAGTCGAAGGAGATAAAATGAATGAATGCTCTTAAAACTGACAATATTGCCTAATTCTACTATGTGCAATCTCCTGCATAAAATTTTACGAGTAACAGATGTAACTAAGACTTTTACTTTATAATTATTGATTCCGTACTGTATTATCCGTTAATCGTTACAGTATTATTAGAACACTACATCGTCTCCAAGGAACTATTGCATTCGCATAAACATTTTCTCGTTATGCACATTAGGTCATCGATACTAATGTAGCAATCACAATACCGTTATGAAGCCTCAAACATATGGTGCAGCATTTTTTCCGAATGCCACTTTCGTGACTGCTAAATGAACACACAAGAAACTCTAACCGGTAAAAGTATACCTTCATACGCTAGAATGACGACTAAGACAATAAAAAAATATGTAAGTGTATGGTAATGTTCAGTCCGTTTTGTATCTAACGTTCCTCTCTCGGATGGAGATGTTTAAGTACTGTTAAATGTAATAGAGGAAGTACCGCACATATGCATGCTACCGTGCTGAGAACATGAAGACGCGAACTTTTCTCGGCTTTAATTAAGCGAGATTATTCGCTTATGACGCTTCGCTTTTTTTGGCCCAATTTAGGTCCGCTTAAGTGTTTTAAGACCGGGAAAGAAAACTTCTTATCATCAATCTGAATCGTTTCTATATAAATATTTAATGATACTAGCTGGAATGAATCTAATAGAAATCTATTAAGTATAATGGACCAGATCGTTACAGAAATTACCACTTCAACGAGTAATAGAGGGGTTGTTTTACAGTTAATTGCCGACATTAATCAAGCTAAATGACGCATTAATAATGAAACTATTTTCATCATTTTGTACCAATATTTTCCGTAATATACGACGTAATTATCTATACCCTATAGATCTCTTTGTGAAACTCAATATGATAAATATGTAATATCTACAAAGCGAAATTATAAATAGCACTATGTGTATAGTGGCATTTGGAAATTAAACGATTCTATAAAAGGAATCAATTTAAGTAAGGGTTAACCATTTAGTAATAATACAGTTCCGTTCAGTTTTTCAGACTTCAGTTCAGATTTAATAAAGGGTTTAAGAAATTGCGTAATATTTAAGTAAGTGCCTCTTCAGCCTAACTACAATTCTATTTATTGACAATTAACATTTTCTTTTTCAACGCGTACTAAGATAGTTAATGGGCATTGCTATGAGAACATTACGTATTTAAGAAGAAAACAAAAGCTCTTGAAAATGATACAATTTTTACAGGATGTGATATTAAACATTAAATTATTTGTAAATGAAATGTCTTTAGTCCTTTAGCGATTGGTACTTTGACCAATTGTAAGTGTTGTTACCTATTATTACATTTATTTATTAGAAAATTGTATTTTTTGAGAATGTTCTAAAATTCAGTGAAACTATAATAAGTTCATGAGCAGCCTCGTAATGTATCGGACGCCAGGTAGATAAATATATAGCCACATAATCAACTAAGTATTACTAAACAAATGTTCCCCTAAATTGTCATCTTAAGAAAATCAACATAAGTGAAAAAGAACGCTTCCAGTTAAGAGTAAATACAATAATCAACTTTCATTTTCTCATTCCGCGTAGTTCAAAATTCGAATAACACCGAATTTGAGATAAAGCTTAAGAAAAATATGGATAATAACAATTTATTTAAAAGTACAACTATGTATTAGCCAGCTATTTATTTTAATTGTTTGATTTTGGCGTTGCAGTAACTGGTGGGCGTGCAAAAGCACGAAGCGTCCATTTTTCTAACATAATTGCTGTATTTACTAATTAGCAAGGAAACCCAGCGCAGATGTTAGCGAATGCCTCAACTAAAACTTCTTAAACGTAATTACAGTACTTGTCGGTTGTTGGTCATTCGTAAAACTGCCTTTGCTATCCGGTTATTGTTCTAGATTGTACCTTCTGCGCGTTTTTCTAAGGTGTAAACCTTCTCTAATTAAAGAAACGATCCAGGAAAACGATAGGAGAAGTATCATTGCAGTTGGCGTTGACTGCATTCAACGAATAAGCTTCAGTATTGGCTGTGCAAAAGTCGAGAGTACATAAAAATCAGGAGGAACCTGTTTTAGGAGGCTTCCGTGTAATTAATTCAAGAGGTTTTGGTAACCGTTTAATCAGATTGTTCCTATAATTAATTATGTAATTAATGCAGTAATTTACTATATGAACTTGAGTTGTCTTTACACATTAAAGTAACATTGTGGGACCTGCATCTTCTTCTTGTAATGAATAATCCCATTCTTTCTTCAACAGATTTAATAAACCCTAATTAGCTTGAGTTACTTTATGTGCTGTATCATATTTCGCCGTTCTGCTATGACTTATTTCTTGCCCTTTTTAATTCTTCTGTTGCGGATCATTATATATTTTCGACATTAATCACCTACACTTAAGATAAAATTAGATATTCTCAGCCCTTTCTACAAAAATAAGCGGTACAATATAATATCGGAACACGATCAGACCATCTGAAAATTTGTCGTTTATCTAAATTTGCCGAGATCAAACAATCTCTGTCGCGAATAAAAGAAGTTACAGACATCTATTCAAGTAACACATGTTTGGCTGTGTTTTGAATTTAAAACTATTCAACGATTACATTCTATCATTCACACGAAGTAAAACTTATGCTTGGTGGTTTCAAAAGATAGAGAAAAGTTCCAGTACGTAATCTTTACATGTTTAAATTGAAGCATCTCAGTAACAAGTTCGTTTTCTTTATTACAAAAGTTAATTGTTTGATACTTGTAATTTCATATAAACTGTTGTAGATCGTATAAGTAATTAATTAACTTCGAAAAATCACATTTCTTTTCAATTCTTCCTCATTTAAAACATTTCTCTTTGTATAATTCTCGACAATAATTGTATTAACAAAATGTGCAAGAACCAAGTCTTAGCACCAATATGCCCCATGACGAAATATTTACTTGCTTTAAAAATCGACTACATTCGCTCAATAAATTTGTCCGTACAAGAAAGGTATCCGCGAACGGGGTTTCCACTGTACCCGAAAACGTATGAATCCTAAAGGATGATGGTTTAACCAATGCCTTGCCACCCATAGTTTTAATTAGTTAGTTTAGAGTTATATGTATCTCGTTGTTAGTTAAAAAATACGCACAGCGCAAATAACTTACGATTATTTGTCATGTCTTCCATTTTACGATGAGCATATTTCATCACATCTTTCGTGACGATGCTAAATAATAATTTACCAACGGGACATTATTTCAGAGAAGTTTACTAGTGCCATTAAAATCCACCCACCATCTCCCAATGCAACATTTCTTCTACTTCGTTCATATTCGTGATTTCCATCCAGACGGCTATGACCAATAGGTGCGGTCATCACTTGCGAAACGAAACTCGAATGTAACGCAACAAAACAGCAGCCATACAATAGCGACAGAGCGGACCTGAAGTGACGTAGAATCTTATCGGGGACGCCTAATATGGTCGTCTAGCGCGTATACCAACGTTTACGCCATACAATATTGCATGTATTATGCGCGGATTGCGGGGTACGCGTGTAGAGAACGAAGGACATTGCCGCCAACACAATCCGGAATACAGCGAATTAATTAGACAATATTAACAATCCTTACATAAGATGGAAAACGAGTTGTTTTGAATGAAAATGAAACGCTACGCGCGATAATAATACTGCTGTTGACCTTAACCTTTGCCACTAGAACCGTATACCATAACCCCCACGGGTCGCTGTATATACGCGGTGGAATCAGAAACTAATGCTTGTGAGAATCAGGAAGGTAACGGTCCATGAACCGATACCTTTTCAAAAAGTTTGATTAAGGCCCTCGAAAAGCTTTCCAGCTTTAGATAACGGAACTTGCGAAATGATTGTATCTCAAATGGGAAGGAATCTGAACTTCGTCTGGAAACTTGACCCTCAACGTGTAAAAGTATACGCCTTTGACTTAAACGCCTTTGTTAGAAGGAACTAAACATATTTTAGATATTCTTCCTTATTTACAAAATTACCTCAAATAAAATACTAGGTGTATAATTTATTGTAACCTTTATTATCCAGGGACAGTCGGATTCTTTAATTAGAGATGTAATCATATACAGGGTCCCAGCTTCTTGAAATTGTAAAATTGCGCCTATTATATATAATAGACCTCAGAGAATATCTTTTAAAAATGTTTCCATATATTCACAAAGGTCGATATTTTTAGACGAACATAATAAACATATTTCGAGGTAATTTTGTCCTTAGTTGCCTAAATTTATACATTTATTTCGTTCAAAACATTCGAAATACATTAAATTGTATAGTTGTCGCTATCTAGACATGGCAACAAATTTGTATAACGATGCATATGCCTAATATTGAAGGAAATATTTGCAATTAGCGCATCCAAGTGGCTTCTGGTATTAGTAGTGTTCAGTTACCATGACAACGGCAAACAAAAGACATGTTGAGTCCAAGTAGCGGCTTGCAGTCAAAGGCGAGCTTTGCAGTAAACAATTGACGATCGTAGCCTATTGACTCAAAACTTGGAAACCAAGTAAAAGAGAGTTAGGTGATAAGTATTCGGAAAAAGTGACATAAACAATATATGTTTTTATTATAATACTAATGCGTACTTTTTAGCGGAAAAGAACAAGGAATGCAATAGGTCACTAACGCCTATTTGTGTGTAATAAAGCCGTACTTTACAACGACCAATAATCCTTAAGTTTTGGCTAGCTAAGCTAACGTTGTCCAAATGTTCAAAACATCCCTTGTTTAGAAAATTCAAATTTACAGAAATCAGTTAATTTTGGTCTGTGAAAGTGCTCTATATGCAGCATGTTCCCAGATTCAGTTTGCTGGAGGGGGAAAATCTTTTTAATTTTACAAAGAAATGTTAAAGGAAGAATACTTTTGCTTAATTTAAAACACTCCCTTATACCTTTAATTAATTGTTATTTCCATTCTCAAAATTAGGAAAGTGCCTCTGAAACACGGGTTGCTTGCCGGCTTAACCCATGGGTTAAGCCTCTGTGCACCCGCCAAAGTGCGCGTAAACGTCAAATTCTAAGGGTAATTTTTATTGTATGAATTTATATTTGTAAAACGTTATTATTTGCAATTTTCCCTTTTTAAGCAATTGGAAGAGTATTTAAGGCATACTCCAGAATCTGCAACAAATTTATAACATGATTTCTATGCAAAATAGACTTGAAGAACTTTTCTGAAAATTACTCGAAAACATGTGCGGAACATATTAAATCAGCTACGTTTTCCTTTCAACATGCTGTTAGTACTTCTTAGATAATCGTGCATCTTCAACACATGCGCGGTCGGGAAATCAATATCTACTTCGAAAGATCAAATTACCTGCTTTATGCAACCTGTGCTCGTTAAAAAAAAATGTTATGCGTGGGAACGATAAATCATTTTCTTGAAACGGAGAATTTTAGAAAGATAACCAGGAAGAAACTTCATCATTTGCATGTTCTCGTAATAATGAAAAGCTGGTTACGTTTTAGAAGCACTTTCGGTATCGTCGGAATGCATACATATGCACACGTTACTTTACAACAGGATATGGATATGCTGCCTCTTTTGCGGTATGTAATCATCTAAGTGGTTGGGTGCACTGCAGCTTTAATTTTATTTGCATAGTTAATATTCAGTTTACTTATAATTAAGGAAAAGCTGTAAACTATTGGACTCGTGGGATGCGTTCAAAAATTGTGTGTTTTAATTGCTAAATATATTGCTACCAACTATGTACCCGCAAAATAGTACAGTAAATATTATTAAAATATTTATTATGGGATGTGAGTTAATTTAGAAAAACTTTAACTTTATTTGACACAGTATAAGTAGTTCTTTATCACAAAGCGGCACTATGCACCAACTTATCTATATTCCCCTAACAGCACTAAGAATTTTGGATACATTTTTGATATTCCGACGTTTTAACAACAGAAGAAAATAGTTTTTCCACGTACATTCGTCTAGCACTAAAATGACGTAACTACCTATGTGATAATCCTACATATTACGTTTATATAACATACCGGCTGTTTACATTTCCAAAGGATGAAAGTGAATGTCCATTTCTAAACATCTTGATGATATTGGAACATCGAAGCTGAATAAATATCAAGGTTGCTTACAAAAGTTGAAACAAAACGTTAAAATACATCGGTAAAAAAGGAAAAAATCATGTCACGTTCTAAAGCAGAGGATGTTACGTGCTTGAGAAGAATAATTCTCCTCGGTATTTGTGAGATTTTTGGCGAACAATTGATTAAAATTTATTGTACGAAAAAATGAATTGGTCGTTGCCCATTGTACTTGTCGTAATAGATTATCGTAGAACAAAGTTTGAATTTTAATGTTATTTAGCCATACATATCTAAGCATACGCATGTACATAAGATACTTTAAGGTCAATGCCACTAGATACGGAGGCAGTCTCCGTCGTAAGTCATATGATGGTGGCATTAAAACTGCGCCCGTCAAAGGCGCACATTTCAAAGAAGATACGAATATATGAAGGAAACTATCATCCGCAGATACTTCATTTGTCTTATTAGATACATTATAAGGAGCTTGCGAAAGCGCTGTAAATCCAGTATTCCCAATACTTATACTTATGCTACGTAAAATGCAACGTCTAGCTCTGCTACATTAAAAAATGTGCTCAATAAATCCTGTTCCTCGACTTCGTTTTGTTAAAGTAACAACAAAAAATATATTAACTAATAAATTTATTATAACAATGAACTAGGTTTATCAAATTGAAACCTATTTTATCAATATAACAGATACCGGTTTATTAGCTTACTTTGTGAGAGGCGAAGTCTAACGAAAAATCCCTGTAGGCATTAATAAATGTATTCTTTATGTTAAAAAATCCGTTTGTGGTATATAGTGTATATACGAAAGTATGTGTTTATCGACATAATAAACAATTATTTATTAAAATTTTAAACTCGTCCGTTGGATAAATTTTGATGAAAAAAAATTGTTATATTAACTTACCTTTTTTTATTCAGTGCATATGTGGTATTTGTGAACTTGCACTAGTTTTTAGCCAATAATTTGTTACTTCTCAATGTGGCAAAATGGGAAACCAAGCCGCTGAGACGTCGCATTCAACGGGGAAACAGCTGACAATCCTTGTCAGAGAGCACGACCTCCATAGCGCTTCTAATAGCAGTATATTCAACTTTATAATACCTATTACATGGCCAAATATAACTCAACAGTAGTCAAAGTTAAGTTCATGAGGTAACCTTTTCTCTAAAAGAATTAACCTAGGTTAAACTAATCTGCCAATCAAACACTTACTAATTTTGGTTTAGTTAGAAGAGTTATCAATTCAAATAAAATCTCTAATGTTGAAATCGTATTAAAACATAATTGAAGAATTTTGCTTTGCCTTGGTCTACAAACAACATTCTGAATCACACAAGGATATCTTAGTAAATATATTTCTCGACTTAATCTCGTTGTCGTTCTATACATTTAGTCGAGCGATGTTCCAACTAATAGGATCCAGATACTACCATTTATCGAACTCTGCAAAATAGGTCTATGTTTCGGCAATAACCTCTTTATTTGACGTAGACCGCTCTCTGCTAAATCATTTTTTCAAGTTTGGGTAAAGAAATAACCCATAGGGGATTAAAGCTGGCGTATATAGTGGATGGGACACCGTAACTAGACTAGATTTACAAACGAGTGGGCCGGGACGTTATCACAATGGTAGAAAATTTCTTCTTCGCTAGGTTTTGCCTTTGTCGACATTCTTAGATCAGAAGGGTATCAGAATCACGCAATTCTGATAAAATGGTTTAACAAGTTAATGCCAAATTTGTTTCTTGCATACCTTATACATAAAATATAAACGAGCAAATCACGTAGCACCGTCTTGGTATGAACCTCCTCCCACAGAAATTCCTTTATAAATTAAATACATCTTCATAAATAATATAGTAAATTGCATAATATCATTTTTATTGTCAAAAACCACGAAACATACGTTCATGTTGCTGTTTTACTTTTACGACTTCGCATACATATACAAACAACCATATATTTACAAAAGAACGTTTTTAAGGAAATGTTATTATTCAAAAGACTCGCTTGGAGCATCACAATAAAATTATTTTATATTATCATCTACTCAAATTACATGTGTGGCAACAATTTTAATATATACGTACACATGTCGCAGAACTATTGACTCAGTGGTACGTCCAGAATAAATTTTACGTTAACTATACTGGAAGCGTTTGAGACCAAAAGGAGAGCCTACGTCTAATTTTCTTATTCACTTTATTATTATATATGAGCAAGCGATAGAACTTGTTGGAGAATTTAAACTACTCCTATAGCAATTGACAATCTCTATGCAAAACGTGTAACCATTGCGATACCAACGTTACTATTTTAATATCTTCAAATTACACGCCTAGAATTGTACAGTCCGAATTTTCTGTGCACGTGCCAACATTACCACACGGTTTTATTACAGATTTCCTTCTGTTATGACAGGTCTATAGGGAAATGGTAACGTGCTTGCAAATTTAATAAGTAAAAAATTCAAAAACCATTAAACGCACTGATTTACATAACTTTATATACATACTCTAACAATTCAGAAAAGTAAATAAGCACTTACCTAAATAAGTTCGACGAAATAAAATTGCAATGGCTTACAACCTACCTGCTTTACTTGCTGGAATATACTTGCTTCAATTATGTACACAAGGATAGTTTACTTACTGCTCGCGGATTACTAAACTATTGTCCGTCTAGAAAGTATCCGGAAATTATTATTTTTCTTAATTTTAATATATTTCTTTTTTGTTACATCCTAAGACAAAAGTAATGCATCAAGTAGGTTGTGCCAACTGTAGGCCATGGCAAAAATCATATAATAACACCAGCTGTCAAATATTGTTGATTATCAACAGGCTTAATATTTGTGAAATAATGTCGCAAGTAGAAAGAAGAAAGTTGGCGGAATATTTGTATAGAAAAGGTGTTCAAAACGTTAACAAATTAGTGCAATTGACTGAACTCGGAAAAAGTGCAGTATATAAGACAATAAAGAGGATAAAAAATAGGAGAGATATGAGCCATGGACCAGTTTCTGGAAGACCGCGTAAGATTAGCGGAAACAATCTAAACGCTTTAGTGAATTTAGGACGACAAAACCCGCGCCCAGGGTTTCGAAACCTGGCTAACAGATTTGGAAATCAACGTCAAATAAGAGTGTGTCCAGAAGCTGTCCGCATTTCACTGAGAAGACAAGGTTACTTATCATGGAAACCAAAAAAAATTCCTGCGATGGCACCTCTACAAACGCAACGAAGAATAGATTTTTGCCAACGATTTCGAGACGATAATTTTAGCGATGTTTTTATATTTGACGAAAGTTGTTTTCAGCTTGGTGCAAATCATTTAAAAATCCTATCGAGAGAAAATGTTACCGTTCAAATTTCCAAATTTCCCACAAAAATAATGGTTTGGGGAGCAATCTCTCAGCGTGGTGCCACATCTCTCTGTATAATTGATGGCACCGTTAATAGTGCAAAGTATTGTGAAATTCTTAATGGCTTTCTTCTTGAAGCAGTGCTTTATATCCCGAAGGGTGGCGTTTTCAACAGGATAATGCAAGATGCCATACTTCTGACTATACTAAAGCTTGGATGCTAGAACAAAACTTGGCAACAATTCCATGGCCAGCAGCTTCCCCAGATCTTAGTCCCATCGAAAACATATGGGGACTAATGAAAACTGAAGTAGAACGAGCAGCACCACGAAATAAAGAAGATTTGATTCGGTCAGTTTTACAAGCCTGGACCACTATGTCCGAAAAGTATAGCGTTGACCTTGTTTCGGGATTACCTGAACGTTTATTGATTGTAGTAGTAAATAAGATAAATTATTTGTTGTGATTTTATTATTCAAGTAATAAAAATATATACCGTCAAATTATAGCTGTGCTTTTTATTTTCCGGATACTTTCTAGACGGACTATAGTTTTGTTGTGTTACCAAAACGCGTCATCAGAGTGCATGCATTAAATAACAAAAAATACTTCAACGACTACATTTTCTCGTGACTCTTCACAAATATCTTATAAAAAAGTGAAACTTTCTTCAAATACAGGAGGACCAGTTATTAGGGGATAAAAGTATGGGCGCTATAACGTCCCTCCTATTCTAAGAGATTTGTTGACTATTGTTTTCAGCTTAATACACCGTCGCAGTAATTACAGTTCTAATACATAAGCTAAATAGACGTATTAACTGCCTGTTAATTAAAAATACAACTTTGCTAATTTAATAGATTCAAGAATCCTTCACAAAAACGGATACTACTTCTTAAAGCGCCTCCATTTGTGTATGCAAAAACACACTCCTTATCCTCATACGTAATTATTTTTGTGGAACAAAATATCTACACGCATATGTATGTAAAGAGATGCATACATACACCTTCTTTAGTGGTAGAATGGCATTATTCAATACGCGGTAGTTTACCTAAGAGTTTACAGGCAACATAATAACAACCTACAGCCAACATACCTAGTTTAAAGAGTTACTTTTATGACTGTGAAACTGTTGGTACGCAAATTAAATGTCCCGCTTCATTTCCAAGAGACGAATGTGTAAGAAGGTCTCGAAGTATTAACTTCAGGTGCATTTACAACTTGTTTATTTTATGCCTTTTCTCCGGACCATTTATTTGCACAAGTTCTCGTGTTAACTTCCCGTATATTGTTGCGTATTAAGCAGTCAAATCGAAACGATTGGAAGTGCAACTAATAATATAGTAACCAATAATCCTTTCAGCTCGTAACAATTATTATAAACATACATCTCGATCTCGATCCAGTTTTAAAGGAAAACGTATGTATTCGTCAGCCTTCG
This sequence comes from Oryctes borbonicus, assembly GCA_902654985.2. Lineage (NCBI taxonomy): Eukaryota > Metazoa > Arthropoda > Insecta > Coleoptera > Scarabaeidae > Oryctes > Oryctes borbonicus. The sequence continues at coordinate 5,979,952 of LR736876.1, forward strand.
AGTAATCTGCATTTTCAGGAGGTGTAGATTTTCATATGGTCAAAAATATACGCGGGATGATTTCATTTGGATGGCTTGTACATTTATATTACCTTTCGAGGAAGTTATTATTGCTGTGCAAGAGTCTTTAGCCCGCCGATAAAATTTAATGTAAACAATATTATGAGTCATTCATTGTAATTTCCATTGAATGATTTAATATGTAGATACTATTAACTATTACGACAGTGTTGTACAACATCGCTAATCTATTGTACATTTACGCTGTCACGGTATGTAGTAGCATATTTACACTGCTTCGATTCTCCTAATTGTGCAACGTTACATTTGAAAAAGCTTTTTGGTATATTCTTTGACTCATCAGATGTTTGTAGAAGTATTAGCTTGTCTCGTTATTGAAATTGTTTAGCATATCTAACTGCGTTTGATAAAATGCTATCCATTATAGGAGATATATAACTCAATACGTCTGTGTATGTACAGTGGCGGCCATATAAATAGCACAGGTAAACTGATATGGATGAATTGATAAATTTGTAAATGTTAACAAGTGATTTATTTAACTTAGGTTAATAAAAATGTAGTAGATGGCATGCAGTTTATAATAAACACACAATATTTTATAAACTTCAAGATAAACAAATTAAAAAAATAAATATATTATTTTTTAAGCGGGCATAGAAGTAGCACACTTAATAACAATAACGAAATACTGTATTATTTATTCTTTTTAATTCTTTTTTGCTTTTACGTTTAATATTTTGTTGGAAACCCTTTACAAGCCAATATTGCTGCACATCTTCTCGGCACACTTTCAACAAATTTTTGACAACTCTCTACAGGAATGTTATGCCAGACTTCTTCAATAGTATTCCATAATTCGTCTAATGTCGCTGGAGATTTAGACTTTATAACAACCTCAACATCCCCCCATAGATTTTCTATGGGATTTAAATCAGGGCTTTGGGTACTCGAATCTGTTTCTCCTCTAGCCACTGTTTTACGGTCCTCGCCGTATGTTTGGGATCATTGTCGTGCATTAAACCCCAGGTTACTGGAGGAAATTCATCAGCATATGGTTCCATCACGTTTTCTAAAATGTTGCGATAAACATACTGATCCATTTTTCCTGAAATTCTGAACATAGCCCCTACACCACGCCATGATAAGGAAGCCCATACCATTACGCTTCCTCCACCGTGTTTCAATGTTTTTATAGTGAATCTCTGATTGATGGGGCGTCACACATACATTTTTCCATCAGACCCAAGTCTGTTGTATTTGCTCTCATCTGTCCAAAGTGCAGATTTCCAGAAAGAAAGCGGCTTTTCTTTGCGCATTTTCGCAAACTGTAATCTTCTTTGACGGTTTTTATTTAACACGAGTGGCTTTCGTACTGCAATACACCCCTTGTAAGTTAAATTCCTTCAGCCGACGTCGTATTGTTCTTCTCGATATATCAATATCAAATTGTTTATTAAATTCGGTTTTTATTGTGTAGCTGTGCGAAAAGGATCTTCTTGACTTAATCGACGAATAAGGTTGTCTTGTCGTAAGGTTGTTTTACGAGGCCTAATCTTGCGTTTCTTGTTTTCTAAAGTTTTTTCCGTCTGAATATGCTTATAGTATTTAATGTTCGTGATTTTTCTGAAATTGATATGCCCTTCTCTTTCATGGTGTAAATTAACTTTCTTTTCTCTGGTGTGCAATGTTTTCCTCGTCCCAGTATACTAACACCTAAATTTTTTTTTTTGTTAATAACACGTTAATTTTAAAAGTGGTAAGTACACCACTTTTTTTGGTACAAAATAACTGGAACCGTAACACTATAATAAGATTCCGCTACAGAACCGACAACTGTGCTATTTATGTGCCTGCTAGAAAAGTGAAACTAATATTTTTTTTTTTCATTGAATGTCGAATTATTGTTCTGGAATACGTAGCTAGGGGAAGTATGCGCAACCTTCTCGGGGACTCTCACGCTAGTTTAATAAAAATTTAAACGGGAATAGCTTGAGCGGTTAATTCAAATGGAATTTGATGCCTGTGCTATTTATGTGGCCGCCACTGTATATGCAAGTGCTCCTGGTGACTTGCATTAAGAAGTTATGAAGTATGTCACAATGATGTGATACCTACTTTCCTAATTTATGCAAGTGGCATAGAAACTCCATTCCGAGGGTACCAACTTACTTCATGAATGCACCAGTTTCTATATTATTTACGTAGTGTAACGCAGAACAAAATATGCTAACTAGTTTCACTAGAATGAAACTTCTACCCGAATTATTACTGCTTTTATGTCACCATTGTTTGCGTTATTCAACTAGCAAAGTGCCTACTGCTGAAACGAAAATAGATAGGTGCCGTTATGTTTCGCGAAAATTCAAGCGTGCCTTTGAAATTAACTGTGCTTAAACTTCCGTAGCCATAGCATCCAGTACGCATACCTCCATTTCGGTTCATTGTTTTCAATGGAGACTATTGTGTAACCAAATTCACACGATTGCGTGACAACTTGAAAATGACTACTTCCAAATAGTAATTTCAATCCAGCCGTATACGAATGAGTCAAGCCAGTGTTGTCTGTCGTAAATTTGTTAATAATCATCACTTCCGAAATGTAAGTGGTGAAAGCGAATAAAAATGCGATAAATATTGCGCGCGCTATTAACTTTGTTACGATTGAATGAGCCTTTCTCATGTAATCGGCAAAAACCACAACTTCAAATGAATATTAAACATGTAAAAGCTTACAACTTAAGAATTCATATTAAGTGCTGGGCTCCGTTAAATGATGTACATAATTCTATACGATAAAGTTTTTCTCGTTCAATACATTTTTACATCTTCCTCTATAAAATGCTGTGCAAACTAGATTTAAAATGCCGGATACCGACAGTTAGTCGTTGGGTTAGCTTTGTTGAAACGCTTATTTCCTGTCATCATCATCGGTTTGTTTGAAAACGACGATAACATCGATGTTTTTGTATTTCCATTTTTTGCATAAAAACCTCATAATAGGATTTTTATAATTAGCTTTATGGTAATTGCATAGATAAGTCCTATAATTACATACTACAATGATTAATGAGCTAGATATTTAGCAGAAACATTATGCGTTTACTCTACACTTTATCGGTTTTTCCACGGAGTACTACGTAATTTGTTGAACACATTTAGTTCAAGTATTACATACCAAAGTACCAAACAAGAATAATGAAGAAGTATCCTCACTGTGCACTTGTACCAGACACACAAAAATATCATCTCTACAAAGTCTGATACTGTAATACTCTAACTACCGCACTAGGCAAAAGTTTTGAATAATACCGTAGAGAATATGTTAATAACTTTCAAAAACATTTGTATATCAACATTCGCTAAATTTTCGCATTCAACATAGCTTCTGATTTTTTAGCATGGTTTAATAGGGAGTATCGTTAAAACAACAAACCTTTCACGCAAATTTATAACACAAGAAATAATATAAACTCAATGTAGAATGGTTTCAAAAACATTTGTGAATAGTTGTTGCAAGACCATGTTCCTATACCCCAAACAATAGAATAAAGTAAAACATAATTATAAAGAAGATTGGTATTGGTATTGATTTGCATACTAATAAACTCGTTGAATGTTGATCGGCATCAACCTCTGGGGTTCCAGTGCTTAAATGCACTATAACAAACAAGTAAATGGATTATTTTGGATAGCTTCCCACAATAAACCTAGCAATAAAGTGCAACCGTTTACAAGGCAAGTTTTCCACAAAAGTCCATCTCCACGTTCCCACATCAATTCAGCCCGAATGATATTCCTTTCCATGTATTAATTGTTACTGTTTCTCACGATTCTCTCGATCTTCCTTGTACCGTAGTCCGTCGATACTTCGTTAGGATGGATAGGAATCACGAAGTACCCACTCAGTAAATATATATGGTACTTACTTACATCTCCTTGGTTGTTGCTGCGGGTGTCATCTTTTACTCTTAAAAACCTGCGGCGGATTCATGTCTCTTGCGCTTTAATCACGGTATTGCTAGAGACCAGCGGTCGATGACGTCACGTTACGTCTATTAATCGAATCGAATTCAAGACACGGACGCGTAGAACGGCGTCTATTCGTGAACATCAATCGTGCGGTCATTAAACCATTGCTATTTACCATTTCGTAATGATAGGTATATGTACAGATAGCAAGATACATTTAAGGTAGTCGCCGTGTACAAATGGAAAAGTTCCTTCCTTTTGTTTTACAATCTAAATTATAGTAAAAGTGTTGAGTAATGTGAGTAATATTGCTACATACATACATCATGATTTGCTTTAGACTAATTTTTGAGATGCTTGTTTTCGCTAAAGCTAAAGTAATCCATAACAAAACAAAATTTAACTACATCTTGATAAAATTCATAACAAATACAAACATTTACACATCAAAATTAACTTTTCATAGGTTCCCACAAAATGAATATGAGTTGCTAGACATTAAGTTAACGAACATCTATTCTCCGTAAGTTGGTAGAAAATAATGTCACGTATATACGGGCAGAAATATTTCCTTGAATTAGGTCAATTTTATTTAATTAGTTTTTAAAAGTTATTTATCTGCTATTAGGTGTTTACCGTTGATAAATTATTATTTCAAATGTCTAAATTAGGAAGTTTTAACGCTTTAAAATAAATTCAAGCTGTAGTACGCGGAAATGGGTATTACAGTAAATACAGAAATCCCAATTTTTGAAGGCCAATATATACAGGTTGGGCCAAAAGTTACTTTACAACTTATAAATTAATCTTATTTATTTTCCTATTTCTTCTATTTATTTATTCTCGTAACGTGGTCCAGCATCATTTAAATTTTTCGCTAAATATTGTCCTTTGCCCCACGAAAAGTTCAGAGCTTATCAACAAATACTCATAGAGAGCCATCCAGAGCAGTCACTTCAAAAGAACCTGCGACTAATGAAATTTGACAGCTTTTGAAATTATTCTTGTGCCAAAAATTTGCCTTAGCAGTTACCTGAGCAGTCGCTACTGTATTCCGTGTGTTCCCTACAGGAGAACGCACAAAATCTCTCATTTTCGCGATATTTTTCGTTGGTAATCGCAGCTGTTTTCCTATAATCATCTTCAAATGAATACAGACTAATCACATGTTCTGATGTAACTCCACACCAAACCATGTCTTTCAGTGGGCGAAGCTGTCGAGGGATTTTCGGTACCCCAGAATGTACAATAGAATTTAAAATCTGTTGATAAAACCTTTTATTTGAAGATGGGCTCTGTCTCCCATAATAAAATTTGGGCTTTTGGATTTTGCTTGAACGCGAACAAAATAGTTTAGCCATTCTTGACGATTTATGGACTTGAGCCCATGGACTTTATTTAAGATCCTTTCATATGCATCTGAAAGTACTCTCTCTAGAATATCTTATGTTTTAGAATCGTACTCGAATGAACTTGTGTTTTATCTTTATTACTCGTTGTGTACAATGTAACTATCAGTTGCTGCGAAGGTGCTAAGGATTAAAAACATCTCGAATTTTTTCCTAATTCCTTCCTAATGCATCTTCGAATTTATTGAAGAACATTTAAAGTAAAAAGGTAAACCTTATGCGTACTCCACGTTTACATCCTAGAAATCAAAAATGGAATGATCCCTTAGTTCTGTACTTTTACAGAGGTTGTTACTGTTTTCTAGATACTTCTAATTCATTCTTATTTAGATATAATTTTCATTCGAGATTATCATCAGATATGGCCATATTTGTTTCAATATTTAGCGATTAATTTATAAGTTATAGTTCTAAACCGCTAATAACATGTTTGCGATGGACACTTCCCGATAGATCCGTAAGTATTTATGTGACCAAATTTGCATATTTTTCCAATTACATTCTAGATTATTTAATGTCGACGGATACCAGTTCTTGGGCGCGTTTTTCTGCGCGGAAACGCTACGACGAGCATTACGCGAAACTGGTTATTCCCCTAGGTTGAACTATCTTACCTTCTCCTGGATCGTTAGAAATTGAACTTAATACCGGTGTAAACGGTCGCCAAATACAATAACAGCAAGCAGCTTCATAAAATGCTGTGTATGTTTCCTCTAAACACTCATAGAAATAAACGTACTGTAGATCCTGTTTCCCTTTCGAAATACCCGCAGTTTATTCACATTTATGGCGCAGCAAACGTATATACTTGCCTCTTCTTTCCTTAAGTAACAGTAAATTATTAATACATAGCAGGAACAGTCAAGCAAAGAAAGATATGAATTTGGACGCTCTTGTAGACTTGTAATTAGCCATGGGAATTTTGTTTGGCCCAGCTTAAAAAAAGTTATTCCCTTTCCTAAAGATGAGGTGTACTCTAAATTATAAAATGTTTTGCCGGAAAATGTTAATTAATTTATAGCAATCATGTCCGCTGGTTTAAAAGAATTGCTAATTCTCACATCATCGCCCAAATCGAAGAAGTTGCATAAATTAACATTGACTCACAAACGGCTCGTAAATATAACACTAGGCTATTTAGGGTTTGAATTGCTTGGTCAATTATTTTGAATTTTGTAATTTTTACAAATTTTAGTCGTCTTTAACTACAAATAAGCCATACCTCGTCATCACTAGTGAGCTAAAGTTGGAAACATTACTGCAACTAAAAGGCAAATATTACGAGCGCATTAACATCTACATAATTCGTTTGCTATACAATGGTATGAAGAATGACGAAGTCGTAAGACTTGATACAGTGCACAATAAACTCTGGGAGAAGGCTTGTAACAGATTGCAGATTCTAGAGGCAGGAAAGGGTGTTATTCCACTTTCTTTCGCCTTTAACAAACCATACAAATTCATGATACACTAATAAACTGCTACTTCGTAGGCGGATCAAAAATCCCCAAAGGAGCAAGAATATACTTAGAGGACCTCCAACTAAAAGAATCGTGGCCTCTAGACATGAAAATCATCGCTTTCCAAACGGAGATCTTAGCGTTGTATCTAGCAGCACACTACTTAAATGACCTTTAGGATATTAACTTGTTTACCAACAGCAAACAACTAGTATTGGCATTAAACTGACCAATAATGCCGAAGTTGCTACTAGACTACTGCAATGTTTATGCTTAGCTTAGCTAGACAACGCAGAAACGGTGTGTATAAGTTTTTTAAAGCTTGTTGTAGCCTCAGGAGCCTTTTGAGAACGTAAATTATGTGTGTAAAGTGTTCTGTGGCCTTATTATTATCATTGCCTCATGGTAAAGAGTGAAGCGCAGTTAATTGTACCCCAATAGCGAATGGTGACTCGGGAGTGTATCGAACCCACTAAGAAAATGTTTTGATCCTATCAGAACTCAAGCACATAGCGGCAGGCCCTCTTACCACTATACCGCCGACCCGTTTTACAGTCTAAAATGCATTTTATGAGGTTCTGGTAAACACTAAAGCATCGGCACACTTCCTACAACACAAAATATTTGATTAATTCGGGAAATCGCGGATCCCCATTGTTAATCGTACGACCGTCCTCCTCTAATTCTAGTTTATTGAATTTTGCGTAAATAACACCAAACCTATGATCGAACTCGGGGTATAAAAGCTGTTTTAAGTAATACCTACTATTTTTGTTAGGCAAGAAGTGCAGTAGCCTGGAAGATAAAGGCGGGTGTCAAGTGTCCTTACATCGACCCTGCCTTTGTGTATTTATACGTAACAACGCTGCAGCAGGAATGCTGACCGCTAATAAACAGATAAATATATGTGACATTAGGTATAGAACGTCGTGCAGTAACAAGTACAACGACACCAGTTATCGACATAAAACCGGATGATCTAAAATTACCGAGCACACTAGATACGTACATATGTGGATGTACTGCGCACTTTCCAAGCGTACATGTTGGTAATTTGTGAAATTACCTCTCCGCTCTTCGTATTTTGAAAAGTATACACCGTAAAATTTTGAAATGGGTTGGACTTGGTCCGTTCCGCAACGTTTTTCTATTAGCTAGTTTTTTTTCATGCGAGCGCGCTGCGCAATTGATAGCGAAAAGCGTCCATCATCATTATTTTCCAAGCAAAGCGATAAGAGCTTGCCTGGACGACTTTTTAAACAGCCTGTTTACGTAGCAAGCGACCTCTCTTGGATTGTAAATGTTGATAGAGCAAGAATTTAAATCTTATTAGTAAAATTATATTGAAGAATTCTATCTATGATCTTAAACTCAAGCAAATTCTTTGGTATAAGAAACTGTAAAACTTAATTCAAAAGCAAATCAAAACACGCACGCGAGACTCGTTTAGTTTAGCCTATGAAAACTAATAAAAGCTTTATATATATACCAATGGCTTATACAGATCTTGCATAACTTATATACCGTTTTCAATAAAGTTTTAGGAAGGAACAATATTAACAACATCTCAAACCAGTAATTATTCATCACCAGCTAGGAACGGCGCGAAATACGCTACTTTGTTTTCTGCACAATGAGTAAGTAAGTAAAGGTTAGGTTCAGTGATAAGAGAGCCTACTCTTAACTGTGGCATAGTTAGAAGAAGTGTTCTACTCCTACCAGAAGAGATTTGAAATGGAGGAATTTAGAAAATTAAAGAAAAAAGAGAGGAAGACAAGATTTCAAGAAACAAACATAACACAACATACCCACTCTAAAACCATTTATATTAAAAGCATTGGAAATAAATAAAGAGACTTTTGATTATCACTTAAGTTGATTGTTCATTTATTAGAATATATCACTAATGATACAGCATTTGTAAGACATTGCAAATTCTGTATTTCTTTGCCTAATGCGTGCGCTTAGATACATGCACTTATTTATTTTATATGGTCTTATCCTATTAATTTACTGCTACCGTATAATATTACAATCTCGATAACATACTCTTCATGACGTCGGAAGCTCGCGTACGCACTTGATTTTAATCCCTCGATTCTGAATGAGGTGTCTTGAACCCGCATTACCGTCGCAAGGATATGATTTATTGTCACATAAATAAAGTCGCTGTTACATCATTTCTTATAAGTAAATCCGCCGAAAAAGAAAAGCTTTAAATATACGGCCGCCATGAATTATTCTCACATATGTTTCTGCAATGCACCTTTTACTTTTATTCTGGCGTGCTGTCATACGTAGCGTTAAACTCTAAATTATGCAGAGCGGTACGTAAATAATCCTATCAACTTGTTCAGCTCGCCGTATACCCAGAGCCTTGTGAAATTGCCTTTATGTGGCGACTAAGCAATACAAATATATTACACTCGGCGCCATTAGCTAACTCATACGCGTTCAAAACATTCACGTTCATAAATACGGTCAGTTTCTTTTTGCCAACGAGTATTATTATTATTTTATTAATATTAGCAAATTCACTCTGCATTACAAGAGCATATTTTTTTATTAAATACTTATAAAGTAGGTAGTTCAAGAAATTTCAACCTCAATATTAGTGCTTCTTCAAAGAACAGGTGATGAGCACCACAGCAACAAATTTTGTCAAAACTGTTTTATGAGCCACGCTTTTATTCAAAGCAACAATCGACACATTTACTGGTAATAACTCACTTATTAAGACGTTTTCAACAGGTTGATTTCGTTCTCCGTCAACGTTGTATATTCTGATGTTTAAAATCAAAGGCTTTCGCTGTACGAATTTTAAAATGATTAATCAATGAAAACATGAAACTTAGGATGCGATAGAAACACCGGTGTTGCGGTATAAAAACTAATTTTTCCATCCAATTGCTTCTATTTACGCTCTGTGCAATTCTATAATATTAATCATTATTAATTCCTAATATGTCCACAGCAAAACAAAATGAAAATTCAAAATTAACTGTGGCGCGTTTACTTTTTATTACATCTTTACATTTTCATATAGAAATCCCTACTAATGAGAAATACTTCAATACTATACTCTTGAAATTAGTGAGAAACGTTGTCATACGGAAAGTAGATTTTCCCATGAATTTTAACTAATGACTAGAAATGCTACCACGCTGAGGGCAGATTTACATATTAAAATATAGCTAATAATTACTAAAGCTTATGAATTTATTTAATCGCAGTCGTTTATTGACAATTCCCTATTCATTTTAATTATTCAAGTAAGTTCAGTAACTTTACTGAGCGAAATTAACTTGTACCTCTGTTTACTAGCTTCAATGAAAAGCTAATTTGGTAGTAACTTTCATTTCCAGTTGGTAATATTTTAATATTAGGCAAAACAGATCTAGAATGAATTTCCTGTATCGAAAGAAAGTAGCCCAATTCCTTTCATTCACTTATAGAAATTTCCTCGACATTATTTTCAGCGTTATTTGGTTTCGAGTCAAACGTTACAATTTTCATAAATTGCACCAAACTAGATTTTTAATATTACTGCCTTGCTTTCTTAACCTTAAACGTAACATTACTCCATTTGTAGAGCCTAAAGTTTAATGATCGTAAATACCTAAGTACATGGTGCTAAAAATTTCTCTGATTATAACTTGTAAATTTCTTAATTTCGAGAAACGTTTACTTGAACAGTTAAAATTATGATCGCATTATTTGTGTATGAAACTTTAATTACAACTCCACCTCAATTAGGACTTCAAATTGAACTTTTCAATAGTGACCAATAGCTATTTGGTAGTGAATTTTAACACCGATCTAATTTTAATTATTTAATAAAGTCAAAGTAATTTTTTGTTGGAATTAATAAAATTAAAACCCAGACAGATGTTTTCACACTCTAAACATTAGATCCTACAAATAGGATATTTTTCCATTTAGTAGAAAACGAAAGAATCAGTACGTTACAGAAAACGGCACAAAGGTGTGTTGTTTTGTTTTGTCTTCAACTCAAGTCACGTTTTTTTTTGGAATTTTTTAGACTCTTTTTTCAAAATCGAAAATTTCTCAGTGAAACAAGTATTTATTGAACATAGGTAGATATACTCAAAACTGGAGACTACATAAATGTAAATACTTTGCTGTAAAAACGATACTGAAAAAAGTATTTTCACGTGCAATGTAATTACCTATTTAAGTAGAAAAAATTTAAAAACAGCACCTATAACTTCATGTTCGCCATGAGTAGGGCTAGACGGAATTACAATAGCCTTGTAAGTATAGTTTGTTTATTGTTACAAATGTCAGCAAATCGCATCTTTATGCATCAATTTCTGGTGATATCAATGCTCGATCAGTATCAAAACCTTTTTATAAAAGTCAATTATGGGGATGGCAATACATTATCTATTGTCCAGTAACCATCCATATTACTGTTTATCAGAAGAATTATACGGCTTAATATAATTATAATACCAGTAATTACCAGAATTTACTATCCTTGTTTTTATCATCTATATTTCTTCGTGTGATTGTAAACCATATTAAAGTATCATTTGTTAATAAATTCGGTGGAGCAAATAACAATTTCTTGTGAATTAAATTAAGAATCCTGAAATAGAAAATTAATTATAAGAAGGTTAATATGTTATATAATCTATTTATCTCCCAAAATTATCAGCGATAACTCTATTGTTAGAACAATTTTATGTGATGAGAATTTGAAAGATAGTGGAAACAATGTTTCGATACATATCCTGCACAGCAAATTTACCGCTAAGAACTACCTTGTTTTTTGGGATAATCTTATTCAAGAAGATCAGAGATTCAAGAAGCGTGGAATATTATACGCGTATAATATTCCACGCTATTCCTTTTAGCGTAAAATATTCCTGATTGTTCTATGGTGTAGCAAGTAATTACTTTCTTTGATTGTTTTATTTCTTACTTTTAACTTTTGATTTCCTGATTTATTAATAGCCATGTTTTACAACGCTTACTTCTTAAGCAAAAAGAAAACATTCCAACATAATTATTAATTTGCTACAGAATATTATAGCATTTATGCGTAACGATAAGGAAGACTCTCAGAATCGGTACAATGGCTCGCTTAGTTACAGATTTCTTTGCTATATATATCCATCAGACCACTTAAAGACAAAACAGATAAAATTTTATGATATCCTCAACTACGTGCAACGAACATCTCCAAGGTCGATCTATACCATAATTCGGTAAGGAAATTCTCGTTTACCGTCAAAGAGAATCCGCACACTTTTTTCTATTTACCACGCCTGTTCCTTTTCAATTTAACCCGACGTGATGCACGCCTAATTCGCCTCGAGATCATTAAGGCTTGATGGAACTCGGCGCTTCGGCCTATGTGCTGATGATGATAAAATTACTTGAATAATAAGACCCCTATATCATCGCAGTTAAATTGTTTCAAATTACAAACTGTGAAAAACGTACGAAGGTGTGGAATTAAAACGATGTTTCATATTAAGCGGTGATTTATCTAGAAGAAATGTTTCTGACTATTACTATTTATCCACTGTCCACGAAGAAAAGTCTGAATTTTGTGTAATAATAACATTTTGAAATTATAGAATAACAATTAAATATAAAGGCTTACTACAACTAGTAACTTTGTCGTCACTAGAAATTGCAAAGGAGAAAATATCATGATTGAAGTAAGAAAATATCGGTCGCTTAAGTGTTTTTATAAGTTCGTAGTAAAGTATTAGATTACGTCCATAAATTTATCAAAGCAAACTTTAGTGCTCAAGGTTGTTCAAAAATAAATCTCTAACAGATCATTGTACTTACGGTTATGGTGGATTCTTATGCAAAGCTAATAGTAACCTCTTGATGAAGTTTTCGTATTAGATGCGCATAAATAGATGAATTACATACAAAAGATGAACACACTTTATGCAGAAAAAATAATTTTATATAAAACTAGCTAGGTTTCACTGGAATACATAATGTTAGCGGCGTATAAGTAGCCACAGAATGATTTGGAGTTAGATGTGCTTCGAAATCTGAGTGTTAAAGCTTTATGGGAAGCTTGAGGATCCATGAGACGTATTTTTTACAATCCTTTACACTCGAAAATGCTCGGTGAAACAACCAATATTAACGGTCGCTGTGTAGTAATACAAAATATTACACAAACAATTACATATGTGAACGATATTGCCGTAAGAGCAAGAGACAGGAAACGGTCAGAAGAATACCGCAAAGAAAAGAAGTGATGAAGTATATAAAAAGAAATAGAGATAAACCAAAAGAAAATTAAATATAGGAAAATCGACAGAGAAATAGAGGATAAGCGACAAATGAAAGTAGGAGAAGTTCAAACATCTAAATACCTTGGAACCATGATAAGTAATACAAACAATAAAGTCACAGATGTATCACAAAGAATAAAACCAAAGCACAATGCATATTACAAAATACAAGGAAATTATAAGAAGTGAAAAGATAAGTAAAACAACAAAACTAATGATGCATGATACAGCAATAAGGCCTACAATTACGCATGCAGCCGAGACAATCCATTACAACTTAAGATGCAGAAAAACTGAATGTATTTCAAAAGAAAATAATTGGAAGAATTTGCGAACTAAAGAAAATAAATGAAGACCAATGCAGAAGGCTAACGAATCAAGAGCTATTAGAAATACCGGAAGGAAAAGATAAAATTGAAGAAATTAATACGCTGATACAAGTACATAAACAGTAAATAAGAACAATCAATTACAAAGAAGATAAATTAGAAAACGCAAGAAAATAGATTGAAGGGAAGATTCAAAATTTAATGGGAAGATCAAGTAATAATTGCAATTAAACCGGTGGTAAAATGGTGTAACGAACCCCGAACGATAATGTAATTTGTAAGGATAAAAAATATAGTCTTTATAGCGTTTTTTGGCAATCTTCCCTGTCTAGTTCGAATCGCGTTTGGCTAACTGGGTAATTGCAAATGGAATTTCAGGTGCAGTAGTGTACATTTTACTTCACGTACAAAATTAATTAAAGATCTAGCGTTATTAGAGAGAGAGAGTGCATCTTGAGGTTGGTTTTTTATTTTTGTAAAACGTCATTATTTGCAATTTACATTTTTTAAACTGCTGAATAAGTATTTAGGAGATATTCTGCGATCGTAGAAAATTACGTGTACATATTAAAATATGTTTATGTGTGTATGTAATTACAACTAACAATGCATAATTACCGAATCGTTTTAACCACGCTTTAAACACATCTTTTACGAACATAAAGCTCAGTTACTTACCATTTCCTTACTAATACACAAAGTATTACATTATCTTTCCTCCACAAAACCAGTACCACATATCTGCCCGGAAAGAAATTGACTCCGAAGGGGAATTCGCCACGCTAACGAAAGGCGGTAATAATTATATTTCGCATTCATTCAACGTTCATCTTTCCGAGAAGGATCGTGGTTTAAATTTAGCCGTTTGATTTGCATGCTGTTTCGCATTCGCAGGAAACATGCGAAATGAACTCTTAACGCTTGCCGACCTACCTACGCGATTCTTTTCATTTCTGCTGTACGAGTGGCCACCGCCTCAGTCAACGTTAATTTCCGACTGATTTCATGGCAATTAAGCTGTCCGTTAGAGACGAGTTTTATAATTAATTAGCAACAGCTTTAGCGCACTGTACGCTTAGTTATATACCAGCGTTCTACACTTAAGATTTAAACTGCAATTATATGTAATGCTGCGAAATTAGCGTAAGAAATTAAATACGATCGTTCACATGGCGGTGTAATGCAGAATTAAGAATTAGGATAGTACGAAAGTATGTAAACTTCAAATTTGGACCTTAAAATCACAGATTATCCAGATACGAAATTCTAGAATTCAATTTTTCGCCGTATGCGTTAAGTGCCCAAATTGCTTGCATTTCTATGTACAAAAGGAGCAAATTGTAAATGAACTTTCACTGATATTTAATACACAAATGGTTACAAGGATATACCTATACATGTACATATATTATTTACTAAAGTGCCCTTTAGAAATTTATAAAAACTCCAACTCTTTCTATCACTAGTTCGAATAACCTTTTCTCTTCTGCACGTGGCAGTCTCGCAGTGTAGCATTTAACCACAGTGTTTCGGTTGTTTTCAACCTGCAGATATATTGAAACATTTAATAATTTATTTTAAATTTTGTTGTGCTTTTGGACTGGCTTTTAGAGATCATGATGGCAGCGTGAAATAGGGATTTAGTCGATATTGGTAAATTGGATCTAACATTGAGAACATTTAAATAATGCTAATGTTTTTAAAGGAAAATGCAAGATAAAATTTAAAATTCTATCCTTGCCGCTTGCAAAATAGATATTTCAAATCAAATTAAAAATGTCGATTTATTGTATACTTTTGGGAAATTAAGCGAATTAAGGATGCACGGCGTTCAGACACACATTAAAAATAGATATCGGTAGATATAATGCGCGTATTTTTTGATAATTTGTCAGCAATTCTTGCTTTTTTCAAAGATCATTGCAAGCTAAATCAGTAAGATTTTATCATACTTTTTACAAATGCACCGCCACTCGACAAATTGGAAACATATGCATCTACTAGAATCTGAACAATCGAATATATACGAAACGTACAGTTTTCTACAGAGCTCTGAAAAGACCGATTTGAAGTTTAGAAAGATCAAAACGTGCTTCAGGTTTGTATAACTAAAAATAAAAACAAAGCGTTTTAAAGTTTACACGATGACATGGTGAATCCAAAAAAAAATGATTTGCCAGTTAGCTACTACTCGTTTCTAGAAAACGACAATTCCCAGAAGTCTCCGATATTTAAAGGAATAACACTGGAATAACCAAATAGTCAAACAGTTTTTGCGTTCTATACTTTTCTATAGAAAAAAAACGCTCATAATATTCAGTTTTGGTTTGTTGAAATGCTATTTACAGTTAATCTTTGGTAAGAGATACTTGTAGATAAAATTTATTAGGTCTTCAACATGAATTATATTTATTCCAGAATTCAAACATCGAGAAGAACAGCTCTAACACTGTACTACACCGTATATTTTATAACGTTCGGATGGCAACCAATACGAAATCATAAAATGCTAGAGCCATATTGAGTAAATTTGAGTACCTAATTACAGGGTACTAAAATTTATAATCAGTGCAATACATATACATGTAATTCCATTCATTACTGTGCTTGCAAAGATGTAGAGACTTAAACCGCGATTAATCGTTTGATAATTTATTTAAGTATTTATTAACCCAGAATTTAAAGCTACATACTTGAACTATGCGGCAGTAATAAACTAAGCACAAAATTGTAATAAAACTACTTTAGAGATAATAAAATTGTTTATGGAAGCAACTAGAAGGTAGTCTAAAGATAACTGATTATGAGAAAAGCGCCTTACGGTTTTTGCCATTACTCTTTATGAAAAAGTGAACCAAGATAGTAGTTATCTCGATGCATGCGCAGAACACGTAGAATCCTTTTGTTGTGATATAATTTTATTTTTTCATTTGAATTTTTAGTAGTAGCAATATGTTTTAAAAAGGCAAAAAGTTGTTTAGTTTGACTATCTTATCAGATCCATTCTTCTCGTATAGTTGATCGCAAAAACATTACAAAAATTGGGAACATAAGTAACATTGCCTTCGTATGCTTTTGATTCTTTTATGTTACTCGAGATATTGATCTTGTAACCGTAAAGTGATAATAGCAATCTTCAATTACCTATCTACATAGGAATTTACTTGATATGAAAAATCCGAATACGCGAACCAAAAGCACTTCCGTTACTCGTCGCTGCCAAAAACGCCTGTCCGCAAGAGACCGTTATATTGCAAGGTCAGATGATACTCGTTGCCATGGCTCATACAACATCAAATACCGTATCGTCAAGATTTTAGCAATTGTACATCAATGATTCTAATTATAAATAGTAAAAGTCACATGAAGGTTATTGAATAGATTTGCTAAACGGCTATAGTAAGTGCTTTACGATTGTGTGAGAGATGATACCATTCCTATTTTTACCTTAGGTAACACCATTTATTACGTCCACCTTTACAAATGATTTCACGACGTCTACAAAAGCAAACTTTTAAGTTTTTATATTAACTGCTATAATTGCTCGTACGCACAGTGTATATGAACTTATTGTATCCATTATCTTGGTCGCAAAGTCAGTCAAATCACAAAGGATTTATTTTCGCTGTAAATGAATAAAAAGGAACGGCAGTAGATTAGGTTCACAAAACAATAATTCGACCTCCAGATGACTTAGATTACAACACCAGATGAAAGCAATCCAGCAAGTTAATACTCATTTCTATTTCAGAAGCTAATTGGGATTTATATACATGAAACCAACGCGTCTAATCGAAATGCTCTGCATGGGATTTAATTTGCCAGAGTGATCCCGTAAAACGAATACTTAAAGAACAAAACAGCCAATATAACAGAAGTACAATAGATATCAAAAAATAACATCCTTTGAACTTGATTAGGCAGCATAAAAAAATAAACCAATCACTCCTACGCCAGCGCTGTATACCGCAGCGAAAACAAATCAAGTCAATACAGCAACTCTGCAATATACGCGTTCTTGTAAGCTAAAGTTAACCGCACACAAATCTCAGCATCGATTTTTCTTTCGTCAGATGTTGGCATTGAACCTTTCCATGTTTCTCCATTTTCAATGTCTTTAACTGAAGGTCTGAATTCCGCATCGACCAATAGTTACGATTCAGACGAGAGTTAGAAATACAGGCGCATATTTATGTCCGTCGTAGTGTAAGTGACAGGATAGGAGAAGTTCGTATTGGGAAAATGGACAACTACATGAGTTTGTTAGCACTAATTGTCAATGCAAACGCCGAAGTTAAACAGAAAGACCAAGCGAAATCAAAGGATAGATGCGTGAATATGGGTAGCGGTGCGAGCGAAACAAGTGGTATGGGTTGGAAGACGACGACGACGCAGCAGGCTTTAGAATGTCTTCCTAATAAACAACGATCGAATAATCTTACGGAACGAAGGACTGCGGTGGACGCACAATAGGCGTTATACAGCGGCGTCTTTTCTATAACCATATAGGCAAGCGCTCGCATCCTTCTCGAGAGCCGATCCTCTTACTCGCGCAGCTATAGTGTCCTTTTTGGTGTTCTCTTCACGGAATAACGTGTAATTATATATCATTTCGCCAGATTAACATCGATGATGAAAGTGAAATTGAAGCCGTTTTACATCTTAATGAACAAGCGGAATAATCTGATAGCGTAGGAATTATTCTAACTGTAATTACCTCTATGAAAGTGAAACGAATCCGCAAGAAAATGAAACTCCGACGTTTTTCATTTTAATTTTGAAATTGGAGGCTTATCTAGGCATCAAAGGTATATCAGCGGACGAGATCTTTACGTAATGAGGGTTGCTCTGCGAATGTGAGATCTCTAAGAAAAATTTGGGAACAATATTGATTTTCACTTCAATAAATCCCACGAGCTAAATTCCAATCTCTCTCAGAGTTTAGCGAACCATTGTTCCAGTGTCATTAAATCTGTTTTACCTCTTATAATTGGGATAAGTTTAACCCTGCGGGTGAAATAATTAAATATTGGTAGTAAAGTAGTTGTTTTTTATTTTCATCGACACATACAATACCCAATACTAAGTTGTTTCAAGATTTTCATAATCTTCATGTTCGATGAAGAACTAGTTCAGTCAGTCTCTCAAGACAGCAATATGAAAGTATTAACAGACTCGCTGCTGATCGTGGAAGGAAGAATGAAGAACCTACAAGGACATTGATGGAAACAAATTAGTAGTTTAAAACCAACAAACTTAAGTGGAATATGAGTAAAACTCAGAAAATTTCATCTCCACGCAGTCCCCAGAAAAGGTCCAGAGTGTTAAGGTACTAGGTATGTAGCTATCTAATAACCTAATCTGGAAAGAACACATCACCCAAATGTGTAGCAAGCTATCCAGTGTTATCAACACCATGCGTAGAATGATAGAGACAGCTACTTATCAAGTGACCAGAAGAGCTTACTTTGCTTTATTCCAATCAATAGCCGCTTATGGGATTCTGATCTGGGAACATTCACAGCATATTGCAATAATGTACTTAAAAAACAAAAAATGGCTCTACGAATATTCGACGGCGCACCTACAAAAACACCACATAAAAATATTTATCGTCGACATAAAATACTTACCCCATCCCTGAACACATCGCAGTGTCTTAGAGGTCCATCGACATCTGGGCGTAAAGTATTAATGTATTTGCAACAAGAAAATAATCTCTGCATCAAAGCGACTAAATTAGCTCTAATAAATTATAAAAACCTAAGTCACGTTTTTTCCAGGAATTTCGTGAATTCATCGATATTTTTAGCACCAACTTAAGACACTTACGATAGCGGATTTCGTTTTTAATATTGGCCTAATTCTTCAATACAAGAGTACAGTTACAACAGATAAACCTTATTTTCTTCTGCTGTCAAATCAGGTAATTTAATCGAGAAACTATGCATACTTCGTAATATTATTACCATCCAGCATCCATTACTGTTGACCGCTTAGAATATTCGAAGAAACTAATTGCGTAGACTTTCAACGCGTTTTTATTTATCTACTATTCTCGGTAGCCAAGCAGCGCCGCCTTAATATTTGCAGAAATTCCGGGATGCTAACTAATGTACCGTTAAAATTTTAAAATCTCCGCAATCTTAAACAGAATGAAACGATCGCTACCGACTGTGTTATCTGGAATACACCTATGGGTGAGCGAGAAAGATAAATATAGAGCCAACGCATAGATATCATCGGGTATACAGTTTCCGTAATAGGTGTAAAAGATTGCATAACGAGTATAGATGCCTTGCCTTTCACTAATTAATAACAACATGTTGCAACACCTAATAATGCGACTCGTCCACTATACCAACTAAAAATGGCGATAGAATAATACTCAATAGCGACTCGTATGCTTTTCTTTCTTCTTTTGCTTCTTCTTCTTCGAGATCGGCGATGGACACTTGAAGAGACCGTTTAGAATCTTTTTAAGTTACTTATTCATCGCAATGCCCGCTTACGCAACGCCGACAAATTCGCAAACGTTTCCATTTTATGCTTCCACGTATTGGAAGAATTCAAGATATCAAGGCAAACACTCGCTCGACCATCTTTAGAGACCAAATGGCACTTCCTGACATGATTGGACAGATTGTTAGATACGTGCAGACAATGCCAATGTTGATAAAGCGTGCGGATGATGTATCGCCACAGATGGTAGATAAAAGAGATGAAACAGAAAAAAGCTCGCATGTGGGAAAGATTACTAAGCACTGTTAATGACCTTCACGACAAGCTGGTAATAGAATTGTTAATCAAATGAAGCTGCAGCAAGATGATCTGAAAAGCTATACTGAAATGCCTAGAATGTGTAATAAAAAGTTTCTTTACACACAAACAATTGAGGGTTTATTAAATCTTGAATACAATCGATGAATGGCTAAATTCAATGTTAATATTATTCTTGTTGCATATACTCATAGATATGACAAATTATCTTCTTTCGATTGTAATTTATTTAAATTATTATTTTCCTTAAATTTATCCCAAAATCAGTCACAAATCTCTGTCCAGATTTCCAAAATTGTAATACACAAATGCTTTCAGTTGTATGTGTTTGGCGACAATTAAATGAAACCCTTATTCGGTACTATCTTGGACGAAGAGCAACTGGCAGTGGTACAATTCATAATGATGTCTTACATGACGACCTTCTGTTAGTACGAAGGTCGTTCGAACATCAGCAAACCTATACGCAAAAGTATTTACGTCATTTACTAGACCTACACATATCCATCTTCCCATCAATTAAACCGTAAAACACGCAAACATTAACCAAATTACTACGTTGACGTACCGCCGTGTATCAGTATGCGATTCAGCTGTGTGATCTTTCTATTGATAGGTCGCATCGCTGGAAAATTGCGTATCCCTAAGGAAAATCCTTAGAACAACAACCGATAATTATAGAACTCGTTGTAAACTGAATTAGCTTAAGATACCTTTGCGAACCATTTAACCGTATTCCCGACGCCGCATTGCCTATATAAAATTACCACTGCGTTGCGTTTATAACGCGTTCGAACCGATCTTGCTTTAGCCCTACACCCCATTATTAAATTTATTATTATTACGTCTCTGGAAATTGGCGAATGAAGATTGCAACGAGAAAACTTTTGTTCATGGAATGGACTTAATATATCTAAATGCTTGCGCAGATAATTTTCTCTATTCCTAAACGGAAAACGAAAACGTTGCAATAATAAACAAATAGCCTGGAATATCGAGAACTGCGGTTTGAATGCAATTATACCGACGGCGGAGATCTTCAATTATTCAAGGCTAGATATCGCCAAGGTCGCTTGTTCTTCATAGTTTATTCTATTAGATACATTTTAATGGAGATTTGTCACGTGTATGTAATTGAGCAAATAATTGTAATGCACGGATTGCGCAACATCTTCAATGTAAATTAACATATTGTTTCCTTTTATCTATATTATATGAATGAAATAAACAAACAATAACAATAACAACAGACATCGATACTCCAGTATTGTTGTTCGCAGTGTTTTTCCGCTTGAGGCAGAAGAATTTGAGGAGTGATACTTTCACTTCTTTCACTTGATTCCCTTTGGATTAACGCTGTTGTCAGTTTTAACCATGCTGTAGATCCTTTCTTCCATAAGTTACAATATTGCCCATCTGCTTGTTAGAAGAATGGATAATATCTATTACCTGAGCTAATTGAAAACCAAATTTTCTACATTATGTTACCGTTAGTTCAGGTAATCTTGCCTCCATTTCTTTCAATTTCGTGATAACTTCAATTTCTTGAACAAACTTGTGAAACAACGTTAGCTTTTTTGCCTTCTTGTTTCTTATATATAGCGTTTAGAACCATTTTGTGCAACATTACATGAAACAAATATTCGGTAGTATTCCACCTTTCCAGTTAATACAACATTCCGCTGCTTTCTGAATGCTTTCTGTTTACCGGTCTTTCACTTGTACTTATTACTAAATTAAACTGAAAATAAAATTAATTTTCTTTACACAAATTTAACACGGTGAAAGGTAGATTTAATACCGTTTTACACAAATGGTAGATTTTTAGGATGGCTCAAATTTTATTATAGCACCACGTTTCCATTACTAGCCTTAATTGTGTTTATGCAAGATTTACTCCAAAATAGAAAAAATCCTAGGAGTAATGAATTTATTGTCTTCCCAGAAAATTTCAGATAATGTAGAAACATGAGAAAACAATAGGAAGTTAAAATCTTGTATCAATCAAACATGGAGGTTTTCTTTCATGATTTTACGATTTATAGATATGCATATGAATGAATGTTATCAATCTAATTGTATCGTTTTTTTTTTTTTTGTTTCAGACTACTGCCCAATCCTTAAGTGGAATTGGCTACGGTATAAGAAGAGAAATATTTTTTCTAAACTTAGAAGACGGATATTTTGGCTGTCAAGTAAACGAATCGACCGATGTGCTGCAATTATTCGAATTGTCAAAATTATGCGACGGAGTACCAAATTGTTTTTTAGGTTCAGATGAATTAAGGAACGAACTTAAATGTTCAGGTAAGTAAAAACATCATTACAAAGTTGAAAGCGCCAGCGCGTCATTCTCTAGCTTTTGTCCTTACAAGGCAAACTATCATCCTGATCATTGATATTTTATGTACGAGTATCTGGTACGCTTTATGGCTTATCGTCTTTTTTCTTCAGCATATCTTGTTTTTCCTTCAGTACAATCTGGTGTTGTTTACGTATAAGCAATAACTGTCCAATTAGTAGAGTATCCTACTGCTCAATGATTTATATGACGACTTGTATTAGGGAATATTAGTAAAGTATTCGCATTAGTGACCCGCTTTAACAAGGTTTCAATCGTTTAGTGGGGAAAAAAGTGGCTAATAATTGATCGCAAACCGGTTAATCCGTAAACGCGGAGACTAGAAATATGTATTGGATATATACAATGGAGATGGTTTTATGGAAGAATTCAAGCGCACGCAAGTTTTTATATCGTTTATCTTTTTTCTTTTTGATATTTACATTAAAGAATGCCACTTAATTATAACTTGTTAATGTAATAAACAATTGTGTCTGGCGATTTTACACCATTTCATTTTTTTTCCATTAAAAACTTGTACATTTAGACTTCTGTCTTCTTTCCGAACGGACATTTTCGAACGCGAATTTTATTAAAAATAAACTAAGAAATCTATGCATTTTTTGTAAAATCAAAGCGAAAGCATACGACACATATTTGTAATATTCTGTGAAGTGAATTGATTGAATCGCCTAGTACAATCTTATACATACCACGACGACAGCGGTACTTGATCACGTAAAATAGGTTCTAGAAATATTTAATTCAATACAACAAAATAAAAGGTGACTACACATTGATGGCTCTTTACCTCCACTTTCCTCAATCAGATTCTGTTTGTTTATTCCTCGAACTGAAAAAATGGTAATGGTCAAAAGGCTATCATCTTGTCGTATTCGACGTCTGTGAAAAACTTCGCTCGACTTCTTCTCTACAAGAAAGGACGAAATGAATGATTCATAGTCACGATCCATCCTCTGTGTGTGCGCTGGGCGATCGACTGTCGCACATTTCGAGATTGTTAACTGTCTTCGCTGCCTTGTCGCTGTTCTTCTGCTTGTGCTTTGTTCGACATACATAGAAACGAGATCTCCTTCGATGTCAATGTCAATGATGTACATATAAGAAGATCAGTTGTGTAAGTGATACCGCTGCGGATATATATGTATATGATATTTGATATTTTACATAAATAGTACAATCGATGCAAAATTATTTAGGAGATATGTTTCTATTAGACGAAAAATTCCTTGTATCGTTTGATAACTGTTACCCCCAGCTTACTTTTGGACAAACTGAAACTATACGGTATCTGATGCCTTTTTTTTATTTACATATACCGAATCTCCGCAAAAGAACCAACCTTCATCAAAGCAGCCAACAAGTTTAATAGTTTAGAGCAAATTTACTTCTGAAAGCATTATGCCACTTGATGTGACTCGCACAAACAGAACGAACTCTTGTTAAGGTATTTGTACAAGCATAAGTGAAATTAAAACTTCGAATAAGTAATCATAGAATACAAGCTTTAAAACATATGTTTAAAAAATGCAGAAAAAATTATATATAATTCACTAGCTTTTCGTTGCAAATTTAATTTTGACTTGGTAGTAAAAACTCGTTCGAAACTGGGTATCTGTTAAAAGCAAACCTGTTCTAGTAAAGCAAAGAAGTATAAATTTTGTCTAGCCAGTTGAGTTGGAAGAACAAAGAGATTATACCATAAGTGCTCTTAAATATTTCGATAATTCATACAAATCGCCTTAAAACGGATTTAGATCCATCATAATTACATAATCCAATGTCATTAAGATTGTCACGTACTGTCGCTGTAGAATTATTTGCACCATCACAAGCTTCCTCAATAACGATGTAATGCAGTAAAACAGTACCTTCTTATACAGTGAAAGAAAGAGTCAGAAGTCAATCACATCTATAGGTATAGCTTTGTTAGCATTGTTTTCCGGTGAAAATTCCTTTACGCAAACGTGAGTCACATTTTCATGTATAGGTCAAATAATTTTGTTCAAATACGTACATATACCTACATATATAGATGTATTGGGCGTGTCAGATCACCAAGATGGGAACAAGTGTTTCAACGACTTCAGCTGCCACCAACTAGTGGCAAATATACATCCACTGCGCCAACCGAAGCAAGGATACTGCGCTTACTTGCATACAATTACAATAAATGAATAATGTTTGCAGCGATTATTCAATTTCCTCTCCTACTTCTCGGTTCCAAGCTACCTTTTCCTTGTCCCCACGTTGACAATGCTGTCGGACAACGAAACGCCGATAAACCATGAGTTACCTCCAAATGGAATGTTTATGTAACGGAGTGGAAGCGATTAGGATCGGAACGTAAACATTTTTTGTACGCTAAGACAATATATTTTAAGCTAATAATAATTCATCATGCTGGCCGATTCTATTGTTATTAACTGGACGCTTGATTGTATTTTAACAACGGTGCACATGTACTACGTTAGATCCTTGGTTACGTCTTCTTATTTGACGTAATTACCGTAATTGCTCGATATGCCGCTACTAATCACGCGATGTCATCTACTTGATGTCGTTACCTACATTAAGTATTGTGTAATACCGTATGTACTGTACCAGTTCGCATCATATCTATGGCATCTAATGGATACAAAAAAACTTGGTGGTATCTGCCGAAAGTATTTCAAGTAGAGAGCGCAATAATGGTTGCTGTACCTCACTGTGAGCACGAATTAAATTGGCTAAATAGTTCCAGTTTGAAGAATACTCAAGGAAGCAGAATCAATTACATCTACAAAAAGTTATATAACAAACCAAAAAGTGGCAAATAACCTTCATTAGTAATAACACTGCGTAGGCTATCACGGCTGGTGCGAGTGAAGAAATACACTCTCATGATAAAAACATCAAAGCACATTAGCGGGACTTGGAAATGTGGTAAAAAGATAAACAAGTAACGGCTTCATTATTGTTTTTTGACAAATGCAGAGAAAGGCGATATTTCCGCTGTCATTATTTCTCAAACAATAATTGCCGACAAATAACAAATTTATACGCTAGTAGTATTAGAATTGCAAGAAAGTTTTAACAAACTAAAGGAATAGAAATGTAGATGATGAAGAAGGAAATAACAAAACATTTATAGGCGCCGGCGTAAAACATAAATCTCTGTAATTTGTGTTTTTAGAGAAAAATCAATACTGTATTTAGAACTTAATGGAAGAATATACACACCTCTTAGCATTGCTGCCATATTTTCTTTGATTTTGGCCCCACATTTGATTATTAGCAGGTTACATGAGTCGAATACGCCAAAAATTTGGTATTAGCATTAGCATTAGCTTCCAATCTAGCATAAGTTTTGAATCTTTTAAAATCGCAAAATTGCATTATTTCAATCTTCTAGTACTTTTTGTAACTTGCGACTCCTTCGGTGCTTTCCATTCTATAAACCGAAAGCTTTTATGGTCTGTTTTGAAATTGATTACCTTGTATTGTAAAAATAAAATTCACTTTATCTTAAATTTCTTTTCGTTGTTCTGCATTTGTTTGCTCCTTCAGGCATTTACAGTGCAGCATAAATAACCGTAATAAAACTGAATGCCATCTTACATATTAGGTAAGAAATGGAAGTGTGCAGTGTCGGTAATTCCCTACTTATTCTACTTAACATACTTTCAGCGTTTCTCAATGTTATGCTGATGTGGGCAGCACGCGGACCCTGTTCCGTAAAAATGAAAGTGAACGTGTTTCTGCTGCATTTTGCACGTCCTCGTAGTAAACAAGAAGAACTTAACCTTTGGAATGATACGAGTACCATCCTTTGCGGTTCTCGGCATTTGTCGTTACGATAGTACTCCGAAAAGAAAAAGAAACTGAGAAATAAATGATTCATAGTCACGATTTTGCGGTAACAGCAGTGCATATAATGTCGAATTATTCGCTTGCGATAAAATTTCAAGGCAACATCTGCTCGAAGATAAATTATTTTCTTTCTTATATTGTGTTAAATCTAGCATTGAATATGGCAAGATTAGCGCTAATATGTTTTCGCCACCTGTCAGAGGAATTTTCTGCTGTTCAGTTAAATATAAAAGAGGATATTCTTATACTTTAGTGCGAGAAAGAATAAGCTAACTAAACAAAAAGCATTTATGGTATCCTCTGCAGTTAAATATCTTTTCGAATTATTGTTATATGATCTTACGTGACAAAGAAAGACGATGGCGGCGAACACGACATATGGTTAAGTGTATGCTTCATATTTAACTTTCATCTTCATATGAAAAAGACGAAGGTGAGTTAGTCTTGGATGCTTCCACGGTCAAACAGACAAGACCGAACGCCAGTAGTAATGTTACTGCAGCATGTCCGTTAGTTTTTAATTACTTAATACAATAGACGTTTTAACTGTTGTGAAAATTACATAGAATATATAAATAGGCATTTTTTTTTCTTTTAGAAAAACTTAATTTTATAGAAACATAAGCAGGCCTCAAACAAGAAAAAAGTCGTTTTGACAAATTTTTATTCATTCCGAATTAGCAGGAATGTCTCATATAAGAAGCATGGGTCCATCCCACCCCAATACCGTTGATTAAATTGATGCAAAAATTTCGCCCAATATTGATGCAGAGATATTTGGATTTTTATAAAAAAGGAAACCTACAAATATTGCTAGTGGTGTGGTAGTTACATGTTAGCTTGCTGTTACACTTCATTTTTTTACCGTGGAAAAAGATACAGCCTACGCTTTTACATTTACTTTAATGAGGTATCCATTAACCTTTAGTTGTTTCACTGCTGGAAACATAGTGTAGGTGTTATCTTCCTATAAAGTGTGCCTCTCCTGTCCATTCCAAGAGCCTGGTCTCATTAAAATGTATTTTAATATACCTCATATAGTCTTCCACCACTTTTTTCTACTTTTGAAAGTAATGTGCTAAATATCTCGCATTGCGGATATTTTTGAGACTTCTCAATAGCAAAGCAAACGATGTTAAGTTGTAGTTACTCATCGATGTAGGTGTAGTAGTGTTACTGCACTGTTCAATTCGTAGAGGCCGATAGTGATGTACGACAATCTATTCTATCCAAGATGAACTTTTTTTTTAATCTCTAATAATGGAAAGTCCTTTCAATTTTCCCATAATAGTAGATGCAAATAATAACTATTTTCTGCCTAGGCAACTTTAGACTAGATCTTAAAAGGTACAACTGAAAGCCTTTTGAAAGCTTTACAAGATGTCGATTCATCCATCTTCTCGAGTATTACAATCTTCCGTAAAGTGTCCAGTGTAAAGCGATTAATAGCTTGATCCATTCTTACTTTTTTTTCCCATCACGAACCTGTTTCTTGTCCTAGGTTCATGTTCCTGCGTACTAGCACTTAAGCTGATAAAAACAGTACACCTTCCTATCAGGTATTTAACGTCTTCAACTATGTTGATTAAGGTGGGTAAAATGAAGAGCACCTTCCGGAGAACACATACATCGCTGTCGGTTAAGAAATCGCATCGCTGGAAAGGCGACCGAGCCCATCACTTGATTTCTAACGAATTCTCAACGATAACTCACATATACACTGCAGCGCATAAATTAAAATTTACACCGGCGAAAATTTACATAAATACCACTTGCGCGTTAGTCGAACCAGAAAAATGTGCGGCTAAAGTTGGCTGTGCGTATGCGTGCATGGATATATGTAGAGACGCACGCATCTTCGTCTTATCTGCGCCAAGAAGTCGCAAAAATAGCGCGAATCAGATGACAGTACGCGTATAATTAAAATCCTGCCCGTTCAGAATAAATAGAGGATGAATCGATCGATATCAGCTGGTTAGGGTCTTTGCTAACAACACTCTAACTCCGGTCATTACACATTCAATGTAATAAGTATTCTGTATAGCTACTACCTATTGTGATAACACAGTGTGTAATCTGCGTAATAGAATGTCCACCTAGTAGTAATTAATAAACTATTAGAAATCCTCTATTAGTCTTTTTCCCCAAATTGTCTTATTCTCAATACCGAGGCAGACTACATATTTCCTGTTAACTAACATAAACTTAGTTATAAATATAACTATACTTTTACTAGCGCAAACTCCGAACTAAGCCAAAAATGTTGAGAAAAAATTACTTTTCTTAACAGATAAATACTTGTGTACGTGTCTTCTTGTTTGTTAATATTAGTTTCTTGTTCGATTATTCCTATTTAAAAGCCACACAATTGATCATCTAATTTTACAAGTTAAATTTTTTTAATATATATATATAGGCATACATAAGCAGGGTAAGATCTAAAACCAAGAAGAGAACCTCTTAACTATTATAGGATGTATTAAGAAGAGTTTATTATAGCCTTGTTTAAACAGAAATCAGTCAGATGGCTAAAAAAAATCCGAAAGTGTTTTCTGACTGATTTCAAAGAATATGATTGGCTCTGACTAGTTTGTGATTTCTATTTGAACAAAGCTTATGTCTGTTTACTGGTTCAAAATGTTGTCCGGATTCAATAGTAAACCTTCTTTTACGAAATAGCCTTCTAGAACATTCATCTTACGGCTTTTATTGATTTTAAAAAGAGTATTTAAATTATCAAATGTACATGTATGCCCAGTTTCTAATTTATGTGCTGCTACATTTGAGTTTTCTTTGTTTAATCTAACGTTCGTCAAATATCGCTTTAAAGTTGCGACCAGATGACCTACATAAAATTTCTCACAATCCTCACAGTTTGCTTTGTAAACATCGGATTTACTGAACTTGGCGTCCCATGTTTTATTATTGACCAAATGATTTTTTTTAGAGAATTATTATTGTAGAAGGCTCATTTCTTTAAAAAAATGATTTAATTTGAAACTAATCTTACCTAGATTTTTTTCTAAATTAGAAGGAAATGGCTTGTGATTTTTGTATCTTCGTTAGTAAGTTATCTATTAGAAGAAGGGAATTGTAGCCATTATTGCGCCGGATTAATTAATTAAACTTGTGCGATGCGGAGTGTACCTATACTTTTGTATTATTTGAGATATCTATTCAACTTCCCACTATCTTTATCGATACTGTTATAAGTGCATCTACAAAATCTTACTCTAGATCTCGTTACGTCTAACACTAGACATTAAAAGATTCCAAAGCACGTATACAAATGAATAGAAGTAACCTATCTCGTGCTGGTAATTACATTAACTTAAATATAAACGATGAACATGCTCCCCTACAGGCATTGTCGGTCAACTATTTTCTTAATGCCTGCAAGTGATTTTCTAGCTTGCATGATGACCGTGTTAAGCATAGAGTTCAAACTTTGAAGACTGTACCTATACACAAGGCTAGAACCGCGGAATACTGTATTAACAATCTTCAAAGAATGTGTGGGAAGAATGAACAGGGGGAGGTATTGTGACGGAAACATATTTGATAGCTATCTTACAGGAAGGTGCTTGCAGGTTAATAATTTTGCAACGAAACCTTTTCGCATATCTTTGCTTCGAAGTACTTTTTCACGAAATCATTTGTAGATAAGAGAGAATCAATTTAAAGCGTTAATGTTTTATAATAGCCGGTGGTCTGATTTCTAATGTGCTTTATCACATACCCACATAGAATAATCTCTAGTGTATGTATGTGAATAGTAGCTAAACGATTACCACTGCAACGCCTATGTTCATGCATTGATATGTATTATTAATGAAGTAGTTGGAAAGATCGCACTTATACTCAGTTGCTACTTTACCATACAATTACCACCGCAGGGGAAACACTTTAAGCAAAGAGCGTTGGCGAATGAAATCATAATAAGGTATTCTAACGTATTAATGTACGCATATTGTATAAGATATGGAAATCGCATTCGCCACGTATTCTATTACAGCTTTAAGTTATTTTGAGATTACCCTTCGCTTTATTGTAGCTATGTATTTGTAATTAAACAAATAGCCTAAATAATCATTTCGTGGTATTCTTCAATTTATGAACCAGCTCATCAGCTAAATTTCTCTTCGTTTAAAATTATCATCAGTCTATTCCGAGTCTATTCGAAAGCTTTGTAAAGAATATATGTTGAAGGTGTTTCAAAAAAAATATTACTTGCTCATTTTACGTGGCTAGTTGATCTAGTCGAAGCTCCTTGGCCACTGACATTGACTATTTGTTCATGTGAACTTAAGTTTTCTTTCCTGCTATCCCTTCGGTAATGTTTAGATACCATTTTCTGGGGAACACCAAATTGAAACCTTCAAATAATGTCTTAGTGTTATGAAATCTATTTGTTATCTTTGTGGGGGTACTAAACTTTGGCTTTTGTTAAATAGTTTAGTGCAGCAGTATTGCCATCCAAATAAAATAAGATCCTTGGTAATAATGTGTAGCTACCATAGAAAGAAAAGTCAAGAAGATGTTTTCCCAAATCAATAATAGATTATACGGAATAGCTAATAATAATTAGTAATTGCAGTAGTAGAGAATTTCTTTTTTTTTCAAACATAACCTATCTTACTGTTCAACGTAATAATTTCATATTTGAAAAATAGGAATACTTAACAATAGTAGAATAAACTATTCTATGCGTATTGATCTCGATAATAGGCAAACATGATTTAATAAAAACATTTAAAACTCAGAATACAGAAGAATGTCTGTAAAATCAGATTTGTTGAGTAATCTATCAATACGAACCGCAATTTATGGATCTTTGCTATAGCGCGAGCTGAAGAACAAAACACTGTGTTATCATGATTTTTTAACAATTATTGAAATTATAAAAATCTAAGAAAAATCCTCTGAACGAAGGGCAGGTACATGGTTATCAAGAATGGAGTTAATAACCAAACCTGCTCTTTTATACTCTTTTATACTTTCTTCATTCTGTGATCTGCACTTGATGATGCCACTCTATATTTATAAGCAACTAATTACATACAAGAAAAGTATGTAATCGTGTATTTCTTGCTCACGGCGTATGTATATATTATACATAAATATAGACGACCTTGACATTTAGATAGTTCATGTTCAAGACGACACAAGACCTAAAAAACTGCAGCACGCGGCACACGTTCCTGCATATATTAAACGTTAATGGCGACGTATCTATTACACAAAAACGTACTATCGGCCAATATTTCCAATAAAACTGTATCAGTCTACTAAATTGTTGGTTTATGCCGTCTTATCTTCACTGAAATAAGTCAGTCTGAGTTAAAGTGAAACGGAGCTGACCAGGCAATCATTAGTTTTAAAATTGCACGCCAGGTAAATCTTAATTAAAATTATACACTGCTATAATGTAACAAGTTCGTTAGGGTAATGAGATGGCTTTGTTATCTTCCATGAGCATAATCAGATGCCTCGAATCCCTAGCTTTATTTTTTCCTTTGAAAATTGATTACCTTCAGCTAATAGAATCTGAAAACACTGCATATGTATGTATGCCATTACAAACTTATGCTTAGAGCATTAGCAGATCTTGTGAAGAACAGATCCATTAAGTTGACGGTGATATCCGTAGGAGCTAATTAACTCTCCTCGTATTATTGCTGCTTTGTTTTACAATTTAAATTGTATTAGTTTAGTTTTCGTATTGAAACTCCTTACTGCCACACACGTATAGTTCCATGTAAGTCACAGGTCAAGTTTCATGCTAGCATTCGTCATAGGGATACAGTAACCATAACAGTGCTTTCAGGCTTAGCAATATTGCATACCTACAAAATAAAACAAATATTTTTTAAAGAACCTTCTTACAGGTAGTTGTAGCATCACTTGCTTCTAACTTCTTTAAATGATTGATAGTCAAGGAGTTAAAATCACAGATTATAATAATGTACTAATTAATGTTGTTAGCTTTGCTTAGGATTCGGCTTTTGTGTATTCCGAGCCCATTACTGAGAAGCGTATTCCTGCCAATGCTGTGCAGTCGTACAGTATGTGGATGGCAATCTCTTCTTTTGTCTGGCAGAATCTACACACATGCTGTCTCCTCTGTCATGCTGGTCTGTTAGGTTGCCTATGTATTTCTTGAGCACACAGTGTCCTGTTAGCAGGCCCACTATTGTTCTAATGGACTTCCTGTCTTTGCTTAGTAGGTCTGCTGTAAATGTAGACCTGTGCCCAATCAGAAATTGCTTAGCCTGTTTCTGACCTGGAATACTCCCCCACCACTCACAACATTTCTCGTCTTTCCATTGCTTAGTAGTTGCTTTGACTGCCGTATTTAGAGTGCCTTGGCCTTTTATCAGCAGTTGACGAGCCTGCTGGTACCCAGACCAGGGTCATCTTAGTTCGACTCTCCAGCTTATCAAGCGCATTCATCTAGTTCTATACCAGTTTCAACTTCACCTGTGTGACTGTCTGAGTAGATAGTAATAGAATGATAATTATCTTCTTGCCTGTCTAGCTTCCTTCGGCTATTAATTCTAGGTATATCAATTCCAGTTTGTCTGTAATGTTTAACAATATTTTCCACTGAATTTTTTACCATTCCTAATTCAACTGCAATTTGCTTTTATGATTTTCCTCGATAATATTGGGACAATAATAACTTGTAAATGTTATGAGGTAGAGACACCTCTAACGATTAAGGTTATTCGCTTAAATATTAACAATAGATTACCAACAAAGGTGACAGTTAGTGTTCAGTTTTGTTTTCCATGATTAATTAATAGAATTTGCCCACAGTCCCAACATTTACTTGCCTACGAAAGTCGAGATTTCAATTAACAACTGCAATTAAAGAATAGTGCTGATAATTGTAAAATGTTGATAGATGTTCAAAAGTATGTTTCTTTGTAGCCAATTTTGAAACGTTTTAAAGTATCTTAGAATACGCTGATTTTTTTTTATCATTAATCGTATATATATAAATTCTAGTTCTAAAAGAATCCAAACCGGTGGTACATTCGCCCTGTACATTATGAAAATCGAATTTAAAAAAAAACGGAATATTTCTCCGACGAATCAATGTATAAGATCACGACGCTGCGAGCTAACAACATTGTTGGTTAAAGTCGTAAACTTTCGTTACTCTTTCTATCTTTATAGCACCATCGCCATCGCGTTCGTTCTTATTATACTTACTTTATTTTAAATTCAATTTTTATAGCGGCCGTAGCCGGTTATGAGGATTTATTTCTACATGAAGCAAGGAATGATTTCAATTAAGCGCACCAACCCATTATCTTCCATATTGTTTATGCGATATTAGATAATGCGCGCCTGTACAATAATGTCCTTATCTGGATGTACATCGGCTAAGGAGCAAGGAGTGTAACAGAAAAGGAGAAGAAAAGTATAGATTTGATCTCGCGCTTTCAAATTACGCTCCTAAAGAAGAGCCAGCGTCAGTCCAATTCATTAAACGCTAACAAGTAAAGATTTACTGTAACTCTCCGATTTGAATGAAATTTGGCACATTACCACTGTAGAATTGTAAAAAACCGAAAAAAAAAAATGAGGCAAAATATAAGCTTTAGAGATTAAATCCAGCTTCTAAGTTTTAATAATTTTTAAAATTACTTTCAGTGAGAGTTAGTTTTCGCCCGCGAGACAAAAAAAAATCAACTTCGCACCAGGGTCGCAGTTACTTTAATGATTATTCTCATTTTACTTGGGCTAGATTCATAGCAGAGAATTCGCCTACTTCTGCTGGTCAAGAAATGAAAGCTAAACAAATACCTCAATTCCATTTATACATTCATCATCTTGGTAGCATTTTACGAAGCCAAGTTTCTGTATTTTCATGTGCCAACCCTGCCCTAAATGAAAGCGACAACTCTGTTAAAAAACGCGTTTCAATTGTTGGCACTTTTGAATTAACTGCGTAAATCTACTAATCCTTCGACACGCAATAAGCCCTCAAATTACATGCGAACTCTTTCTGTCATAGTTCTCAAACTACATATGAAAAGCAACAACAGTCCTCACTTTACATGTATCGAATAAGAATAATCGTGTTTAATATAGTTGGAAAACCTATCCAATACAAAACGGTATCTTCTAATAATTTCGTTGGATAATTGGAACGTCAATCTTCCTATTTAACATCCTTTGCAGTACATTTGCTATGTCCTAACAGTAATTAACAATACACTAACAGTTACACATATTATTAAAAAATATAAACCGTATAATACCCATAAGCTTTACCACCTGTTATTGGGCAACAGACTATAATGGCGCCATCGAAGCAAAACGTCAAGGTCAACTTTCGAGACACTCAGTCACGCACCAGTGAGAAATAAAATATTCGTATATTGCTAATTATAACGGTGAATATTAACGGAGGATATATCAGTATTTATTTTGCAAATCCTCCATATGTTACATTAACTAAAAAGAGTACTAACAGAAAGTAATAACGAAAAGAAGAAACGTGAATGTAAATTCTTTCTTACTTCTAACTACTTCATTTTATTGAAAGACCACTGCAAGGGCTAATTTATTGCGCTACCAGGGATAGTTCGTTTAAACGGAAACAATAGGTGTACGTTTTGCTAAGATTTCTTTACTAAAGGAGCCGACCAGTAATTATTAAAGTAAACACATAAAGAGAATTGAGATAGCAGATCTTCGCTTCATGAATAATGTTCAATTCGAAAAAACGATCAAAACTATTTTATGTCCTTCTGGCTTAACACGCAACGACGTAGAAGAGGCAAATGATAATTTCCTTCCTAGTTACTATTTTGGATCACTTCATGCTGGGGGAGCGAACATCGAATGAACTCTAATACTAACTGGAAGGAAATAAAACGCAACAAAAGAGCGCCTGCTTCGACGCTTAACATGCGATCTGACGTAATTCCACCATGGCCATTCAGTTTGTTTCTTTTTCCTCCTAGTTTTAGTTCGGAATTCTTCTCTTTTGAAGAGCTTCCTATTCTTTCCCTTCAACGTCGATAGTTCTCCATCCGAGCTATATTTACAACCGCGAGGTCATCGGAGGTCCTGCACTGAATGCTCCATAGATTCGCTAAAAGTACCATCACGTTGAATAGTCGTGACCTATTCTAATAAGATTTTCAGCGTAGGATGTTCGACGTATATCTTTTTAGACATCTCGAGGCGCTGAATAAATCCATTGTCTAATTGCACATGTTGTTTTGCTTTTCACGTAATTGCTGTCAACCATAAAGATGGCTCTGAGATCGATGGGTCCAGCGAACAAATAGAATAATGAGTTATTTTTTAAACTAAAGTACAAAACATTATTATTGTTGGAATGTCCAATCTATAATTACCATTGAAGGAAAAATACGAAGTAGATATGCCAGTATAATACGTTCTGTGAACATGATTAGATATCTGTAACTCGAAGATTGATTGATAGAATTTGCCCTTTTAGATTTACGGTTACACGAACACAGAAACAAGAATTGATCACAAATACCCCAGCAAAATATATTTCTTTTTTTTAATGTCTAAGAGATGAAAGTCTCGCAATTGCTTTTGCAATTTGTAAAAGTTAGTTGATTCACAGTACACAACAGCAATTCGGGTTGTTTGAAAGTCTCTAGTTACTATAGTTAAGGCATGAAGACTTAATTATTGATTAATATTTTACAAATGATGAACAACCGAAAATTCCTACGAATGAATAACATCCTCTTCAACCAAAACGTAAACTAATAGACAATTATTTACGTAATATTATTGAAATGAAAAGATCATGGACAGTTGTAGATAAAGTAAGTCAAGGTGTCCGATAACTCGTTCTGAGAATGATCCACGTTTACAATCACATGGAAATTAAATATTCATGGAGAGTTGTTTGTACGAATATGCTTGGATTATGCTAAACATAGCAATACTAGTGTTTGATTCCAAGGGCTGTAATTAATGTTTGAACTTATAAATATGGTGACTACAGTTCATAGATCTGGTAATAAAGGACATATTTGCATGCATTAAGCTATGAAATTGGTTAATATATAGTTTATTGCCGGAGTTACCAACTTAAATTATCCGCAAAGGTTATATATGAACTGTTCTTGATAACTTGCATTCATATATCACGGTTCTATAGTTCGCTGAGAGTCTACCGATAACTAAAATGTCGTCTTTTATGTCTCATGCGTAAACAATTTAATTTGCTTTTATTAGCTTACCACCTTATTATATTATACTGAAGCTGCACTGCAATACTTCCAACCAGAGTATGTTAATTTAAAATATTTTTCTGTTTATTTTTCAGCCGACTGTCGAAAAGAAGATGGCACCGTCTGCCAAAATGGTGCTTGCCTCGATCATCAGTGCCATTGTAACGACGGATATGGAGGGTGCAGTTGTGAGGTGCCAGGTAGGTTATTATAAATTATCTTGCCAAATTTAAAGCTCTCTACAGAGTGTACCAAACCTTGCTTAAATTCTGAAGTGAAAGTTCGGTAATTTAAAACCGCGCAGGGTTGTAAGTGCGCAAGGCGTAGAGTGCACCGGATATGTCACAATCTGAGGTTAGTTTCCTCCTTTCAAGTTAACACTGGTAAAACGTCTTTATTAGGTATTTATTTTTAAATTAATCTGCCGCAGCTGTGTCTAGAGGGCACTCCCGGAACTTACGACCGGAAAATTGAATTAATTAATTTAGAAAACAAAATTTCTCTGGACAACGCTCGTAGTAAAATAGCTGCATTCAATTCTTTTAAGCAAAATTGATGCTTATAAATTGCGATACGCCGAATTTCATTTAACAATAGGCAATTAATGATAAAAATTGCATTAAAAAGTCTTGTCAGCTACAACAGAAAAACAAAAGAAAGTTCCTTATCTGAACGGCGAAATCAAGTCTCTTCTTATTTTCGAATTCTCCCCTACGCCATTGCTATTCTTCTAACCAATTTTAATTTATGCAGAATTAGGTGGAATGCCGGTTGCACGTTCGAATTAAAATAGTTGCATTTTATTACTTACATTAAAAAGCCAGTTCTGAATTAGCGAGCTGTTTTTAGCCGTGCTACGTTCGTTTCGCTGTACACATCAGAATAAGACAAAGGAACGTCAGAGGAGAAAAAATATAGTTGGCATTATATATGCAGTTTTCTGTTTTATTTATAACTATCCTCGGTTATGGCGGCATACGTTTGCTAGAGATTGCAGTAAAGGGACTTTAACTTTACGGGTCGTTTATTTCATCACCCTTTCATGCGTTTATTATACCTCGGTAGATCTAAAACTTCATCTTGACATCTAGTACACAGTAAATTTTCTGACACAATTTTCCTAATCGCTTTTATGTATTGCCTCAATTATTACTGTAGACATTATAAACATACTCCCTTTTACGCCGACAGTCAGTCACAAGTACTATAAAATATTCCGCGCTGACTCCTTTAATATTGAAAAATCTTAAACTTTGTAAACGGTCCACCCTAGGACATGTTCAGAACCATTTCTTTTTTTTTTAGTGCAGGAAAACATTTTGAGGGGGCAAAAACAAAAGCACTAAAACTGCAATTCACAGCAAATCAAAAAAACAAAATGTTTCTAATTGACATTGCTTTGTCGTGTAGAGGTTACAAAAATTGCTACCAAAGTCAAATAGTCTACAAAACGATTTCCAAAAAAACTTTTATCATTTAGTATTGATATTGTCGGTGGGTATTACTGTGTGGTATGGTTGAAGAATGGTATAAACAAACAAAGTCTCTGTATTGTCTCTTACCCAACGTTACGAATGTAATTGTGAGAAGGTTCTAGAAGCTTTGAAAAATTTTAAAACTGCTGGCAAAGGTTCCGATAAGATGATTCCAAACCTGCTTATTGAAAATATCCTTTTATTGCAATAAAATATTTTGAAAACGTAACAGATCTCCTATAAGCAATTGCTAAGGTATGTACACTCGTTTTTCACAGAACCCTTTCATTCGAATTACATCACAAATATTTCACTTTCAAGTGCTACATAATATAATAGTATCGGAACAAGTGGAAGCGTGCTTTGTTTGCAAAGTGCGACACCTTCTTGCTAACATTTCTTGTTACTTAGAACTAAGTGGAGGCGATTTATATCGCCGTTGCAAGATCAGAGTTTCACGGAGGTCGACATTTACATAAGCAAGCAAAGAAACGGTAAATTCTCTTTCGCAGGTTGATGAATCGAAGATAATTTAGATTTCCTTAACACCTACACGTTCAGTGTTGACACCTGTGCCCTCTGGCTGTAACTCGTGAAGGTGCCGTCCCATTGTCAAAGCGTTGTCGGTAACCACAAACAAATAATGATTAAATTTGCGCGTGTTATAATTTAGTCGTGGGTATATATGTACCTCTACGTCGTATTCGGCTGTAAAAACACGGTACTTATACTACTTTTGTAACGGTTCAACTGGTGTAATGTATGGGTTTGAGCGTGTGTTAATGCGATATTTAAGAATATTATTATCCCAGTAATAAGAGAACATTATTTCTTTCTTTGATCTTATTCATTAAATTTTTAGCTTGCATATTGGTAACCATGGGCGTAGACAGAGGGAATCCGTTTAAACTACAAGATTACTGGGTTGGTTTGGATATTTGCAGATGTATTGCAACATCTCGGACGGACATTATTTATTTATGTGCCAAGTACACACTAATAATAAATATATTATATAACTTCCATCGGTGAAATGTGGCGTTGCTATTTTACCAAAATTTAAGTGAAAATAAATCATGTTTTAAATCACAACGAGACCTATATCAATATAGATTGTTTAATTTTGTGGGGAAGTGTTGACTTAATTCCGATATATGTATTGCAGCACTAAACACAAACATTTTAAATTGATTCATTTAATACCGGCCTCTCAACAATAAATACACTACTTCTTCAACATGGTTACTTGCTTTAAATAGGTACTTATGCTGCTTTTGGTCAAACACAGTTAAATTAGTTATCGTGGAGAATATACTACTTCTTGATAAGTAATATATAGCTGAATAAAAAAAAAATACAGTACAAGGCGAACGTGATTGCAGCTTTTAACTAGTATGCGTCTAACTTATGTGTGACAAATTTCCATTAACCAAATTACTATGCTAACTATTAATTAGCTGTTTATGTGAAAATCCTGTACAGATATAAATATACTGACGCTCCTTTATTTGATGAGTTGGCCTATTAAATTTTATTAGTTACTATCGTTAAAGTATACGAGGCTCGTTAGTCTACATCCAGGACGTAGTAGCTCTTATTTACTCTACATTGTGCTCAACAGGTAATTTTGGCGTACTCGTTAGCGTTTTAGTAAGAAATGGAGCTAGTGAATGTGTCTCATTAGATGGACCGTTCTTCCAATTAACAGAATATGCTATTATTACACACGTTTAAATTGAAATCTTGTCGTCACTTGGCCTGTTATTTCAAAATCTCAATTACGGTCAATTTGGTGTAGTTAATCGATAGATTTGCATTTAGGAAATTTGGCGTTTGACAGTAGTAACAGCAATATTTTGATAAAGGCTAAGTAAAAAAGTATCGGCAGAAGCATTTGCCTCGGTAGGAAATACGAATCGAAATAAATAGAATGGAATCCGTTCCAAACTCAATATTCATACGCCTGCTTTAACATTTTTTTAGGAAACGTTTAACTGATAAATTTATTGTTAGTTGATGTTCAACACTATCAGTAAACCCCCAACATTGATTTTTTGATATTACAAAATAAGCTCTCGTTAAGACATTTGTTAGCAAAAGAAAATGCTTAATATTTATTCTAGAGAGCAACAGCAAAATCTTTTTTGCAAACCTGCCGCAGGAGCCAGAATCTTTTTTTTTACATACCGCGACCTACGACCGTCGCCAACCGGACAAAGCGGCCACGAATGTCCTGTAATTTTCTTCAATTCCAGAAAGGCGTGAAAATTATTCGTTAAGTAACTTTGGAACTCCTCTTCTC
Organism: Oryctes borbonicus; assembly: GCA_902654985.2. Classification (NCBI taxonomy): domain Eukaryota; kingdom Metazoa; phylum Arthropoda; class Insecta; order Coleoptera; family Scarabaeidae; genus Oryctes; species Oryctes borbonicus. The sequence continues at coordinate 6,020,445 of LR736876.1, forward strand.
CCCCTACTCTCCCGACAAGACGGCGTAGCATGATGAAAAAAAAAACTTCAATGACAACAATTAATCGAATAGCGGTTCAATTAACATCTATTTAAAAATGGCTAATTTGTATTTTACTGTTTAGTATGACGTAATATATAAAAAGCATATATGACGTGAAATTATTCGAGAGAATTGCTTCGGAGATTGCTGGATTCCCATTATCAACCTTATGATCGAATGGAAAGCTACTTCCAATTCCCGAAACAATTGTTTGGAATAATTAAATAATTACTATTCCACAGTCCTTGCTATCATTAGTGATACAATTATCTAGTTATCAAGCGTTAAATATGTAGTAATTTCATGCGGACATATTACGTTGCTAATCATAGTGATGAGTTGGTAACTTTGAATGTAGTGCATAGTTCTTATAGACCTATAGATAAAATTGTAACTGTGCCTTTGTCTTGTTTCAGATGAAAACGAATGCAAATACAGACCATGCGATGTATTTGCTCATTGTACGAATACGTTGGGAAGCTTTTCCTGTACATGCTTTCCCGGATATCAAGGAGACGGTTTCCATTGCGAAGGTAAGCGACACACCTACACAATAAATACTCAATACCTAAAGAAGCAAGTAGAATTATAAAATTATTGGCGCACGTGAGTCACTGCAGAGCCATGTGCACGTACGTATTTATGAACGTATACGCGCCAAATATAAAAGAGGATAAAGAAAACAAAACAAAACCGTTCCCGTTATTTTTATCGCTTGCATAATACGGACGTTCCGAAATTTCATTCTTTTTTGTTTTTCCCAATCATCTTCCCTACCTGCCTTACTCCGTTTACAGTTAGCGTACCGAAATTAAAAGGTCTAATCGCCGCATTCGCCTTTCCCTCGTGACACGTGGTCGAGGAATTCGAAAGAAAACGAAGGATAATCGACGATATCGGAGTCACGACCTCGCTCATGGTCGCTTTCGATGGATATCGAAGCTCGGAGCGCTTCCAGTCATCGTATTCTCTCTGCGCCGTGTTCGTCGTCTTTGTTTTTTCCTCGAGAATATACATTCAGTTGCAGCTAGAATGCATCTTGGCGATCGGTTAACATATCTCTAACATGGATATTTAAATTTTTACTCCATCGCCACTAAAATTTCCAACGGCAAGTGCAATTTAGCGGCTTAATTAAGTAAATTGGAAAATATGTTTGCACATTTAGTCTAAAGGAACTACAGTATTGTAGTTTTCCAGAAATGCGGAGAAAATTGTTGCATGCTCTGCTAATTTCGTCCATTACGTTCTGTCTTCCAATTTTACTAAATTAAGTGGTTCTTTCATGTTGCTTCTAATCTACCTCTACACCTGTTCCTCCCTAGTCTTGCTATACTATTTTAGACTTTGTGCTTTGATTGCTTTAATTATATGTTCATTTTGCATATAATCTCTTAGTTCCTCGTTTACCCGACTTATTCGGAATTTCGTCGTTATTCGTCTCAGCAATTTCCTTTCCAAATTTCAAATTTTTCTGTGTCTGTCTTTCAAGTATCTCTGTTTTGTGTGTGTAATATGTACGTCTTATTGGGATTTTGCGGATCCTAGCCTCGATTTTATAACTGTTTTTATTTTACATATGTTATCGATGACATTCCATGCTCCATTCGCTGCTAACTATTATCCCACTACTTCCAGTCCTTAAACTTCCACGCTCATTGCAAACTTAAAATTACACTCTAAAAGCTGTTATCAACCTAATCTTTGCTCCCAAAACCAAATAATTACGAACTTAGAAACTGCATACTTTTAATTCAAGTAACTAAAATTACTACAAAAATAAAAAACACTGAGTGAAAAACACCCAAAAAGGAATCTGACTATAAAGCTCTGCAATTTTCGACAAGTTAATAAAAAAGTTATTACTACCTTCCTAGAATAATTCTGCAAACATAGCGAACATTAACTGCCTTTACGGCATTCAATTTTAAAGTTTAAAGACCCGATAAAAAAGTGACCTTACCATTTACCGCACACTAAAAACGCAATTACCACGTCACGTCAGGTGTTGCTGAGGAATTTCAGATAAAAAGAGCAGCTTTCCTCTTAATAATAAAGAATACCGAACCTTCTTCTTCGACTTCTTAATATGACTACTTCGAAAACTAGTTTCTCGAGGATGTAGTACAATAAGCTCGGCAATCCTCACATTTGCCAACTATTTGTGTGTGTAATGTAGTGAATTTGGAAATAAACGAGTTTTTTTATACGTTTTATATAATTTATTACAATTATATTTCCTAGGCTTATTTAACAATATTATATATTTCACCGCTAGGGCGCTTCATAAACATAAAATTAATTTAGAGCGGGTTCTCAACCTTAACTTAAATTTACAATTTCAGCGTCAAAAATATTTCTACTAATTAATTCCAGGGTATCATGCACCTTTATAGTGATAGATGATACTACTGGATATGCATATCGTAATTATAACATAGTGATACGGTCACCTGAGTTTTAAAATCGGTAATATTGTCGTAACTTGTCCATAGAGTACACTAAAGAACACGCTATAGTCTGTTATTTCATTTTTTAATACCACAAATCTCGCGTAAAAAAATTCACATGCGAGAATGGGGAATTACATCATTTAGTGAAATCCTTGAAGATTATATTAGTTAGATTCGATTTTAACGAGCTCGAAATATAAAAAAAAAAACATTTTATGCAATAAGATCTAAAAGAAGAGAATATGAGAGCGTATATCAGTAGAAAACGTACATGATGTAATGACGCTTATCAATACGAGTGTGCGGTTAACATTGCCCATCTGTAAAGTTCGGACGTTGCTCTCTTTAGGGCGTTGATCTTTTCAGATACTGTGTTATGTTCGGTAGCCTTCTTCCTTCTAAGAGAGTCGATGTTTAGATTATAGAGATTCGGGCTAGTCTAATGGTATTTATTTACACCTTTAGCTAAAAATTTAATGAAATATGCCGAAATTCTTCCGAACTATGGATTTCTCTTTTCCCTCCCTTTTGGATATATTACTCCCATTAAAATTATTACCTCAAACAACAATAATTTTCTAGAAAATACAACGATTCTGGAAAATTTTTTAAAGTGTGGCGACAAACCTACGCAGCCACAAGCAGGCGCAAACCCCTTTACCAATATAATTACCCAACATAATTTCTATTTGTAACGAATTTAGTATCTCTAATGCCACCTTTTATTAAATGACAGATATCAATGAATGTGATGACCCAAGCGTAGCTGCAAGATGCGTAAAGAATGCTGAATGTTGCAATTTACCAGCGCATTTCCTTTGTAAATGTAAATCTGGTTTTGAAGGAGATGGTGAAGTAGCATGTACAGGTGAGAATATATTTCAATTTTTGTTAATATATTGCCTATGAAACAAGTTGAGATTCATTTTTTAAAAAAATTCTTAAATTAACTTTATTGTTCTTGTAACTTCCTTTCGTTTAAATAATTTTCTTCATTTTGCCAATGTACCAAATCCAACTGCAAAAAATTTTTAAAATTCGGTTAAGTTAAATAATGTGTACTCGATAGTAAATAATAATTTTAAAGAGTAAAATATCTTATATTTAATATTTTTAATAGATATCGATGAGTGTGCTAGAGCCGGTGCTTGTGGACAGAACGCGCTGTGTATCAATAATCCTGGTAACTATACTTGCATCTGTCCAGATGGGTATCGTGGCAACCCATATGATGGCGTAAGTACTAATCATATTGCAGACTATGCAGTAGCTTCCCCATTTTATTCCAATAAACGAAATAAAAAAAATAAACATTACAGTGCGTTGATATTGACGAATGCGATTCTCCGACTGCCTGTGGACCTGGTGCTATTTGTACCAATATGGCCGGTGGTAAACAATGCATCTGCCCTCCCGGTTATGAAGGCGACGCTTATACAACAGGCTGTGACGACATCGATGAATGTTTAAGGTCCCCATGCGGAAGAAACTCCCTCTGCACGAATCTTGACGGAAGTTTCAGCTGCACCTGTCCACCAGGTTTCGTCGGCGATCCTAGCATCGGTTGTACAGGTATTTCAATCCGTGAACAAGTAATGGTACATTGTACATATAGCTGTATAGAAAACGTGTACAGAAACATTACAAGTGAAGACTGATTTTCTCTTGTACAAAAACCATGTACGATTAGATTTGTTTTAATTTAATAACTAGACAAAGTAGATAGCTACATCAAATCATGAATAAGTTAACAACAAAACTAAGAGAATAATTATCAGAATAACACCGTAATTCGGACGATGATGGTAGGATAAGATTCGCATGAAAATTTCCGTAATATTAAAAAGGAAATTTCTACATAGACAGTCTTACAATTGATTTTATTGAGTCACGTGTAACAAGCCACATTTTGAAACTTCTTCTGATGTTTATTTGAAACAACAACGTGAACGATTACAATGTTATATATTAAGTTCTAATACATTTGAAAACCCATTGGGACATAAGTAGTTCCCCATGCGGGAAGCTATTGCAACGAAATGTATATTTGACGAAGTATATCAAAATTTGCTTTAGATCTCCCAATAAACTAAAACTTCTGAACAATTAGCTTCTGCCTGTAACTTCTCTGTTTTAATCCCCATGAAAATTATCTTTTTTGAGACAGTTTTTCAATTATCTAAAAAATATTACTTGCCTTTAAAAGCAACAAATTCTTCAATTACAACAAATACAACAAACAGCAAATTTTCTCCACTTGACGTTGTTGAGTGTTAGTTACGATTTAGATAGTTGAAAAAGTGACTTTAAAAAGAAAGCAAAGGTCTCTTTTATAAACGAAACAATCCATATATGTACTGCCCTGCTAACAAATCTCGTATCTATGATTTTTCTAATTTTACCATACTAAAAAATTTTAATTTTGGCAAAATAGGGTAAGTATTCAACTATAACTAGTTTTAAAGAGGGTTAGGTCGCAGGTTCTCTAACAAGAGAATCTTGAAAGCCGATTTTAATGAGACTTAGGAAGTTGTAAGCCACCATGGGAGCTATGCTCCCTTTAGACCCTTCTCTTTAATTCCGCAGAAAAAGGCGTTGCAGTTTCTAGCATTTCTGAATCAAGCTATTGCTTCCCTCCTTCTACCCACAGGTAATATTAGGGAGGGATGGCAGAGACAACAATAGCTTTAGCAGTACATATAATTGCGAAACGTTTTTCTGAATTGACTGATACTTAAATCAAAACGCCATATTCAGTTCCAGTAGATACCACATTTTGACTTATCAGGGCAGTATAATTCAATAATTCAATCAAATGACCATATTTTCCAAGGATACATACGTACATATAAAAGACCTTATGCTTACGCTTTTTATATGTTCGTAATACTAAAGGGAAGAACAATGAAGCAAGCCCTATGGTATGGATAAAATACCGCCTCCCCCTTCCCCTCTTTTCTGTTTCTAATGGTATTAATTTTATAAAATTATTTAAAAGAAAATATATCAACGCAAAATCAATCACATTCATTTATTTCTTATCACGATATCGTTCCCTAAATTAGTGCCATTAGTTCGATTATTTCCATTACTCTCCGACCGCCCAGATTTCAAATAATTGTTGACATAACCATCTTCGTTCGATTATTAATCCGATTGGCTAATACATTTAACAGAAAGGAAAACGAGAAAATCTTTCTTCTTCTCTCACACCGCACCGCAGACGTTCATATATATATACACCAACACTAAATGTAATCATTAATGTATGTAAAACCATCATTGCACTAACGCCTCTCACTAGATATTAACGAGTGCGATTCCAATCCTTGCGCTGTGGGAACACGCTGCATCAACACTAACGGCAGTTATTCCTGCCTGTGTCCGGAAGGATACACAGGATCCGCGACAGAGGAATGCTTGGATATCAACGAGTGCGGTCGATCAGGAGCTTGCGGCATAAACGCTAAATGCATTAACGTACCGGGATCATACAAGTGCATCTGTCCACCAGGTTTTAAAGGACAGGGGCATTTGTTCTGTGAAAGTTAGTTATCATTCGTGTCATTAATACCGAATACCTTTCATTTTTAAAGTAGCTAATAGTTATGCAGCGATGCAATGTACATAGCTTGAATTGAACGAGACTATTAGCTATTATTAAAACCATGAAAGGTATTCACTCTGTACAATAATAACAGCACGCTATTTCAACTCATTTCCATATTCCTTTTCACTTATTTACTAACCAACAAAGTATCTTCATCTTACTTAATTTTATTTATTTATTTTATTTACTTTTGTATATAGCGTAGACTAAAAACGAATATGTTTTTGTACAATGTGTGTGATTAATGATCTATGCTGCATCAAGCCTGCAATTTACTTTTTATGTTAATATTTTAATATATTTGTATAATATTATATGTTATTATTCTTACAGACTTCGTTTGTGTCCTTTTTGCCTTTCGTCTTTACTGTTCTGTTTCTTTCAGTCTTTCTTCTTAGGGTAAATTATCTTGTTTTGTCGAATTGTTTCGCAATATTTGAACATGTTCTTAGATATTAATGAGTGCCAAACAAATCCTTGCGGGGAAAACGCCATCTGCAAAGACACGGTCGGTAGTTATATTTGTCTCTGCAAGGAAGATTACACCGGAGATCCAGTGAAGGGTTGCATCGATATCGATGAGTGCACCATCTTGGAGAAACCATGCGGAACGCACGCTGTATGTGAAAATACTTCACCGGGCTATAATTGCTTATGCCCTCAAGGCTACAGAGCCACCCCTTCAGCAAAAATTGCTTGTGAACAAGTACGAAAATCATTCCCCTATTTAAAGGTATCACAATATCAATGCGATTCTTTTTTAGGTTGACGTCAATATCTTATGTGAATCTAACTTCGATTGCACCAATAACGCCGAATGCACGGATGGACAATGTTTCTGCCAGAAAGGTTTCGTGCCGAAAGCTGCTTCTTGCTTAGATGTAGATGAATGTAAAACTAACTCTTGTGGGACGAACGCGATTTGTCAAAACACCCCGGGCAGTTTCTATTGTGAATGTGAGAATGGTTACGTTGGTGCCCCGCCGAGAGTTGAATGTAAAGCACCATGTGAAGACGTAAAATGCGGGGACCACGCGTTCTGCAAACCAGATGGTCACGAAGCCTACTGTATATGTGAAGATGGCTGGACTTTCAATCCCAGCGATATATCTGCCGGTTGCATTGATATTAACGAATGCGATCACGCAAACGGCCCTAACGGAAGATGCGGTACAGGAGCTATTTGCACTAACTTACCAGGTAGTTATAGTTGTCAGTGCCCATCTGGATTCACCGGCAATCCTACTCAGAAATGTACTGATATCGACGAGTGCACGCAACACGGTATCTGTGGCTTAGGTGCAAAGTGTACGAATCTCGCAGGATCTTACAAATGCATCTGTCCCGAAGGCACAGTACCTGATCCGGATGCCAAAACGAGATGTAATGAAATAGTTACATGTAATAGCGACCATGATTGTCCAGGAAACGCTGTCTGTGATTCACTGAAGAGATGTCTATGTCCTGAACCTAATATTGGCAACGATTGCAGGCGTAAGTAAATTCTAGTATTCATTAAACTACTGTATTAAAATATCTTAAAAGATTGTTTTGAATCTTTGTTTTTCCTTATAAAGCTTGTAAGCACCTTCAAATTTGTTTCGTTATTTTTCAGATCCATGTGAATCAATAAAATGTGGACCTAATGAACAATGCATGCTCCTTAATCAAGAAGCAAAATGTTTATGCAAAGAAGGATACAGTAGCACAAACTCTGGTTGCGTAGATATCGATGAATGTACCGGAAATCCCTGTCAATTAGGAGCTGTATGCAAAAATGAACCTGGTAGCTTTAGTTGCCAGTGCCCTGGAGGAACATCGGGTGATCCGTATCGCTCTGGTTGCATAAAAACTAACTTGCCGTTTAGTTGTTCAGCCACAAAACCTTGTCCGACTGGTGAACAATGTATCACTGACGATTTCCATGGTGAGAATGTATGCATTTGCGTACAAGGCTATGTCAGAGATCATCAAACTGGAAAGTGTAGAGATATCAATGAATGTATAGAATTACGAGATAAGCCGCCTTGCGGTCTAAACGCTGTTTGTAAAAACCTTCCAGGCAGTTACGATTGTCAATGCCCGCCTGGGTTTAATGGAAATCCATTCTCTGAATGCTTAGGTTGGTACTTAATCATAATTTCTCTACGTTTGAGTAAAACGCTTTTACCCATTTTCAGAATGTAACCGTCCAGATTGTCGATGTCAACCACCTTACAAATTGACAGATGGCAACTGCGTACTCGCGAGCTGTTCCCCAGACGGAAAATGTCCTAACGGATCCGAATGCATAACCATAACTGGCGGTGTCAGCTATTGCGCGTGTCCTAAGGGCTTCAAAACACTTCCAGATGGAACCTGTCAAGATGTTAACGAATGTACCGAGGGACACAAAGCGTGTGGTTACGGTGCTGAGTGCATAAATCTTCCCGGTTCATTTGAGTGCCACTGCCCGCAAGGTTACACCGGTGATCCTTACAACGGATTATGCGCTCCGTCACAAAAACGTTGCATAACTGATAGTGAATGTTCAGCAAATGAAAAATGTGTTCAACCTGGAGAATGTATATGCCCGCCACCGTACTTTAACGACCCGCTTGATAACAATAAGTGTAAAAATCCATGTGAACGATTCGCGTGCGGTATCAACGCCAAATGTACTCCTAGCGATCCGCCACGTTGTACTTGCGAGACTGGTTTTACCGGAAACCCGTTACAAGGGTGTGTAGATATCGACGAGTGCGCAAATACACCTTGCGGTTACGGTGCTCATTGTATAAATCAAAAAGGTGGATATAAGTGTGTGTGTCCGAAGGGAACTACTGGGGATCCATATAAAACAGAGTGTATATTGGCAACAACTGGTGCAGGAAGAGTGGAATGCAATTCCGACAATGACTGTGCTAATAGTCTAACTTGCCACGACGGTTCTTGTGTAAATCCCTGTAGTGCTATACATTGCGGTGCCAATGCCTATTGCGAACCCGAGAGTCACGCCGCTTGGTGCAAATGTAACATTGGATACACGGAATCCTCTACTGGAAGATGCATATCAAGTATGTATATATAATACAGTCAATAAAATTGTAATAGCTCCAAATAATAAAATCGGGAAAATTGTATTTTCCTGGGAAACATAAAACAGGTCCTTTTTTTGACAAAATTCTTACATATTAAATAGTCAGTAAACTGCGGCTGGTTTCGTGCCTAATGCACCTCGGGCGTTAACTACGAACGCAAATGTCTATTTTGGATAACGATTGTAGAAAAATAACTTATCTTGTTCAATTTTCTTCTAAATCTTTAGATTTAATGTAAAATATTTCTATAACAATTATAGAGTAATTTCAGTCCTATCTCAGTCCTGAAATCATAAATTAAATATATTTCTTTATAATGTTATGTCCGTTTATAAAACTTTATACTGTGTAGTTGTTAGTGGTGTTAGTTGAATTTAAATTGCCGAAAGAATGTCTAGGAACACTCCCGAATTCCACCAACCGTACAATACGTACTTTTAAACTAAAACATCTCAAAATAAAACAATTCCATTAAAAAAAAACGTTCCGTTGGTCAATCTAATCATTGAAACTACAACAATTTCAGTAACTGTGCCACCATTATCAACCAATAATTTAATTATATTATATATTTACATTTGCAGTATGTGCCAATCAACTTTGCGCCGTTGGAGCTCAATGTATTGTAACAAATCAAGGTGCTACCTGCAAATGCGCCGAAGGCCTTATTGGAAATCCATTCCCTGGCGGAAAATGTGTACCGGATGTTTGTTCTATAACAAATCCTTGCGCAGATCCTCAAGCATGTATCGGTGGAAGGTGTAAAGAACGCTGCGAAGGCATAATCTGTGGTGTTGGCGCTCATTGTGATAGAAACACGAACAAATGCGTTTGCGATAATGCATTTACCGGAAATCCCGATCTATTCTGCATGCCGCGTAAGTTATCCATTTCATCAATCGAATTAGCTCAAAATAACTTTTTGAATTACAGCTTTTACTCAACCGATTTGTGATCCAGCATGTGGGAAGAATGCTCACTGCGAGTATGGCATTGTGAACAAATGCGTTTGTAATACGGGAACCACTGGCAATCCCTACGATACGTGTACTATAGAGGAGAAAAAATCTTGCGCAACAACTCAATGCGGCAAAGGAGCTCAATGTAAAGAAGCATTTAACACAGTAGAATGTATTTGTCCGTCTGGATTCGCTGGAAATCCTTACGTGATATGTGAAGATATCGATGAATGCATCAATGATGCCTGTGGAGAAAGTGCAGTTTGCATAAATATTCCCGGTAGTTACGATTGTCGTTGCAAAGAAGGCTACGCAGGCAACCCTTTCGTTATGTGCTCCAAAATACAAGGTGGAATATGTCAAGATGCCCATGCTTGTAAGTGTAGCAACAATGTTCTCTGCCCAAGTGGTTATTCTTGCGAAAGAGGTCGTTGTAAGAACTTGTGTGAAAAAGTGAAATGTGGTCCCAGAGCAGGATGTGATGGAGGAAAATGCTTATGTCCTCCGGGATACGAAGGAAACCCTAACGATCTTAGAAATGGTTGTAAGCTGAAGGGCCAATGTAACGCAAATACCGACTGCCGTGACTCGGAAATTTGCTTCCAGCTTGGAAAAGGATTGAGAAAATGTGTAGATGCTTGCAGCAAGGTACAATGCGGACCTAATGCATTATGCGTTGGGGAAAATCATATATCTCATTGCATATGTGTTCCTGGATATTACGGAAACGCCGACGATCTTTCATTCGGTTGTCAAGTAGAAGAACGAGTACACAAAGAATGTAGCCAGGACAAGGACTGCAAAGAAGGCTTGGTGTGCGGAATCGACGAAAATGGAATAAATCGTTGTTTCAACCCCTGCAAGACTGTTGCATGTGGCGTTCATGAAGATTGCAAATTAGATGTAAATCGTAATCCGACCTGTGTATGCAAGGATAAATTTTTGTGGAATCCAGTAACGTCGTCATGTGAGAAACCCTCCGTTCCTGACTGTCATACCGATGACGACTGTTTAGACGTGGCTGTATGCCACCCTGATGCTCTCGGAGTACTTAAATGCATGTCTATTTGTGCTCAATTTACATGTCCACTCAATTCTGTGTGTATTGCTGTTACTCACAGAGGTTCGTGTCAATGCATAGATGGGTATACAGGAAACCCTAACGACCGAACGGGCTGCAAACCAATAATTACAAATCAGTGTGCGTCAGATGTTCAATGTTCTGAACAAGACACTTGCCACGAGGATAGCTCCGGTATCTTTACCTGTCAGTCTGCTTGCAAATTAATTAAATGCGGTCCCAATGCATTGTGCATAGTTAATAATCATGTTCCACAATGTCAATGTCCGCCAGGTACTTTTGCTGGAGACCCTAATGATTTACAAAAAGGATGCGAAGCTGTACCTTGTGTTTATAATATAGATTGTCCACCACATCAATTATGTAATAGGCTTACTCATACATGTTTAAATGTTTGCGACGAAGACTCTTGCGGAACAAATGCAGTATGCATTGCTGAAGGCCATAAAGCAGGTTGTCAATGTCCGCCAGGCTTTAAACCAAATCCCGTAGCAGAAATAGATTGTAAACCAATAGCTGTGTGCAAACCGAATCCCTGCCATTCCTCAGCTATTTGTGAACCAACATCTGGTGGTTATATCTGTAGATGTCCACCTAATTTCATAGGTGATCCCATGACTAGTGGATGTAGACCGGAAGGCGACTGTCCGAATGGAAATAAAGACTGTCCATTGCAGTCCGTGTGCCATCAAGGACGATGTGTTAATCCTTGCGAAAAGGTAGTTTGCGGTCCCAATGCCATTTGTAACGTTATAAATAGGAATCCTGTTTGCACTTGTCCTGCACGATTCATACCGTCTGTAAATATCGCAAGAGACGGTTGTTTAAGAATCTCAAGAATATGTAACACAGACTTAGATTGTGGCGATGAGGTATGTTACAATGACCAGTGTAAACCTGTATGTCGAAATAACGAAGATTGTACAACCGGAGAGAAATGTCTGCAAAATATGTGCCTGATTCCTTGTGTTAGTCATAAACAGTGCAGAGAAAATGAAGCGTGCATAAACGGTTCTTGCATTCTTGGTTGTAGACACAATAAAGATTGCGCCCCACACGAATCGTGCGTTAACAGCAAATGTAGAAATCCTTGCGAAATTAAAGGAGTGTGTGGACCAAATGCATTATGTTCCAGTATCGAACACAAGAGCACTTGCACTTGTCCTGAAGGTTTTGAAGAGAATCCAACAGCAGAAGAGGGATGTATTAGATTACCAAAGCAATGTTCACGAACAAACCAATGTCCACCGGCCCATATGTGTATCGGCAACCTATGCAGTCTACCATGCTCTGATACTGCTAATTGTGCAATTGGAGAAAGATGCTATGATAACGTCTGTGTAAAAGTTTGTTACGGCGATAGTAATTGTTTGCCAGGAGAAATATGCCTTAAAGGTGTCTGCCAGCCAGGGTGCTTAGCCGATTCTGATTGCAAGCAGTATCAAAAATGTACCAAAAAGAAATGCCAATGCGCCTCAGGTTTTATGCCTGGTCCGTACGATTGCTTAGATATTGACGAATGCGAAGCTAACCCATGCCATCCTTCAGCCAAATGCATCAATATTCCTGGTTCATACAAATGCATTTGCCCCGCAGGAACTGCTGGAGATCCATTCCTAGCTCCTGGGTGTAGAAAACCCAATCAATGCGATAGAAATACAGACTGCGCGTCTAATCTAGCTTGTAAAAGTGGCAATTGTCAAAATCCATGCCCAGAAATAAAATGCGGTCCTAATGCTGAATGCAACATCTTTGACCACAGAGCTGTATGTTCTTGTCCTTATGGTTACCTTGGAGATCCAACTGACACTAATTTAGGATGTTTCAAAGTAGAATGTTTGGGCGATAATGATTGTTCTAATGATAAATATTGTGACTCAGAATTAAACAAATGCACAGGTAAACACAAGGTTAAACAATTTTACCAGTAGCGTTGTATAACCATTTTGCTTCCAGATCCTTGCGATAAAGTCATTTGCGGCAAAGGTCAGTGCACCATCAAGAATCATCGAGCTACATGCTCATGCGAAGCTGGATACATTTTGACTAAGGAAACATGCGTTGATGTTAATGAATGTTTGACAATTAAACCTTGTCACAATTCAGCGATGTAAGTATTGTAATTTATAGAACGTGAGATGGAAGCTAATTGCACATTTATCTTAAAGATGCCAGAATACAGATGGTGGATTTGTATGCTCATGTCCAAATGGTTTAATAGGAGATCCGTATGCTTCCGGATGCCGTAAACCTGGCGATTGCTTCACAGATAATGATTGCCCAGCTACAGCTTTATGTCAGGACAATCGCTGTAAAAATCCATGCTCCGAGCCATCAACATGCGGTGTCAAGGCCGAATGCGTCGCAGCGGATCATCAAGCCTCCTGTAGGTGTCCACCCCAAACTAGAGGAAATCCACTGATAGAATGTGTAGCAATAGAGTGCGAAGACAATAATGATTGCACCACGGAAAAAGCGTGCATAGACTCGCATTGCATTGATCCGTGTACTTTACCTAACACTTGTGGTCACAAAGCATTGTGCATTTCACAAAATCATGTAGGATTCTGCAGTTGTGAACCTGGTTACACAGGCGATGCCCAATTAGGATGTGTACTGCTACAATATTGCGCGAAAGACGCACAATGCCCATCGGGAACGAGATGCCTAAATGGTGTTTGTTCTTGTAAGTATCAAATAATAATTGGATCATGTGTATATTGGTAAACTATTACAAATTCGGTTTTCTCTTCTTTTTGCAGCTATTTGCACAGCGAACAGAGAATGCATTGGAGATCAACTATGTATACAAGGATTTTGTCAGCCAACCTGCAGAACGAATTCATCGTGTCCTGATTTCCAATATTGTCAAAACAACATCTGCACCCAGGAATTCAAATGTCAAAACGATAATGACTGCGCCTTCAATGAAAAATGTCTCCGCAACAATGTTGGCCAAATTGATTGCGTTGACCCTTGTCAAAGTATACTATGCGGAAGGAATGCTGAATGTTCTTCGAGAAGCCACCAAGCAGTATGTACTTGTAAAAAAGGATATTACGGCAACCCCAAAGATGACAAAATTGGATGCCGCGCTATAGAATGTGAATCTCATAAGCAGTGTTCCTTAGATAAGTTATGTGATCAACACACTTGCAAGATAGCTTGTTTAGTTAATAATCCCTGCGGAAGGAATACACTCTGCTCGTCGGAAGCTCACAGACAAGTCTGTTATTGTCAGCCCGGTTATACTGGAGATCCTTTAAAAGGCTGTGAATTGATTGACTTTTGTGCCGATGATCCATGCGGACCAGACGCCGAATGCCAAAATTCTAGAGGTTCCTTCAGATGTCAATGTCCGCGAGGTACTGTTGGGGACCCGTACAATGAAGGCTGTCGGGTACCTGTCGAATGCGAAACTGATCATGATTGCCCCCACTCGGCTAAGTGTGACAAATCTAATGGATTACCGAAATGTCGCGACGTTTGCATTTACACCTCTTGTGGGCCTAATTCGGAATGCATTGCTGTTGATCATGTTGGTCACTGTTCTTGTCGAAGTGGATATGAAGGAAATCCTCAAGACACACTTGTTGGATGTAGACCGAAACAAGTATCTTGCAGAACTACCGCTGATTGCCCATCAAATACTTATTGCTACAGTAGTATATGCACTCGTAAGTTGCTTATATATTTTAAATGAAACTAAGATTACGTAATACCTTTTTAACTTTAGCGACCTGTCAATCTGATGTCGAATGTGGCTTAAAAGAGAGTTGTGTAAAAGGCCAATGCATAAATCCATGCCAACTAAAATCAGCTTGTGGAATTAACGCGCGATGTTACGTTGAAAACCATCGAAAATTATGCGACTGTTCTGTTGGGTTTACTGGAAACGCAGTTGCTGAATGCTTTAGAAGTAAGTTATTGTTTGTGTTAAATTGTATATTGTAGCTTATTACTGATTTTTTTGCAGTACCATCATCTTGCACTAAGGATACCGACTGTTCACAAGGCAGCTTCTGTAAGAACGGCATGTGTCAGTTTATTTGTGTAAGCGATAACGATTGTGCTTATAACGAAAAGTGTCTGAAGGGAAATTGTATTTTAACATGCCGAGTAGATAACGATTGCTTCCTCGGTCACATTTGTTTGAAAAATATGTGCATTATTGGTTGTCAAGCGGACGAAGATTGCAGTGCTAGTGAGTCATGCCGGAATAACGTATGCGCCAATCCCTGTCAAGCTAATCCTTGTGGGCCAAACGCTTTGTGTACAGTAGTTAACCACAGAGCTAGTTGTTCCTGTGGTCAAGGCTTCGTTCCTAATCCTTCAGCTAAGATAGCTTGTGTCAGAGCTCCTGCCCAACCATGCGTTGAAAACAAAAATTGCCCTCTTGGAACAATATGTTCCGAACAGTTCTGCCGAACTATATGTTCATCGCGACAAGGCTGTCTTAGTAACGAACGCTGCGATACCACGGGTATCTGTAAAGCATTATGTCGCAAAGACAACGATTGCAGAAGTGGGGAGATATGTGAAAATCTGTCCTGCGTCGCTGGATGTAGGAATAATAACAATTGTTTACCTAATAAAGATTGTCAATTAAACAAATGCGTTGACCCAT
The DNA here is from genome assembly GCA_902654985.2 of Oryctes borbonicus. Lineage (NCBI taxonomy): Eukaryota > Metazoa > Arthropoda > Insecta > Coleoptera > Scarabaeidae > Oryctes > Oryctes borbonicus. The sequence goes on from LR736876.1 coordinate 6,036,297, forward strand.
GTTTAACACCCACGGCTTGTGGTACTAACGCAAACTGCACAGTTGTAAATCACCAGAAGAAATGTAGATGTCCTGAACCGTTAATTGGAAATGCTGAAGAATTTTGTAGGTATCCATTGAAAACATGCTTTGCTGATGCGGAATGCATACATACACAAGCCTGCTATGAAGGAATATGCCAAAAGATGTGCAGAAGGTAAGATTATAAAATAGTAAATTATCTAAAAATTAAAAAATGTTTTCTTTACAGTGATCATTCTTGTTTAGCTGACGAACGTTGTGTTAAAGGTGTTTGTACGACTATCTGCAATTCTGACGCAAAATGCAGTCCGAATCAGATTTGCAACAACAGAATATGTGAAATAGGCTGCCGAAGTGATTCTGCTTGTCCGCCAGATCAAGCTTGTATTAACAATAAATGCCAAGGTGAGGTACTCAATAAGTTAATAAATACAGCTATTAATATCATATCGTTTATAGATCCATGTGACACGCACGCTAAATGTGGAAAATGTGCTCTATGTAGAGTTGTAAACCATGTAGCGCAATGTAGTTGCCCCCAATCGTTCCTCGGTGACCCGCTAGAATCTTGTGTGCAACCGGCAGTTCGGTGTGACGGTACTTGTCAGTGCGACGATATCGGTTATTGTGTAAAATCATGTAGAAGGGATGCCAACTGCCCATGTGGAGAAGCCTGTTCTTCTGGAACATGTAGAACAAAATGTACTTCTCAGACGCATTGCGCCAGGGGGCAAATTTGTGAAAATAATGTTTGTGTGGCTGGTTGTCAGTTCGATGTTGACTGTCCTGACGCTGAATCTTGTATACTCAACAAATGCCAAAATCCGTGTAGAACAAGTAGACCTTGCGGAAAGAATGCTGTATGTAGGATGTCCGACCATCGTAGTATATGTATGTGCCCGGATGGTTTCCACGGCGAACCGACTAAGGAGTGTACGCCTTTCGAATGTAGAATTGACGAAGATTGTGAAAGTAATAAGAGATGCGAAAAGGATGGAGTGTGTAGAAATCCGTGTCAAGAAACCGGTGCTTGTGGCACAAACGCTCAGTGTAAGGTTGTTAACAGACAACCTCAATGTTCTTGTCCTCCAGGCTACGTTGGCAACGCTCTCGTTGAATGCAAACAAAGCGGTCCAGATGAGTGTACAAAGAATCCGTGCGGTGAAAATACAAAATGTCTACAAACTGCGACTGATTACGAATGTCACTGTTCACCGAATTGTATAGGTGATCCATATAAAGGTTGCGTATGCGATAAAGAATTAATTGGTTTATGTAAAAATAAACTGTGTGGCGTTAAGGCTCTGTGCAAGATCGTAAACAAATCACCTCAATGCTACTGCCCGAAGAGTTATCCCAATGGAGATCCAACGATTGAATGTAAGTACTAGTAACTGATTTATAAAACTATAACGTGTGATGAAGGAGCAAACTTACTACTACTGTTATTCTATTTAAAAAGGTACGCTGACGGAAGACAAACCGGACTGCAGAACGCAAGGTTGTGGTAAGAATGCTGAATGTATACGCGAACAGGCATTTTTTGTCTGTCGTTGTTTACCAGGAACATCAGGTCAACCGAACGTAGAATGTACCAGGGGTGAGTTTACCCCACTTAATAATATAATACCAACAGACTAACACAGAACAAACTCATACACAGTGTATACTCGCAGTAAATATGCTTACTGCTCGATTATTTATTTATTAATGCAGTTGTTGCATTAGTTCAGTAATTAATCACACATTGTACAAAACCTATGCACGTTGACATGTTTTATTTATTTATTTATTTATTTATTTATTTATTTGTTTATTTATTTATGTTTTCATTTTTACTGTAGAAATTTAAATCATAATCTTAATGTTTGGGTGCACGGAAATTAAGAGTGTTGTACCGTTTTGTTTACTTTTAATCTTATTTATTTTGTTTGTATATAGCGATATTACTACACACATATTCTTTGTACACAGAGGAAGTTTCCACATGTGGAATGTACACTTCAAAGTTCCAATCTGCCTATCACGAATTTCCTCACCTTCCATTTGTTTATTTATTTCGTAATCACACATTCCACTGTCATATGTATACAAAACAACTAGTAGATGTAGATATACATACATATAAATCGTAAATGTATTGTCTAGGCGACTGCAGTTTTTCATTTTTCGTTCGTTGCATTCAATTGCTCTTTGATATTCTGCAGTTGTCGCTGATGATAAAGTCAGATTGGGAACTGTGAAAGGAGCATTCTCACATTGGCCTGTATGTCCTTTTTATTTTATACACATTTATTGTTGTAATGGCTGCATAAGCTGCTTGTAAATACTGCCGCTTGAACGGTCTTATTTGAATCGGCCTCTTTCATTTTCTCTCATTTTCTGACTGTTGTCTTGTTTATCAGCATGCGACGATGTAAATTTAATATTACTTGTTATCGTTCATGTCGTTGTTGTTTGTTGTGAGACACTTCCTTTCACAGTTCTTAAGAATGCTTTTCTTTTCTTGCTCATTCCTGATGTCCCCGTAGACGCGGAGTGTAACTCTGACTTAGAATGTCCAAACGAAAAGGCTTGTATCAACCTCCAGTGCATTGACCCATGTACCCTACGTGGAGCTTGTGGCTTAAACGCCCTCTGCAAGACGGTTCTACACAGACCGACGTGCTCTTGTCCGCAATGTTACGTTGGTATGGCTACTACAGCTTGCAATCCAGATCCAAAGTGTCTGAGTACACATCCGCGGCCAAACATACAGCCGTGTTCGTCTAATACCGATTGCCCTAGATATATGGCGTGTAACCTGCAATCAGGGCACTGTTACAATCCTTGCGAAAATTCAGTGTTTAAATGCAAGGGAAATAAAAAATGTGAAGTGCATAACCACAGAATTAGTTGCGTATGTAAAAACGGTTTCATTGTTAATGAACACGGCGAGATAGCATGCGCTCCGGATGCCATAGAATGTAGTCGAGATTACGAATGCTCTACGAAGACTTCATGTATAGACGGACGATGCCAAAATCCATGTACGGCTCCCAAAAATTCACCTTGTCCACCGGAAAAATCCTGCGATGTATTAAATCACAAACCCATTTGTATTTGTATGAAAAGCTGTACCCCAACGCTCTCAATTTGCTTGAGAGATAGTGGTTGCCCGTCGACTCAAGCATGCAGAGCATTTAAATGCGAAGACCCTTGTACTACCGCAAGCTGTCCTGCCGACTCACCATGTTCGGTTGAAGATCACAAACCAGTCTGCAAATTCTGCCCACCAGGATATAAACAAGACGCAAAATATGGATGTCTTAAAGGTAAACTCTCAACTACAGGTGTAAGACCTTCTTTAGCGCTTTGATGAAAAATTTCGATATGAGCAATGAATACTACATACGTTGCTTTTGGTTTGATATACGCATAATATTCCAAACTTTCTATGCTACGAAGTCTACTTAACAGTGGATGACCTTGTCCACCAAATTAAAACAAATTATGACAAACTTGTCGTACTTGTAAAATTCGTCTACATCTATACTTCCTCTTTTCTCTTTTATACTTGTTTACTATATTGTTTCTTTCTATACGATACGTTATATTATTTACTTTATCGATGTCTTCCTTATGTACTTGAAATATATTTCTCTTCAGTATTAACACTTTACAGCATTAGCTAATAACTAATCATCTACTGATATTTGTATTCTGTATATAATTGTTTTGTATGTATGTTTTATTTTTTTGTATATTGTACCAACAGCGGATAATGCAACAAAAGTTACCTGCACAATGGATTCCAACTGTACACAAGCACAAACCTGCATTAGACGTGTATGCGTAGACCTTTGCACCAACAGTTGTGGCAAAGCAGCCATCTGTCGGACAGAATCGCACCGAGCTGTTTGCACTTGCCCTCCGGGGTATGAAGGCAATGCGTCTGTAGAATGTATTCCAATCCTCCAAAGCACTGAAATTCCTACCACAATTACATCTTTCCAAACAGCTCCACAAACGTTAGTTACATCCTATTCCGAAAGCACTACATCCGGAAAAACTGAAAAAATTACTACAGAAAGAACAGGATCGAGAGAATACACTACGAAAACCTATCCGGAAGATCATGTAACACCCTTGGTAACATCTACTATACCACATCTTACAACACTAAGCGAAAAAGCTGAGTTAAGCAAAAATACGTCTTTTCTCGCTAACACAACCGAAATAATTAGCACCACAGATGTTCACATAATTTATCCTCAACCTGTGAACATTAGTACACCTAAACCCATTATTACGCCTCACGTGCACGTTGTTTATCCTGCAAACATAACCAGCACGCCAATCACTGCAGATACTACACCTGCTACTTACTTAATTGAAGATGATACTTCCAAGATTCCATCAGAATTAAGTTCTCTAAAAGCGGATGATCTGAAAGTAAACACAACCGCAGAACAAAGTGTGGAAACTACCACAGAATCAATCCGGTACGTAATAACAACAAAATCTGCTGAAAATGCTACTTCAAAAGTAACTACGACTTTGGAGCAGGAAAAATATAGTACAAGTGAAGCAATTAGTAATACAACAGAGGTGTGGACTCCAACTACAGAATCAGTTGAAAAGCTTACAGAAGCGAGTTCCACACATATAACAACAGCGTCTTCAATAAAAGAAACATCAAAGTCTTCACCAAGTCAAGAAGTTACGACAATGATTACGAGAACCAGTTCTGGAAGAGGCTTAGAGGCAGCAACCCATACCCCTCAATATTTCGAAAAAACAGAAACTGTAGTATCAGAAAGTACACCTTCTGAGTTGAGGACCACTACAGAATATAATGCTGTACCTTATATTACAACACATACAGAAATTACTACCAGTGAAGCGCTAAAACTGCCCGCTTCAACGTCATTACCAACGACAGAGCAATCCACGAATAAATCATACACAGTTCCTGAACATAAACCCTTAACACCGCTGTTAACAACTTCTACAGAAGCAACAGAAACAACGATCTCCAGAATAACAACAGCAGAATCGACAGCTACCACCGGACAAGAACATGAATCAACAACTACGTATGAATCAAAACCGATGTTACCAACAGAACAAGTTACAAGCGAACAATATATAATAACTGAACATAAAATGACGGAAACTGCGATCCCAGAAATAACTGGACTCAGGTCAACTACAGCCAGTGAATACCCTACGAGCAAATTGTATACAAATCCTGAATATAAAACACCAATAACAGGGTCGTCATTCTCTACGGGTACAACACAAAGTGAGACTTCCAAAGTAACTACAGGTAGATCAACAGACACTGCTGGAATGACAAAACCAACGACTATTTATGAAGCGACTACGGTCTCATTTCGAACCACAGAAAAACCTACGTTATATACAGTTCCTACATATGAAACACCAACAACTGGGTTTCCTTTTGCACCAGGTATAACGGAGGGCACACCCCTCAAAATAACTACACTTAGATCGACAGCGACTGCTGAGAAAGAAAAACCAACAACTGTATACGAATCTACCGTAACCCCATTCCCAACCGCAAAACAACCTACGAGCGAATTATATATAATTCCTGAACATAAAACGTCAATGACTGACTTTACATCATTTGTAGAAACTACGAGAACTATAGTCCCCAAAGTAACAACAAGTATACCAACAGTCCCTACTGAAAAGGAAAAGCTAGCAACAATATTTGAAGCTACGGCATTTCCCACCGCAGGAAAACCTTTGAGTGAAACAATTCCGGAACATGCAACGCCAATGACTGCGTTACCTTCTTCAGTAGGAGTAACAGAAGCCACGGTCCCTAAAATAACTGCAATTCAATTTACAGAAACCTCTCAAAAAGAAAAACTACAACCAACTATTTATGAACCTATAGCAACCTCATATCCAACCACAGAGCAACCTACAAGCACATTGCATACGGTTCCGGAACATAAAACATCAGTAACCGAGCTTCCATCTTCTGCAGTAATAACAGAAAGTACATTCAGCAAGATGACAAGTAGACCGACACAAACGACCGAAAAGCAAAAGCTTGGAACAACATACGAAGCTACGGCAACCTCATTTCCAAGCACAGTGCAACCTACGAGCGAACTGTACACAATTCCTGAACGCAAACCACCAATTACTGAATTTCAATTTTCTACAGAAATAACGGGAAGTACCGCTACCACAGTAACTTCAACTAGTCCAACAGCAACTGCTGAAAAGGCAAAACTAGTAACAGTGTATGAAGCTTCCACAACTGCAGTTCCAGAACATAAACCGACAATAATAGAGTTTCCATCTTCTGTAGGAGTAACTGGTAGTGCAGTTCCCGAAGTGACAACGGCTGAACCGATAATGGATACTGAAAAGGAAAAGCAAGCAACAGTACATGAAGCTACTGCAACCTCATTCCCAACCACAGAACAACTTGCAAGTGAGCTTTATACAATTCCGCAACGTACTCCATCAACAACTGGGTTTCCATCATCCGTGTATATAACAGACACTACAAGCGCTACCGTAACTGCTACAGAGGAAAAGCTAACAACAGTATATAAAGCTACCGCAACCTCATTCCCAGCCACAGAACAACCTACTAGCGAGGTTTATACAATTCCGGAACGTAAACCGTCAACAACTGAGTTTCAAT